>CM074185.1:12076365-12096365 GCA_037179385.1 Holothuria scabra | reverse complement strand
TAGGCTACTATGTGTTTTGTGCAGAACAGTTTGCACAGCAACTTACGCGGCCCTTTCTGCGAGACAGCAAGGAATGCACCTTGAAAGCAATTCTAAATATAATTCCAGGTAATACTACAGGGTTATATCGGAAAATATCAAACGATCATTCCCATGGCAGGGGTACAATTTACACGTTTGTGATTATCAGTGCATCCCGTTTTGGCGGGATGTTAAACGATTGAGTATTAACGGGAATTTTCAAGTATATTCAAGTATATTTAGCCCATTTTCCAGTTTTCAAATAATCGATAGTAATGATCGGTTGAATGGCAGAATTTTACCGAAGCAAATTATTTACCGACGCAAATTATTTACCGACAACGGAATAATCGGCCCGATGCCGATTAATAACAGATGATCGGTCGAACAATCGGTCTAGTCGGAGAAAGTTTTCCTACATGGATTTTGTGAAGTAACATCGAAAGGAACATTTCAAAGCAATGGGATCGTGTGAACTTTTCAACACAAAACTTTCTATGCCTTCTTGCCAAAATTTTACATGCGTTTAGGAAGCAAATCCAGTGCGTCCCTGGGACGCACAGGATTTTCAAGCGTCTCGAGTCGAACTCGTGCGTCAGGGACACGGGAGCTCGGGTTAGTGAGAACCCTGCGAATGCTTGTATGTCTGTGTAGTTTGATGCAAAGTCTAAAGCCTCGTTGAGGAGGTCGGCAGTAATTGAGGGGTAAAACTCACAAATGTCAAAAGCAATGCACGATTGTTGGTGTTTGTCGTGTATTTCACTAAACTAGTCTATGACTTCACTTGTGTTCTTCCATTGGTTGTAAGTTGTAGATTGTTTGATTTTGAATTTATCCGTTCTAGTGATTGTTAGCTAATCTTCCCTAGTTCTGATTTTGATGGGTTGATTAGTCTGCAGGTGGGTTTGTTGTTGAAGTTCGGTTTGTGGTCTTTTAGTGTAATAAATGCTTGTTTTTCGCTTGTGATGTCGACTCTGTCACTAATTTCAAGTTTTGAAGCTATAATTTTCTCAGCTGCAGTGACTTGATTGCGTGTGTTGGGTGGTGCTTTTTGTATGCTTTGTTTACGTTTTGTTGTACCGGCTTGTTATACTGTTCAGGTTCTAATTTGTAAAAGTTGTTGGTTTTGTCAGCGCGGAACTAAAAGAGTTCGAGGACGGCATGATGAGCCTTGTACAGAATATTAAGTTTAACAACAATCGCAAGCCCTTCCAAGCACAGTTAAAAACCGACACGACCAAAATCAAAGCGGACAGTAAAGTATACGTTGCGGCTGACAAAACCAACAACTTTTACAAACTAGAACCTTTCAATATATATATATATATATATATATATATATATATATATATATATATATATATATATATATATATATATATATATATATATATATATATATATATATATATATATATATGTATATATATATATATATATATATATATTTCAAGGAACCAGCAGAGAGGAAGCCTTGGAGAAAAAGAGCAAATCTGGTACCAATCTACGCGTTCCTTTAGTTATTTCTTATCACCCTTCGGTCCGCCCTATTTTACACGCTATCCACAAAAATGTAGAGTTGCTCCGACAAGACCCCTCAACCCGTGATGTTTTCCCGGAACCCCCCATCACTGCTTTTAGAGTTGAGAAAAATTTAGCCAACCATTTAGTTCGGGCTTCCAACCCACAAACTGCTTTCGACGACACGGCTGGTACCTTTCCATGTAACCGTTCGAGGTGTAATACATGTCCAGTTGTTGGCAAACACGACCTCGTCAACATTTCAGGCCCCAACGGCAATAGCTTTATTGTCAAACAAAGATTCTCCTGCATTTCCTCTAATGTAGTTTATATTTTAGCATGTGGGAGATGTAACTCGTTGTATGTAGGTGAGACCAATCGCCACCTCGCGGATCGAGTCACAGAGCACCTGAGGTCCATCAAACAGAATACCAATGGATATTCGGTGGCTGCACATTTTAATCCCCCTTCACCTTGTTCTATACAACATTTAACTGTTACGGCAGCTGTAATGTGCCGAGGCTCCGATCGTGACCGCCTTAGTGCTGAAAACCGACTGATCATGAGGCTAGGTACTCCCGCTCCACACGGCCTTAACGTTAGAATTGACCTTTTGTATATATATATATATATATATATATATATATATATATATATATATATATATATATATATATATATATATATATATATATATATATATATATATATATATATATATATATATATATATATATATATATATATATATATATATTTATATACGGAAAAATACATACTTCTTTCGTCAAAAACAGGGCTCAATCCGTTACAGAGAGCTTGTATACAATATAGAAAGAAGACTGAGTGATTACTCCATACTAATTCTAATACACACTACGGTCCGTTTCGCCCGAAGGCTCGTCAGGTGTGTGACTGAGGTACAGGTTCTAGCGTTCACCGTGGTAGAGGCAGTCAAGTGGGTCAAATACAAAAGGTGGATTAGTTGTTGCCGAGTAGGAACTTGTTGGAGTGTCTGCACTTGCTAATGAGCTCGGTTCTGCTGTTCAGGATTAGGCTTTTTCTTTTTGTTATGATGAAGTACTTCTCCCATAGACATAGCTGGCAGCGTTTGGATGTGCTGGAGTAGGAGTTGGCTTGTTTTAGTATTTTCCAAGCTAGGTTAAAGTTGACGTTGCTTTCGCGGAGATTCCATAAGTGTTTGTTAAGTTCGGTGTCGTTGCGTTTGTGCTCGAGTTTGAAGGAGGATTTGTGGTTGTACCATCTCTTCTTAAATTCGGTGTCGCAGGCCCCTATGTAAATGTATAAGCCCCTTTGGGATGTGACTGAAGCCTAGTACACAATGTCCTTTGTTTGGCATAAACCATTCAGTGGGCAATTGGTTGGTGTCCTGCAATTACATGCCTTTGTTGTGCGTGCCCCGTTGGCCAAGATGGATTTGTTGTGTGCGCTAATTATGTGGGCCATATTATCCATACAACTGTAACTGACTTTAACAGTGTTTCGGTTGAAAATTTTGTGGAGCGGGTTAATTTTTGGGAAGTGCTTGTCCAGTAGTTGAAGGAATGATTTACCAACTTTCGTCGTAACGTGTTTGCTGTAGGGTGGGTTGTACCAAATAATGTTCCTTTTTCTGTTTCGTTTCTGTTGGGGCTTTTTTCCAGCGTATTTTAGTTCATGGTGGTAGCCAGTCACCTCAGCCAGATTTTCCAGCTTTACCAATTTGATATATATATATATATATATATATATATATATATATATATATATATATATATATATATATATATATATATATATATATATATATATATATATATATATATAACGCTTATTCCCACCTTAGGGGGAAATTGTTATATCTGCTCGTACATAGGGCGAAAAAATAACAATGAAATACATAAGGAAAAGTCTTCGCCCTAACGTCTAAAAATATAGACAACGTTATTTCAATGGCCAGCCATCCGTTCGTGTTAACGGCTAGGTGTCCGTAAATTTGACAACTTTGAAGTAATTGTATCTACTTTGAAAATCTAGGAGGACGCCCTTGTCCGTTTACGTATTCTTAAAGAAAAAGTGTGAAGAAACGTTACGGCGAAACTTATATTTCGCCCCAAAAAATTTTTCCCCTTAAGGGCGACTTTTCAACAACAACTTTCCCCCTAAGTGCCGAATTAGTGAAATATATATATATATATATATATATATATATATATATATATATATATATATATATATATGTTGTGTCTAGTCTAAAAGTGTGTCTAGTGTGTCTAGTGTGTCTAGTCTAAAATTTACTTCGTACAACGCTAGGGGTTTAAGGCAATTCAAAAAACGAAGACAGTTCTTTAGTTTTTTGCATAGGCCTAACTACGACATTTCTTCCATTAAAGAAACCCACTGCTGTGCACGTGACGAATTGTATTGGCAAAATGAATGGGGTGGCCAAATAGTTTTCTCTCACGGCTCTAGGTCTAGTCGGGGTGTTTGTTTCCTGTTTAGGCCAACCTTGAGTTTTAAAATAACTAAAAGTGTGATACATTCACATGGAAGATATGTTATTCTTGATATTGAGTTCCAAGACAAAGTTTTGACGTTGGCTTGTGTTTACGGGCCGAATAATGACGATCGGCACTTTTTTCTGAAATAAACACATTACTCCACGATTTTAGGAGGGATGCTATTATTCTAGGGGGTCAATTTAATTTCGTTTTTGATACTGACATTGATAAAATAGGTGGCATTCCTCGCACAAATTTTAAAGCACGAGATGAATGTTTGCATCTTATGAAACCCACGGGCTTTGGGGCATTTGGCGCTCCAGGAATCCGTTTAGTAAGGATTTTACATGGAGTTCGCATGTAACTCCAGGAATTTGTTTGCCGCCTCGACATCGTCTCTCCCATGATGTAACTAATTCATTACATTCCCCAGGTATTCAATCTGACCACTCTTTTGTATGCCTAAATTTTAATATGCATTCTGATGTTCGCGGGCCGGGCCTCTGGAAAATGAACAATTCATTGCTGTCTGATATGGAGTATTCATTGTTAATAAATAGCATACTTTCAGACGGAATTCTTAAACAAAATTCTTAGACAAACTATCAAATTTAGTAAAAAAAAAAAAGCCCAAGAAAGACGTAAAAAAGAATTGGGATTATTACTTCAAATTTCTAAATTAGAGCAAATATTATCCGAATACGAGTCATCGGAAACCAGGTCTGCCCTTAATGAGGCACGAAACAGCTTCCTCTCCATTATAACTATAAATTAAAATGCACAATAATTAGATCCCGGGCAAGATGTGTTGAAGACGGTGAAAAAATACCAAGTTTTTCCTCAACCTTGAAAAGAGAGACAAAGCTAAAAATACTATTCGTAAAATTACTTAAGTCAGCGGTGAAGTTATCACCGATAACATTGTATACTACAAGAGATGAAGTTCTTGTACGAATGTGAGGCGAGCTCCTTTTGGATTCTCTTCCTCCTAAGGCTTTGGATCCCGACTCTTCTGCACTATGTAAGGGACTTTTGACTCTTGCTGAACGTAAAAAAGCATTGTTTCCAATGTCCCATGGGAAATCCACCGGTATTGTTGGTCTCTCGGTCGAGTTTTACCAGCATTTTTTGGCCCCTTATAGGTAACTTAGTTGTAAATTCATTGAATTATGCTTTTGAGACAGGTAGACTCTTTATTGAACAAACAAGAGGCATCTTTACCTTGATTCCAAAACCTGTCAAGAATGCTTCACTTCTCACTAATCTAAGACCTATTAAACTATTAAATTGTGACTATAAAATCGGAGCGAAAGCTATCACAACTAGACTTAAGAGCGTTCTTCCTTTCCTTATAGGACCAAGCCAGACTGGTTTCATGAAAGGAAAATTTATTGGTGAGAATATCCGATTTGCTCTAGATCTCATTGTGCATACAACCAAAATCAACATTCCAGGTTTCATGTTTTTCATAGATTTTGAAAAAGCTTTCGATCGGTTAAGTTGGGATTTTATAAACAGGACGCTCTTTTTTTTTAATTTTAGTAATGATATGAAACGGTGGTTTCACATTTTTTATAATACAAGCTCTGATTGTGTTCGTAATAACGGGTTTTCGTCAGGATTTCCCCTATATTGAAAGGAGTCAGACAGCCCGTATTATCTTATTATTTGTGCAAAAATTTTAGCACTCAAGGTTAATACATGTGCTGGCATACAAGGGCTAGTCCTTAAAGACAATGAAGAACAGCTTATCCAGTACGCAGATGACACTGTTTTTGTAATGAATGGTAATGATCAGTCTGTTAGGAATACTTACTTTTTTAGAAAAATACAAGACAGCGAATGGTCTAAAGTGAAATATTTCAAAGTCGATGTTGTTTCCCCAAGGTCCCTATGTCCAAAAGTTGCCTACAAGGGATTACTGTAACTTCAAAGTTGGCAATGGACCAGTTGATATGCTAGGGGTTATTTTGTCTCACAATGGAAACGACCTATTTCGTTTGAATTTTGAACCTAAGCTTTCTAGGCTAAAGACTTGCCTAAAACTCTGGTCAAATCGTGACCTCACACCAATTGGGAAGGTTGCAATTGTTAAGACTTTTGCTTTGTCAGAACTCTTTTATCTGTTTCTCGTGCTAACAAATCCACCTTCCAGCTTTGTAAAGCTAGACATAGAAAAACTTATTCTTTACTTCATTTTGTCGAGCAACCCTGATAAAATCAAACGTGCTACTATGATCGGTTCATATAGCCAGGGTGGCCTTAAAGTCCCCCATATTGCCACATTTATTAAAAGCTTAAAATATACCTGGGTTCGCCGCTAATGTGATGGCTCATTCGGTTACTGGAAATTCTTTTTTGACCACCATCTTCAAAAATTTTGGCAAAACGTTCATTTTACAATGTAATCGTACAAGTAAGGAAGTAAGCCGTATAAGTAATAAATTTATCCAACAAGTGTGCATGTCCTGGTTTGAGACGGTGTTTTCTGAACCCAAAGATAAATTTGCAAATCAAATACTCCGGAATAATAAGTGTATTATGATTGACAACAGATGCGTATTCGATAAATATCTTTTCGAAAAGGGCATTATCGATGTTAAAGACCTATTTGACGCTAGAGGTTAAGTACTACTGTTCAATCAGTTTAAAGAAAAATTACTTTAAAGTCTTCAACATTTACTACTTTTTTGGGATTAATCAATGCTATTCCATGTTTATGGAATCAATCTGTGAGGCAACAGCCTTATCAAGGCACTAGCGTCCACGTAAGAGATACAACCTTCCATTCTGCATCTGTTTCCCGTAAAGTTTAAAATATACTTTTAGCAAAAATAACTACAACCCCTTCTGCAATCTCAAATTGGAGTTTGTCCCGTAATGTTCCAGCTCAGAACTGGGAGAGATTTTTTCCATGCCCTACCATTCTCTCCTCGATTCCAAAATCCAATATTTTCAGTTTCGTTTCCTCCATCGAGTTTTAGGAACAAATAAATTATTTTTGTTATGAAAAAGACTGAATCATCTCTGTGTACCTTTTGTTAAATGGAGGAGGAGAAAATAGAGCATTTATTTTGGAGCTGTAACGTATCTGCTTCTTTCATTCTGGATGTTGAAAGAAGATTTTTGTGTAAGCAATTTTTCTTTACAGTAGATGATATTTTCTTTGGCAACAGTGATTTTTATGTCACCCATAAAATTTTCTTATCCTTCATTTAAAATACTATATTTTTAACTGCCGATGTCAGAGACTGCTACCTAATGTTGATAATTTCTTTTATAAGTTCAAATTTGCTTTACAAGTTGGAAACTGTATAAATTTTAAAAAAAATCATCAAAGAAAACCAGGAACATAGTCACTTGCAATGATTTGAGAGATTTATTCAGATTAACTTGTAATGAATTATTTTTGTGATATCCTCTTTCAAAAAAGTGTACGTTTTTTCACAACAATGATTGTTTGGTCACATCGTTTCCTGAATATTAAGCATACACAAAGTATTGTACTGTTACTTTTGATATAAAGAGATAAGTTTTTGATATAAGTTCATTATTCTTTGTAAACTTCGCAATCACTTAAAAATAAAGAGAGGAAAAAATCTTGATTGGACGTAACTTAGCAGGAATTGAGGCCCGCTCGGCGCCCCGAAATTTTTTGCTCTATTTTAAAAAAATATTTATAAATCTGGAATTTGTTTTGAAGCAAATTTGACATTTTTGAAAGAAACTTGGGCCTTTTGTATGGAACATTAAAACATATGGGTGTTTATTAAAAAAAAAAAATCTTTCCTTCATAAAAACAAAATCAAAATGGTACATGGGCGACAGCTGAAATTCTTTTGGGGATACTCATTTTATCATACTAGGCCGACGTATCAGGCTCTCAGACGAAACTGAAAATTTGCCCAACATCTTTCATCTCTTTTAACAAATATTTAAAAATGAAGAGCTCTTTAAATTGTAGAAGTTTTGGAATTTAATGAGAGAAAATTTGATTTTTTTTTAAGGTTTTAATGAAAAACTTGGGATTTTTGTTAAGCGATATGCCTTCACAAGAGCAAATTCATAATGTCGCGGTGTGATGGATAGAAGTTGGTACAGGATTTTGATTGTACGGGGTACGGGTATTCATCGAAATTGGAAAGTTTTGCCGTGTTTAAAGGGAAGTATTGTATTTAAAATGCTCCAACATAGCATACAAGGAGAATAGCTCTGGTCATTATTAAATTATTCAGTCTCAACAATAAATTCCAGCAGTAGTTTTATCTCCTCAAAATAATATGCACAAGAAGAGTTATGGAAGTTGTCTCATTTGAAATGTTGAAAGTTTGGGTGAACAAATTATTTGTGAGAAATTAGTAACTGAATTTCTATCATATGGAAACTTATTCCTTGAAAAGCAGGCTACCATGCTTCCTTATGTTTAATAGTCTATCATCCTGTATCAAGAAATATTAGGTTTTCATAGGATGAAGTTTTCCTGTATAAAAACCCGAAGCTTTCATTAGGGAAAATTTGTAATTTTATGACAGATTGTTGGGATTTTATTGAAGATTCTTTCCTACTTTTTTTAGATTAGATGGAGTTTTATGGCCCAGTTTCCAAACAATTGGTTCAAGTCGAGCCGGCCACGGGCCTCTTCCAGTTATAACTCACTGGCTTGTTTTCACTAAGTGCTTATGCTGAGCACCAAGCAAAATGGTAGTACACTGTTGAAAATTTCTGTAAATTTACAGACTTATTCAACTTAAACTTTTTGTATTTTACTTTTAATAGAGATTTTCTGTATCTTTACAGACACTTTGTATTGCTACAATAAAAAGGGTTGTTTAACATGTATTTACTGTTTATTTGAAAAACCATTTCTGTCTGCTTTTTTAACCAAATTTTACTGCTTTGTAAAACTTTTTCTGTAAATTTACAGAAATTTTAACAGTATTTTGTATTTTTCTGATTTCACATAAATATACTGTCATTTAACAAACATTCATTTTGTTTTTAAGCTGAAAAATCGCCAGAAAATGTTCAATATATAACATGCATCGTTCTGCGAAGTTTCAGTTTTAAATAAAAACATTTTTGGCAAATTATGGTCCTATTTGAAAATTAACTTACATTTATTAATTAAAAGCATACTTAGTTATTACGTTCTTGGTTATAAATATCATACAACTGGTGTTTTGTCACACATTTTTAAGTAAAAAGAAATTGTAAGGCCCTAATTTCAGAGCACTGACAATTGGTATACTGATGTCAACTCATCGCCACAGGCGCTCATGCACTTGATCGGAGCAAATTAAAAACGTTTCACAAATTTACTTGAAAGAGTCTGTCAATTTAACACTTCATGACGTAAATCTCATATTGCGTAAAGCAAAAGTTGTGGAGCTTATTTTTTAGGTATTTTCCTAACAAAAGGATTGCTGTTGCTTTGAATAATATCTTCTTTGGCGTTTTTAATCAGGAAGTGATAAACTTATTGTTTAACTTGCCTGGAAATGTTTGCAACCAATGAATTTGCATTCTTTGTCATATTTATTTTAAAAACAATTATTATATTGTACAAAAGATGTGACTTTCCAATTACAAAGTTCCTAGAGATAGCAGTCTTCTTGACAACAATATGACAACAAAGCATTCTCAATGTGTCTTGTTCTGTTTTCGCCCCTTGGCTTTTCGCCAGAGGGTCGAGGGGACTTTTAGAAAAAAGCTGTGTTGAAAACAACTTCGTAACGACACATTACGTTGATAAGCAAATACCTGATCTACGTATATACGTAATGATGAAGTGTATGTTACGTAATGACATATGACAGGTAAAAAGCGATATTATAATAAATATTAAAATGTCGGGAATGACAACAGTAGGCTGTAAATTCACATAAAATTAAGGTAAACAAAACAGAACAATTCTGTAATTCGATTTTACAGTAGACTTTTGTAAACTAATTTACATGCAAAAACTATAAAGAAAAAACAAACCCTTAATGTTTTTTCATGAGTACAGTCTGGCTGTAAAAAAACATCATTTGGCTGGAAAAAAAATTGCCATAAAAATTGTTTAAATTTACAGAGAAATTTTTTAACAGTGTAGGTTCCGCTTTTAAAGTCTTTGATGTGACCTGGCTAAATGAGTCGAACCCTCGACCTCCCGACTGCAAGTCTGATGCTCTTACCTACGTAGGAGAAAAATCAAGAGGTAGAGCCATTTGTATCATCCAGTCATTCAGTTACTGAATATCACCATCCAGATAATAACATAGCTGGGACCATAGTGGAAAAATATACTATTTGAAGTGTTATAGTTTATATATTGACATAAGCGTGCAGGAGCGTTCCATGAAAACAAACCTTCAGATTCGGAGACTATGAAAAAAGTTAAGTATGCTCCTATGAAAACTTCTTAAATTGAACGGTAAACCAATAGATTATAAAAATCCAAGCTTTTAAATGTAACCTAAAACCATTCCTCTACAAACAGAAAAGAAGGTATGAATGTGGCTTGACAGTAGTTCGGTACACCCTCCCATGGCTGCATGGAGTAACTTAAACATGAACATACACATATGAACCAGTACTCTCAATCACCCATCACTTTCAAAGTGATCATCCATAAGTTTATTTCTCTGCTTGAAATAGAGGGTAAATTCGGTATCCATTTCTTACATGCATATTCTGGGAAGGTGCCTTTTTCATACAGTGAAAGAATAAACAATATTTACTCGTCATCAAAATTGCAAAAGACTTAACATATTGCACGACGCGCCGTAACGGTTTTTCTCGAAGATTTAATTCAAATCTGTTACCACTTGAGTTTCTGCTTCTCCCGAGGAGTTTTGTTTTACCGCAGTTTACGATCCACACAGTTCTTATTTTACTTTCATTGAAAATCATTGTTGTCATTTTTTATTCCTTTCGGCTTTTATCGACTTTCTCTCAGTCTCATTTAAGAAAAATATTAGAATTATCTGCGTCAGAAGATGACTGATTAACATGAACAATTACCTAATATTTAGGCCATCATTAAGAATACTTTAATTCAGAAATGAATGATGATTATAAACAATTACCTAATATTCAGGCCTTTATTAAGAAAACTAAAAGATACGTGATTATAATCAGTGTACACAAAAATATAAATTGATCCATTCTTCAACTTCAAAGTGCCCAAGGAGTGTCTGCAAGAAACTTGAAAAGCTCTGATATGCACCAATGCGCCTTGAAATAACTAAAAATTACTATGGGAATGGAACATATACAATAAAAAGAAATGAATGATACCCAGTGACAGTGGCGTAACTACAATGGGGGAGCAGGCCGGGCGATTGCCTCCTACCTCTGAAAAGGGGAAAATTCGGAAATTTGCCATTTGTGGCCGTCCATCAGTCAACTACAGTGTGGTTTTCCTAACTTCTCCTACATGAAATTCCTAATTCCTTCCAATAAAAGCTCCATACTTGTAATTATTTGTTTTTAATATGCAAAGTTTTCCGCGAGCGTCCCCACCAGAAATTGTCAGTTCCTGCTTGCAGTTGTGTTCCCTTATTAATCAGTATGGTAAACTTTTCCGAAATCTGGGAATGACAAAATCACTAGGTCATTTAGTGATATCGGCAACTACAGTGCTATTTTCATGAATTTTCTATCATTAAATTCCAAATCGCTTCTAATATAAGCTCTTATAATGTCGCCGTAATAAAAGGACACAATGATAATACTTTCAAATCATCGATTCACCTACGTTTAATGGAATGAATAACACTTGCTTTAAAACACGATAGGTTGGAGACAGGGCCCTAAAACTCTCTCCAACCAACAAACCTTCACAAATTCATGATTTCTTAACAAACATGAAGGGGGGGGGGGGGTTGGTTCTTGAGTATAGACAAATCCGAATATGAGTATTTGAAATTTACGTAGACAAGAAATGAAGACGATTAAAGGATTACAGGCTGGTGGACCCCAGTAATGGCTGCCTACAGTCACTAAAAGCAAGCGCTTATCGGATTCGTGTAAACCTTTGTTTTTACTTTGGAATAGTTGCTGCATCTTTTTTCTTAGAATGTTTTCCTAGTTGAAGACAAAGCGGGACAATGAAATAAATAATGGAATTCATCTCCAAGTTTTTCTTCATTACATAAAACATAAAATCTTAAGCTTAAATCAACATTTTTATACCTCCCAGTGGCTGACGGTAACCTCCTATTTGAGCAACGAAATTTACTCATGATTTTCCTTTATTAAAATTCAGTTTATGAAGATAATCTTCTAGGACCAAACAAGTTTTAAATATACGGTAGTTTTTACAACGGGAGTTATAATTTACCTCACTACTAGCTGCTACGGTAGTCTTCGTTTTTGAGAATTAAGACCTCCTTCGTTCGATACCGCATGATCTCATATCAACATCAATTTGAATACCTTCTTTGGCATAGCTAATACCAATTTTAATCACACGACACATTTTATTTGTGTTTCATAATTAGGAAAGGTTTGAAAATCCTAGTCTTCGTTTTGTATATCAGGAATTGCGTTTTCACTTTTGAAAGATGTCGCATCACGTGTGTAATTCTTTTAGTTCTAACGCATCCATTATCCAAATACCTGTTAAACAATAAGCCTATTTGCTGTACTGCGCGACAGCAACTGTTTCACTCCAACACGTCACGTGATTGACTCTACGCAACGGATGTGACGTTCTTTGGACCGACAGAATAGGAATGGTTTATCCTGATTCTTAGCCGTGTTCCCATTTGATCCAGGGAGGTGGATCTTGATCTACCGAGGTGGATCAACATCAGTTACCTTGATCGAGATCCGCGTTCCCATTTGAGTGAGCGCGGTAGATCAAACGTGTTTTAAGTATGAACACATTGCGCAAGCGCGAAAAGGTCACCAACGTTTACAAGTCGGCCTGCCATGCATTTCGTATCGATGTATCACAAAAACATACATGATTGAAACCGGAGATCCAGGGTCACTTGATCTACCGATGTGTTCCCATTACAAACTTTGATCCAGCGCGGTGGATCTGATCTACCCCGAACGGTCGATCAAAATCGGTGGATCTTGATCTTGAGTGAGTGTTGTTGATCTGCGTTCCCATTAGTGTTTGATCCACCTCGGTAGATCAAGATCCACCTCCCTGGATCAAATGGGAACACGGCTCTTGAAGTGAACGATTACTGTCTTGAAGGAAGATCATGCTCTCCAGAGACTACTATGTAGATTGGGATATTTGTCATGTTCTTTGGTAGTAGGCCAATGACCTGTCATAAGTTTATCCTCTCAACCGGAGCGACGCCAATTATTTTGATATGGGCAAAGCATGAGTTGAGAGCTCAGTTTTTTTCTTTTTCTCTTTTTTTTTTCTCTTCCTTCTATTTACACAGTCTTGCGGATAAAGGGGGTTATGTTAAAATTGTATTCTCCAGGAGAGCTAAAATGTTCGTATTGAATGGAATACCGACAAATTTTAACTTAACCACAGATGCACTAGGTCAAATGAAAACTTAAATTAATTCCGTCTCTCGCAAAATCAGTCTTGAAACTACAAATTAGTTGGCCCATCAGAATTCAGTCCTTGGCACAAGATACCAACTCCAGCTTTTATTTCCGTCACTAAAAGCACCCCTTAATTTTTGTTTACTTCATCACTCACAACAGGTGTGGAAGGTGCTTATGATACTCTGGAGACTTTCACTCATATAAAATCAATTTTTGTTAGAAAAATAAACTTTTGTGTCGAAAAACGCGAGGGACGAAATCGTGACTCATTTTGCATGGTTTACAGTGGCGCAGCTAAGGGCAAGTTGGCAAGTTGCCCCTGGCACCCGTATAAATCACTCAAGACAACGCTGTGCCTACAATTTTTCAGCAGTAGAGGGTGGCGGCATTGGGCGGGGAAATCAAAGATATTATAAACGTAGATACCAAACTCCTATCCCTACACTGTTAGACGCGCTGACTCCTCACGGAGGCTCAATCGGAGTGGCGGAAGTGTTCATTTGACATGCGCACAGTTCTATGCAGTTATCTGCGTGCATAACCATGGATACATGATAGAAAATTCCATTGTGACGAGATGTCAGCATGCGTGCATTTTCAAAACGAGTTATATACGCGCAAACAACTTTCCTCTGTGTAGGCTTCGGAGTAAAAGAGACGCGCACTTCTGCGTGCTGGGAAAATGAACGCAGTGGTTGGTTTTTCGTTGTAAGCGCGTAAGAATGTAAACGCGTGTATAGATGTGCGCTTGTAAAGATACCATTGCAACTGACCAATCAGTAAGCCAATGAACTTCAAAGCAGTCGTTTTGGGTTAATGTTCAAATGTTCTTAAGTAGAACGCCGGTGTAGAAGCCTAAAACTGTTTCATGTAAGTGTAATTTATTGAAGAACTGTGTTTGCAGGAGTTGCAATGTTTTAAAATCACACGTATATACACTACCGGAAGATATCAATTAACTGTTAGCTTTCAAAACGACTGATTAGTGATCAGCACTTCCGCCCCTCCGATTCGGCCTCCGTGAGGAGTCACCGCGTCATTTTAAGTTTGGTATCTATGTTTATAATATCTTTGGGGGAAATACCCCCCACCCACATCGGGGAAGGCTGCCCTCCGTCGGGGAGAAGATACAACTTCGTCGGGAAGCCTTCATCTACCCGGTATACGGTAAAAGAAGTAAGCCCGATAAACTTCAGCTCTTCTTTGCAGGATTTCCTCGAAATTCCAAACAACTTTAAATATAAACTCCAGATTTTAAACATTCTCAAAGTGTGAGAGTGAGAAGAGATTTAACGACACACCAACACGAATGTGGTATACAGTGTCATTCAACTCGATAAAAGGTTCAAAGTTAAAATTATTTTCAAGTATGATTCAAGTGCAAGTTTGGTTTCTCTTACAACAGGAGGGAAATACCGTGGGCATATTATGAAAACCCCATCTCACAGGGGCTAAACATTCTCAAAAGAAAGTGAATAAACTTTCAATTTTCACCGCACGACAAAATATGAAATGTCAACAAACTCTACCCTTGATTTTGCCTTTATGAACTCAGGCAGATTAATCTTCAATAAAGACTTCAATCTGTCAATTCTCTTAATCTACAAATAAAATGATCTTTGCCAGCTTTCTGCCCCCCCCCCCCCAAATCCTTTTATATATTAGTTCCAAATTTTAAAAGGAACTAATCTTTTTCTGAAATTTCCCAATATCGTTCGAGGGGCTTTACCTGCATCGTTATATTTAGTAACCCGAAAAGACTACAAGACACCTCATTAATCTTTATTTTCCTCATAAAAAATATCACATTCTTCATTTAAAAAACACCAAAATATGTCATAAAATTACAACTTCACCCAATATTTTCAGCAAATTTTCCAATTTCGGGGGATGCGTTGTACAATAAAATCCCCAAGCCAACTTGAATCTACCCGACATTCTATATACTTAATTTCATTGAAAAGTGTGTGTGTGCGTGAAGGGGAGGGGGGATGGGATAGTCGGTGCCGCTATCTAAGCGGAGAGCAACCATCGGTTGACACGGAGAGTACAAAGAACAGTTCGGCCAAAATACCGGATATGGGCCTGCCGGTTGATCAAACGTGATATCATAGCAATTGTCAGAAGCGTATTTCATAAAAAGGTTAAAAGGCCTGTCGTTAAAACTATAGAGAGTAAAAGTTGCTGGATTGCCTACCTTACAGAAAGCGAAATATATTCAAAGTACAATTTTTATGGAAAATAAAAATGATAAGAAGATTATTTTGCGACACATACGGGTGACTTGTGAAAGAAAGTTTTTCTCCAAATCAGGTCCGTTTCATACTTCAATCTTGCAAAAACTGCTTGAAATGGTGAAATAATCCGGTGGTGAAGGTTGAAAGCGCTGGGACGTTTTCAATGGCCAAATTAATTACAATTAATTATGCCCCTAGAGCCGAATTCGGACAACGGGTATGAAAATCGGGTATTTTACCAGTACTATATGATGCAGTGGGAGAATGTCTTCTGGTTAGTCTGCCTGAAAAATCATTTAAACTCACCTCGTAGCGTGACATTTTTCTTTTCAAAATAAGCTACTAATAAAAGTAAAATCATTGTATTAGGAAGTTCGGACAGTCACATAGATAGTTTCATCTATCAATATATATTGAATTTAGCCAAGAGTAGAAACAGAGTAAAACATCAGCATGTTTTCAATTTCTTTGTGTTACAGTACCGTAGTTTTCCCCTGAAAAAGATACATACAAGACTATTTCATCTAAAGGTATTGTACATTTTATTTAGTAACTTTCTAACTAACTGACAATTTTCTGATCACACTCATAAGCAAGTTGCTGATTTTTCTATCATTGCAAAAGGAAATTGGAAATAATGACTGCTTAGATCCTCCTTATAAGCCTGGAAAATACCATTTCCGGCTATCTAAGCGGTCAATTTTTCAAACTTTCCTGTACGCTTCGCGCCAATTGATGGTGGCTCCCCTCTCGCATGGTCTCGCTGAGATTTAATTTGAAGGGAACGTTTTCTGCAAACGAAAACTTAAGGCAACGACGGCTCCGATCATTCTTGTAAGCCCCGAAATTGCCATTTCCGGATGTCTGACGGTACGATTTTCAAAATTTGCTGTACGCACCGCCCGAAACCGTGGGTGGCGCTCCGTTCAGATAGTCATTTAGGCAGAGTTCCATTTTTCAGGAAGAAAATCTTCTGCCCTCCTCCCAAACTGAAATGCTCCCGTGCGCCTCTGGCAGGTATTATGCCCTAGCTGGGGATCTGGAGTCAAGCAAAAAGACACCTCCCCTTGAGAGAAGGGTCCCAAACTGCAATGTCCATTCGAGGTTTCACCTGCACGACCCCCCCCCCCCCCCACAGTTGCACATCCATTTATACTGAAACAGCTTATGCTGTTATTTTTACGTCTAACGTACTTTATTCCTTTCTCCGAAAATGAGCAAAAATTCGAAAAGATTTCAACGGTTTCCAAACGCTATTCTGCCTTATTATCTTGCTCTAGCTCCGCCCAATGAATTTGATGCATATTCAGAAGGTCATTTTGAGAAGGAGTCAAGCAAAAACGTAAACAAAACAGACAGTGAAATTTCGTTCAATTGATACATACGTTATTTAAACGGCCTTTACGTGTCCAATTTGCACATCGCATCGGCCCGGCTGCGCAATTCGTTCGTTTCATTTGTGAACCCAGATTCAGTGACAAATTCCTACTCACTTGTTTCGGCTCCATCGTTCAGTTTTTAATTTTGTCGCTGATTGTGCTATTTGAATCCGTCCCAAGTTTCAAGATAATGTTCATTTTCTCTTTGATTTGATGCTGTGGCTTGGCATTCAAAAACAATCTTTGGGTTACATACGTGTGAAACTAACTGTCATTCTGTGTTGGGCACGAACGGTTGTGAAAGGACTCCTGTAATGCATGTATACAACATGGGTGATATATTGGCAATACGTACATCGTTGTGTCAAAGGGTAGGCATAATTTTACGTCATTTATTTCTTGCATTGTGATTGGTCAAATTGAGATAATAGCCCGTTGTCTTTGCATAAGAGTTCAGCCGAAAAAAGTAGATGAGGTTTTTTTCTATTGTAATTAGCGCTCTAATTAGTGAAATTTCACCGGAAAAAACCTGGCGTGAAAGATTTCTATCGGGTTGGTAACAAAGGGAAGAGCAAGATTGAAGATAAACGATGAAGGTTATTTTTGTCCATCAAACAGCATAACCCGCTTTAAATTCAAATTTTCTTTCTGGAATAGAAAAAGGTTTAACAAAATGTAGTCCTCTTTCCCTGAAGTTACAAAATTTAATGTTACAAAAAGGACCTTTTTTTGTAAAATTGAAGTTACAAAAAAGAAGTTGTTTTCTTTAATGTTTCAAAACTTCTTTTTGTAACATTAAAGATATGAAAGGGAGAAGAACTACAAAGAAGGGTTCTTTGTGTAACCGTAGAACCATCAAGGCATAAAACTAGTACAATTTCCCTCCACAAAATTATTACACGGCCGGGGAAAGGGGAAAGGGATCTAACTTCATAACACAACAGATCATTATGCAGAGTTCTAATATATTCGTTGTGTAGGGATTGCATGAACCTACTTGAGAATGTTCCGAAAAAATCATAGATTACACTAGAACTATTGCGTACATTCTTGTGTATTGCCTTAATTTAGATAGCGTCCTCTTTTGCTTTTGCCTTTACCCCGACCATGGGAGTGGTCAAAGTTTGCAGAAAGGGGCCATGGAAACTGGACCAAAAACTACATGTTGGAGCTTGAATATATTGGTAATGCAATTTTCCCGTCAGTACATAGTCTTTGGGGCTTTGACCGAAATTTTGTCTGTAAAGTTAAAAGTGTGCAATTTTTACATGAGGGAAAATCAACATATGACAATTTATGTTGTAAAATACAAGAGGATGTATTCTAGGCCCCATTTGTGTTGCACGGAATTTCACTTTAAAAGATTTTTTTTTGAGATATGCACGACTGACTAAAGCTACCCGAAAATTTGGTTACTGAAATGTTGTACGTCACGTGATATTCTAGAGCCCGGCTTTTTTTATACATTCACGTGCTGCATAAAGTCATCTGGTAAAGTAGTCAGGGTAATCATTCCGTCGTGGGAGATGTGGTAACCCTGACTTGTTTAGACCCCTCGACGTCAGGGAGCACATATCACTAATTTTCACTTCGAATGAGGATGGAACATCCAGCCGCCACGTATAATATCATCACATTTGCCATCTTGAGATCAGTGTTATTTTTAAATCTCAGGTATTCCGTCACACTTGATATACCTACCTGTGCTAAAGCGTCGAGATTAATATATACGGATACCAATGTCCTATGACTTTTGCTCCGCATAAGCAATGGAGTAGGAGAAACAAGCCAGTGAGCCACAACTGGAAAAGGGCCGTGGTGGGCTCGACTTGAACCAATAGGTTGGAAACTGGGCCGTAAAATTCTATCTAACTTACTAACTAACCTATGGCTTTTGTTATTTCAAACAGTTCTATCCCGAATATTTTCAAATGTTATCCACGATAATTCTAACGCAAGGCATTCAAACAGGTTTATAGTGTATGCAGACATTATTTTACATGCTACACATTTCGGTTAGAATCAAATTCATTGAAAAACTGCGTTTTTTTCGATCAAAACGATTTTTTCTCCAATAGAGCTCCTCCATTGGCGTAGGATTCACAATAATATGAATATTCATATACAATGACCGTTTTCGTTTCTGATTGGCGAAGCAACGTTTTTCGGTTCATGAAGCCACTTTTGTCGCACTTCTTTGTCCCTTAGGTCGAGGTGTATGAACACGGCAGGGTCATCGCGACGGAAGGGTTACCCTGCCTACGGGTTAAGGTGGTTCCGACGATTTTCTTACCAAGAACTGTTTTCTTTTCCCAAAATTTCTATCCGAATATTTTATCATGGGTTTTTGCCGAACAGTACACACCCGTATGATTAAGGGTAAAGCCAACCCCTTTGGGAATTATTGATTTTTATTGATTTCTGAGTTAGGATTTTGAATTAACCTAAGAAGCGATATTTGATTAAACCACAGGGATAAATGACCATATTTTTATTTTATTTTTCAGATTGAATAAAAATGTCAGATGAGATACACACATTAATTGGCATCCTCCTTGACGTGTCTGGTTCCATGAACCAAAATATTGGGGACGGTGTGTTGATGAAGAAGGAGGGGCATGGGTGGCGTTCAATATTCCGTGTCATTGATGACCTGACTCAAGTATGACTTGGACTGGTAGTAATCTTGTGTTTTCTGTGGGTGTTGGAGCAGATTGCAGCAACGAAATATTTAACCTAATCAATACATTGGAGCAGTTTAAGAACGCTGGATCTTTTTGATCCAATACCGTCATATGACGTTTGACAGAACGATAGATCGTGTACTAGATATA
>CM074185.1:12053421-12076265 GCA_037179385.1 Holothuria scabra | reverse complement strand
AAGTCTAACTGCTCGTTGATCACACACTGGCGTTTCAATCCCCAAGATGTGCTACAATTTTAATAAGGGCAATAAAGCACAGATCATCTCGCTTTCAAGGCAAGGTTGTCGCCTGTAAATATTGTAATGTAAATAATTATGAGTGGTTACGTGGGCGTAGGTTGGCTTATGTTTTCATCAGATCTGAAGTACATCAACATTATTTTTAATGATCGATGCCACTACAACGTGATGAACATGGTCTCAGGGACAATGAAAAAGTCATTGAACGTGCATACCATTGCCGCTAGCGTTTCGCATATAGTCACGGACCAAAAGGTCAAAAGTCAAGTCGTTACACAGTAAATAATGAGTAGTTACGTAGATGTAGGCTTTTATGATCTCTGCCGTACATCAGGACTTCAGCATAATTTTTATGGCTGAAATTTCTTCTTATGATCACTGCCACTAAAACGTGATGAACACGAGAGGTACTAAATGGGTAGTTATTCACAGTGGCGTCACCAGACATTTCATTCTGGGGGGGGGGGGGGCACTGAAGGGGCACAACGATTTTATGGGGGGGGGGGCATATAGACTCTACTCATGGCACCGGAGGCGCCACTGAGCGCGAAGCGCGAGGCTCAACGGGTGGGGTCCACCCCTGGTGGGGTCCAGGGGCAAAGCCCCGGTGTGGGTCCAGGGGGCGAAGCCCCTGGGTTTTAGCGTGTTTGTGAGGTATTAAAGACGATATTTAAGGGTAATTTTATTGGCTTAACACTGGTCTAAAAATTACCTCCAGGGTAACTTCAAGTAAGCCTCTCGGTAAAAACCACTGATTCAACTACCAAGAGCTTACCCGGCTGAAATTTTGAAAATGGGGTAGATGATCTATAGAGAAAAAAGTTGATGGGCACTTCAATGTGAATTTTGGTGGGGGGTCCAGGGGAGAAGCCCCGGAAGCTCCTGGGTTTTAACGTGTTTTGAGGTATTAAAGACGTTATTTAAGGGAAATTTTATTGACTTAACACCGGTGTAAAAGTTACCTCCAGGGTAACTTTCAAGTAAGACTTTCGGTAAAAAACCACTGATTCAACTACCAAGTGCGGTACCGGCTGACATTTTGAAAATAGGGTAGATGACCTATAGAGAAAAAAGTTGATGGGCACTTTTGAGTGAGTCTTGGCGGGGTCCAGGGGCGAAACCCCTGGAAGCTCCTGGGTCTTTAGCGTGTTTGTAAGGTTTTAAAGTTGCTTTTTAAAAGGGTTGTTTTTACACTGGCCTAAAAATTATTACTAACAGGGCAATTTCGAGAAAGATTTTATTTTTGATAACAACACAAACGTTAGTGAAACTACTCTCAAGAGCGTATCAGACTGACAATTTGAGGAAGGTGAGCTGCACCGTGACTATAAAGACAAAGAAAGGCAGTTGATGGGCAATTAGATGTGATCCTCTGAAGGAAAAATGTAGGCTTAATCCTGTTTGAAGGGTTACCTGAGCTGTGCGCCACCTCCAATTGACGTAGTCGGAAGTGTGAAGAAAATTTTGAAAAACGTAACCCCTCAGACAGCCGGAAATGGCATTTCCAAGGTTTTTTGCGATATTTTCATTTGAAAAACATGAAAATTTACTTCCTTTTCTTTTCAACAGAGGAATCGAATCCTTAAAAATTCATAGTCACACTGTGACTACAGAAGACATATTTTTTTTTTGAAAATCTCAAATCTCAGTTGGGGGGGGGGCACCGTGGGGCACACGATTTTCAGGGGGGGGGCGTGCCCCCCTGGCCCCCCTTGGCGACGCCACTGGTTATTCAACAAGCAAAGATTCGTTCGTCTAGGCTAGGCATATTTAAAAGATATAACTATAGGCTATCGTCAACCTTCCTGGCACTGTGTGCACTATCACGTCAAGATTAGACCCTAAGTAAAGGTAAGTACATGCTAAGACTTCAGTGACACTGGTCAATTAGCGTACTCTAGTAGCGTAGCCAGGATTGTGTCATGTGAGTGGTGGGGGGGGGGGGGGTGGGTGGAGCACGACACGAGAGAAAAGTCCAAGTGCCCCTTACAAAAAAAGGTGCGTCAACCTTTGTCTGCACCATGTGTGATCACGCGTGGAAAAACAAAGGAAATCACGCGTGTTCTTGGGTGACAAACCTGCGTTTTTTGGAACCTTCTACTCACAGGTTTGACACAGGTTTTGCACACCTTTCCTTGCTTTTAATATTAAGCCACAGGTTTTGTGGAAGAATTTTTTGTTAACCCTAGTTTTTATCACCACATGTTTTGCACGTAAAACCTGTGTCAAACCCGTGACAAACCTGTGTCGAACCTGTGGAAAATGATCAACCTGCGTCAATGTCAAGGGAAATCACAGGTTTTCCTGCAAAAACCTGTGGTAACCCCTGGAAAAAACCTGTGAAAACCTGCGAATTTGGAACCAATTGCCTCACCTTTTTTTGTAAGGGCATGGAGAGAGAAAAAAGCTACTTCAGGTGTTTTTTGCATTTCAAGGTTGAGTCATGGGGAAGGGGTTTCATGCCCCCCCCCAAAAAAAAATAAACACCCCGTGGCTACGCCACTGGCGTACCCACTAACTGGAATATGCTATGTAGTGTTCAAGGATAACACATCTATTCAAAAAGTCTACATTTGTAATGTTTTTTGAGGAGAAGTTTGTCCATCAATTGTTAAAAATTAAACATGTGTAGAATTTACATCTAATCATCCCAAGATCTAACGTTTTCTTCATTATGAAAGACGACATTACCGAAAGATACAGTTTGGAAATGTGGTAAAAGTGCAACTGGAGGACAAGAAAGTAAGTAAAGAAAACACACATTATAACTGGACACGACCAAATCGGGTGTATGAAGGAAACAACAAAAACAAACTGCAAGAAGGAACTAGAAAGCCAGACGGCTTATTGATTCCTTGCCACTGAAATTTAAGCCAATCTTTTTATTTTTTTTCAAATTGACAGTGCTCCGTAATATACCCACAAAGTATACATGCAAGGCATCAAAGCTTCCTACAAGAACTGGGGTTCTGCTCATGATATCACATCCACATGTGTGAAATTTTGCAGTATCCAAGACTCCAACCATGGGAAATTTTTGTAAATATGATATTGAGACTTTGATCCCTTGTGAACCAAAGTGGCATTTGACGTAAACCAAAAAATATAGGGATTATTTATTCACCATGCATCATCTACATGTCAAATATGAGGACCCTACAAGTTACCTTTCTTGTAACACGCAGGCAAGTTTGTCAGATTTTGACACTGCTGACCCCAAATGACCTTCGACCTTCACAAACATCATCTGGGATCACCATCTCAATACAGCCAACCCACACACTAAAGTTGGGCTTAGTCACATGCATTTTTCTTGGATACCGTGATTACTGGGTTTTGATGTCTTGACCTCTCATGACCCCAAATAACCTTTGACCTCCACCAAAATCGATACAGAACATCTAATTAATACAATCAACCTACACACCCCAAAATTAGCAAAGTCCCTTGCACCTTTCTTGAAATATCCTTTTTAAAAGGTTTTACCTTTTAACGCCTCATGAACCCAAAAGACTTTTGACCTCCACCAAAAACAATGGGATCATCTACTCAATATGGCCAACCCACACACCAAACATGAGATTAGTCACACTTACCTTCCTTGAGATACCGTGTTTACAAGTAATTTCTAAGGAATTTACCATTTGACCTCTCGTGACCCCAAATACCTTTGACCTCCACCAAAAACAATCCGGATCATTTACTCAATATGGCCAACCCACACACCAAATATGAGATCAGTCAAAATTACTCTTCTTGAGATATCGTGTTTACAATCAAAAGCGTCACATACACACACATACACACACACACACACACACACACACACACACACACACACACACGACATCACCATCGCATGAATTCCTTCTGCTGACGCAATGAATCAAAGAGAAAACAAAACGAAATGAAAAAGTCAGACTGTGGTGTGGAAATTCAAAAATGTTCCGAAAGCTTTATCTTTATGACCCAATGGTCACGGGTCAGGGAAGTTGGAGAAGGCTCCTCCGGCTGCAGTCCTTAAAGATCGTTGACTGAAATTTCTCTCTCCTCAAAAGTAGGGTAACTTTGTGATGTCTTGCGTCTTACAGCTGAGACCAACGCACCTTTCAGTGGTATGACTTACATAATAACTGCCTTGCAAACACGGGTATGCTGTGTCGGAACTAGGCTGGCCCGCAACAGGCACGCGCCCCTTGTATTGACCGTCGTGCACGTTTTTACTTATGCTTTAACATGTGCCAAACATAGCCTAGCCCCCGGGACAACAATCAACAAGTACTTGCGTACCTTCGGTTACACATTTCTGAATATGCAACTGGTGCAAGCCCTGGTAGCATTCCCATATGCGCCCCATATCAACGAACATATGGGGTCCATATGCATTTTGCACCCAAGACCCATACGGGGCCATATGGGCCAGCCCAGATATGATGCATATGAAATAGTGATGGGACCCATTTTGGGCAATTGCCCCATATGGGCTCCCAGTACTATCCCATATGGGCATAAGGGCACACTGGGCTGGCCCATAAGGGCCCCATATAGGTCTTGGGTGCAAAATCATATGGGACCCATAAGGTTTTATGCATATGGGGTCCATATGGGAATGCTACCTGGGAGGTGATACTCGGTCACAGACGCGGCGAGTACACTGTATTCAACATTAAATCATATAGGTTGAAAGGTTACGATTACATGACTGAAAGGTAAAAAGAACAAGTAGCTGTAAAGTTTTCCCAGTAAGATACCAGGCAATTGTTCAAGCATGGAAGTACTACCTCGGAGGTATTACTGGTACCATGGTACCATGGTACACGGTTATACTGCAGATTTATTGTAAGCTGAACAACTACTATTGTGCAAAATGCTTCCTACGAAGCTTCTTAAGTACCATAATACATGTAATGATGGCGAGGTCATTTATTTTATAATGTCGGCATACTTTGCTCAGGAAGCCGTCATGGTGAAATAATTTATCTTACCAGGTCAACCTTTTCAGCAAAGGATGCCAACATGGTAACATAAATGTCACTGCCATGTCCACTTCCAAAGCAACGGGTGACAACTTGGTCACGGATAAATTATCTCACAACCATGACATTTACATATGACATTTTAGGGGCTCCGTAGCTTCCACTGACCAGTTTACACAATTACACTGCCAAAACCCCTTCATTGTGTATCTTTTAAGTATTGGAAAACATGTTATCAATAAGCAAATATGAAAACATGGAATTTTGAGGGAACAAACTTGAAACTCTTTTAAGTTGCTGCTTTAATTCAATGAAGTTCTGTAAGGCTAGTATTTAGTGCGTTTGGTGGCAAATAGATGACTTAGACGCATTTTGTACAGTGAATGAAGCGGATTTTCGCTTCTGAGTTAGTTTTTTGTTCTTTTACATTCATACTTGGTAGCCTAGTAATCTTCACCTTCTCTCCTTCCATTGTCGTTGCGTTTCCGAAATAGACCCACAGTTGTAAATAAATGCGCCCATCCCGAGCTACTCGCCGTTATTCTGTTAAAATGTCGTTATCTATAAATTTATTAATTGTATTCCCTTTCCATAATTTAAATGTTTTAGACCATTTTTTGTTATAAATGAACAAAATGAAATAAACTTAAGTTAGACCTGTGCATTTAGCAACAAGGTAACCATAAACAGCTGCAACAAATCATCCAGTCTCTACTACTCTTCAATAATTTTTCCCCGCCCACGTCCTACACCCTTTACGCAATATGAAGTATTGTCAAACTGACATACAGCTGCATGGCAAGTATTGAGATCATATTATATTACATTGAGATCAAATTATATGAAAGCACAACACAATACAAAACAAAATCCGAAATTCAGCAAGCAATTAAAAAAACTGCAATTGCATTGGGCAAACCCATTGGAGGGCAACTGTCTCATCTCATGGACAATGGATATAGTTAACAAAGCAAACGAAACCCGCCGTAACAACACCTTAGAGGAATAGTATTAACCTAACAAGAAACTCCTTAAAAACCAGATGCACCACCCATGAGTCTACCTTCAGGAAAATATAAATACAACTCTATTTAATGAATAGATATGGAAAATAAAGGGTATAATTATCGAACAATCTTTGATATGGAAGCTCATAGGTAAAGCTCGAGATCTAGGTGAAAAAACTCTTATATATGGTTGTTAAAGACATTAACAACTAAACGAGCTCTTGTACGATGCACACAAAGGAAACAGAACTGAACTAAGTAAATATAACTGGTTACTAAAGAACCAAGGAATTGTCGATGACGTTAAATCGAAAATACTTGAACACGTTTAACCTTACAAAAGTGCTACCACACGATGCAATCTACATCTGTACGAAAAGTTTTTATTTGATGTGTAAACATTTCGGAGCTTCCATCAATAAGCGTTCAGAATTAATGTCCAAATGCAGACTCACATACAAATTCCTGTTACATTTCATACACATACACACCAAGCTTAGAGTGTACCCTCAAGTCAAGAGTTTGAAAAATGCAAAAATGAATATCATTCATCCAACTCCCATTGCCATAGATCGTTCCGTTGTTGAGATGTTACCTGTTGAAATTTATTCCCTTAAAACAAGTCCATTGTGCAATAATTTTTGACTTTCTGGTTATTCAACCCTCATTAACAGCTTGGTTTCCCTTTAAAATTGAAAAAAAAAAAATGTTTTATGATCATGAACACTTCCTCTTTGCTTCAATAATAGAATGTTGCACAGAAAGGTCATAATTAATCACCCCATAAGTGTAAGAGTGCTATCACACCTTGGCACAAGGTGCAGATTCTTTCAGAAAAACAAAGATTGAAATTTGAGTGGTACAACAATGACACTGAAATAATTGGGTCATGCACCATTTTAACTCGCGTGAAAAACTTCAACATTTCATATCTTGGCCAAAGAATGCCCGATGAAGATAAGAGCTGGAGTGTTATAATTCATTTCACGTTCTTGAATATAAACTTTTAATTTTTTTAACTGGCGGTACACTTTAAAGAGGCTCATTGAGTTGATATCGATACCTTAATGAGAGTCTCAAAGGTTCACTTTCACATAACAATGCTTATAGTTAGCATAACAAGTCAAGTTTCAAGTCCAAAAGTTACAGAAAACGCTAAAATTTTGAATGTTCTTGTGTCCTGACTTGTAACGGTTTTGCACATAATTTGAAAAAGTGTCTGGTCACGAAGTTTGGAAAACGAACTTAAACCTTTAAGCACTCACTCATAAAACAGTTATTTGTATGTAGGGTATATGGATTGTCTAAGATAGACCATTTGTCATTGGTATGTGAAGAAAACTCAATAGGTTTGGAAAAATTTGTTGAATTTCATGAACCAACTCAATGAGCCGCTTTAAGACAAAAGTTAACACATGAGAAGTGGCACTTGTCATTGTACATGTTATTCTTGAGTCGCACTCAAACACCTGATTAGTCGAGGAACAATAACCTCACGAAACAATTCATCGTTTATAATTTCCTCTTTCAGAGTAAACTATGACAATGTTTATAAGTATATATAACTCTGGATTCGACCTTAGGTCGTCGCCGTGTAAAATGCGACCTTAGGTCGACAGTCACAAATTTTTATAAAGCTCTTTTTTAAGAGCACGCTGATATAATACAGCAAATTACACGTTCAAATGTATATAACATATGTTGTAAGTACAAACCCCGTGTAAAGACACTGTGAAGAGAGAGAGCCGGAAAGGCATTATATATGGTATAAGTTTACTGAAAAATATACAGAGAGGGATGTAATAGACACTCAAACAATATGTCTTCAGGAAAATGAGGGCCTGTTGTAAATGAAGACCTAGTACAGATTTTCAGAGTATGCAATGTCGACCAAAGGTAGAATCCAGGTGAATATATATATATATATTTCGCCCTATGTACCATATATATATATATATATATATATATATATATATATATATATATATATATATATATATTTATATAGCTATTAAAAGTTCTGTCAAAGCAGTACTGTGCTTAGTAAGTTACACTGGGGCAAGTGGGTTGCAAACGAATAACTGCGTTAAATATTGCTTGTGAAGTATTGTACAAAAGATAAAACCTTGCTTCACTGCACGAAATATGCATCTTAAAGATCAGTTGAAACTTGAATTTGTTCCTCTACCCTGTAAGAGCTGCTATTCTCACTTCGATTAGTGACATCTTCTCTAGGACGCATTTTTCTCCAGGATGCTGTTATTGATCCCGCCATTATCAGACAAGTGCCGATTAATGACAAAATACCTGGGGATGTGTCAAAGAAGAAGAACTGCAGCACGTAGGCGAAAATGACTTCATTAGTTCGCACAATCGTAACTAACACTGAATTTTCTTTAGAGAGACTGTACGTCTGTAGACATTGGTGACTGCAGCTAAGAAGACCTGTACCAACGAGAGCAAATCTAACTGGCCCACAGGAAGGCATAGACCAAGCTCTTATGATAGTCGCAAAACCGGCTGTTGTGATAGAAGCAACTATTGAATAATAGAATACGATCTTGAAACTGTTGACTCGCCATTTTCCCATCTTTGCCGTGACCGTAATGGCGAGAGCGAGTGTAATGCAGGCAAAGAGGGCCAGCAGTATCCCTATCAATTCCCTCGAGGTATCGATGTCTCCTCCTTTCTTTCCAAACATAAAAGGCGGCTGGGATATTAATAGGACCCCACCAATCACAGTCAATGCCAGGATAACATCAATTAATCCGATTGCTTCCTTCAAAATGATCCTTGCAAAAAATACCACAAATACAGGAGACCCATACAACACGGCGGTTGCGTTGCCGATATCAGCGAAGTACAAAGCGTAGTAAAATGATGTGAGAGATACAGTTCCTACTAAACCGCGAATAATGAGGAGTGCCAAAGCTGGTTTGGAATCTGCAATTGGCGAGATCCCTTTGTAAGTCAACACTGAAACTGGGATTGGAAGAAGGAGTAAGTATCTCGTAAAAGATACTTGTATGGCGTGTACATCATGACTAACGAACCTCACCAGCATGGATTCTAAAGCTGCGCAAAATGCTGCTATCACAACAAAAATTAACGCTTTATGTCTGTAAATTTTTCTCCACAGGCACGGGGAGGAGCGGTGTTCCCCTGAGCTCGTAATATTCCGTGGAACTGGTTGACCAACGAGATCGATTTGTTCTTCCACAGGTTTTGTATCTACTTCGTCGCTAACATCAAGAACATTTTTAGTTTTCTCCGTATTTTCCTTCATTTTTGCTTCGACGTCTTCGGGTTGTATCTAGTGTGACTCTGTAACGAAGAAGAAAATACATGGAGATACTATGGAAAGACCGAAGCATTTGAGATGCATCTTAATTACTCGTAGAAATACACGAGAGAAAAAAGTACAGTCACTGTATCTAAGTGAAATATTGTTTTGCTTAAACGAAAAATGATTTGAATATTACAAGCAGTAACGTTTCTTGAAAGTTAAATATTAATTTTATTACATTATTTTGATCACACGAAGCATAAAAACGTCATGTTCGTCCGAACGAAATTTTGTCAAGTATCCAAATTAAGGACTGGAAAAGATTGCATCGTTAGGTTGTAATGGTTGCGAGAGTAAATGACATTGTTAAAGGATCTCGTATTAGTATTTAGATGAAAATCCCTAGCTATGTAAACATTGAAAGCACATCATCTTGCATACAATACATACATTGAAAGAAAGGGAGTAAGACGAAAAACGAAATTGACACTGAGCATTGAGCAAACTTTCATTTAATAACAAACTCATTTTAAAAATCAAAATCTGAATTTCAAAAATAAACAGAAGAAAAAAAATTAATTATTCCACAAAATATGTTATTGTTATATGGAAATAATGGAGCAAAGTCCATTTTTTTAATTTCTCAACATTACCTTGATTTTCACAGTGTTAGTATGAATTTAGTTTGCCTTCATTTATTCTCTTGAAATTTTCTATACAACAAATATTTCCTTTACTTCACAAGTTCACACGCAATTTTTGGAATTCAATTAATATCAGTGATGAGAGAAGGATTATCCTTCATTTTTTTGTATAAACTATGAATGGTTCAAGCCCCAACACACTGATAAGTTAACCATCTGTCCAGGTCACGAAGTAAAATGATCAAGTTGTTGCTGTCCGTATTTCCACCCCTCTCACCACTTGGAGAGAAAGAGCCGGTCATGTTTCGTGTTGAAAGGGTAAAAGGATTAAAGCTACACAGTTTAATGAAATAAAAACTCATGGCTCGCTTTCGCAACTATCCTATAGAAATTCACCTTCATGCTCCACGACATCTTTATTCTCATTGTCGACGACTTCGACATTGTCATGGTAGAAGATATCGTCAGCTTCATGGCTGACTACATCGTCATCATCATAGTCTACGACATCGTCGTCGCTATGGTCGACGATATCGTCAGCGTCATGGTCGACATGTTTATCGTTATAGTCGACGGCATCGCCATCGTCATGGTCTACAACATCGTCAACGGTAAAGTCGACGACATCTTCACGGAAATGGTCGACGACACCGGCATTATCATGGTAGACGACATCGAAAGCGTCATGGTCGACGGCATCGAAAGCGTCATCAACATCGTCATCGGCATCGTCTTTATCAACATCGTCTTTTTTTTTAAATGGGAAGTTTGAGCAAAAATTGCAATATCAAATGTGAAAGAGGAACCAAATCTTCACGGTCTGAATCCTCCTTTCAAATCGGACATGTATTACTCGATATAAGTAAAAGAAGTTTCTAATATTTGTGTTTAAAAGTTTACTTAAAAAGTGTACCTCATGTCAAAAAAAAAAAATCAAAAATGTATGTTAAACAGCATGAAAAATGAATTCTAAATGTCCTACCGCCATCTTCATAGGACATTCTTCAGCCGAGAAATAAAATGTTGAAGTTTATTCACTCAAATTAAAATGGTGCATTGGGCAATAATTTGTGATGTCATTGTTGTACGACTTAAATTACAATCTTCGTGTTTCCTTGCTTTTCTGAATGTCATTGCACTTTGTACTTAAGTATGATAGCACTCATACTCTTATAGGGTGATGCAATTAATTTAGCCCTCTCTGTGCAACATGCAATGCCAGCAAAGAGGAAGTGTTCAAGGTTATAAAAACGTTTTTAATTTGAAAGGGAAAAAGCAGTAATGTGAGTTGTGCAACAAGCTAACGAAACCCGCCATAACAACACCTTAGAGGAATAGTATTAACCTAACAAGAAACTCCTTAAAAACCAGATGCACCACCCATGAGTCTACCTTCAGGAAAATATAAATACAACTCCATTTAACGAATAGATATGGAAAATAAAGGGTATAATTATCGAACAATCTTTGATATGGAAGGTCATTATTACACAATGGACTAATTTGTTTTAAGTGAATAAATGTCAGTATTTTAAATCTTGCCCCAAGCATGTTCCATGAAGATGGGAGTTGGAACTGTTAGAATTCACTTTTTATACTTTTGAAATTATATTTTTGAATTTGTTGACTTCAGGTACCCTTTAAGGGCAGCAGAGATTATATTACTTCCTCACATTGACAAGGGGTGGTTTGTTTCCTTTTTCAGTTTGTTGTGTTGACCTTGACATTAATAGGAATAGGACCTCGAATGAGAAGTTTGTGAAGTTGTCATGCGACTTATTCTCATGAGACTGATGTGAATGCATATTTGGAAAATATGGGACTGACCAAGATAAAATTAGTGTACATTTCAAAGACAAACAAGCTATCCATTAATGTGAGCATATGATGTCATAAATACATTGCTTCAAGTTCACCTTAGTTGAAAATTAAGGTGACAACTTTACCTGCTCATATCTCGAGAATCACACATCAGATTCAATGCAAGTTTCAATAAAATTCTAAGAAAGAGTATCGCTCTCACATATCAAACTTAAAGGTGGAGAGCAGTCCACCAAGTTGAAGTGGTGTAGTAGACTGTCCTGTTTCATGATTGGTTCTTGAGAGTAGAGTAACGTTACAATATTTTTTGACCCGTGTTACTGCTTGGTTTCCCTTGACTATGCAATATTGAAGTCCTAAAACATTATAAAAGACACTTTGAAGAGAAATAAGAAACAAGAAACAGGTTGCAATTTTTAGCTGTTAGTTCAAAGTAAGTTTGGAGCGCCGGGCTGCTCTTGCCCTTTAATGTGATCCTAACCCCTTCTTTGAATGTAAAATTCAGCCAGATGTTGATCTAAGGTCTCACTCAAGTCCAACTACGACCCATTCAATAGATAGTGTTTCACTTTTAAAACCCATGCCCTATTAAAATATTAATCGGCACGAGTATTACATTAAAGGCAACCATGACTAACCCCAAACTACAATTTTTGTATGGCAGTATACAAAAATCTCGATTGGCACAGCTTTTTGAGTGACATCGTATTAAAAAGATGTAGAGTACTGTAGATCATATAACACTGTATGGACCGTTCTGATTACACATCCAGACATCGGTGTCTTGAATACTCACTATTAAGGTAGCGGACCACTAACTTCAATACTCGTACCTAGGAAAATGTTAACTGAAAGATGAAGTACCTAAAAATTTTATGGAATGTTGTTCCTGACGGTGTTACTCCTAAAATATGGATTTTGTAGACAATTTAGATTTTGTAGACAATGAATTGAAATACAGACTGTACCTGATAAAGATGAATTTTAGGCAGTTGTGGGAGGGGCTCAATTAAGTAGGTTAGTATAATTGGAAATGTCTGGGGTGGGAGCAACTTGTCTTAAGACAAATTCATCGTTGGTATAAAAAGATTGGTCAACGGACTCCAAACTAGTCTGCATGTCGTTTAGGCCCGTAATCACTCACACGGGGAGAGGATATGAAATATAATGCAAAAGCACCGATTAACTGGACGATGAACAGATGAACGAAAAGCAAGAAATCTGTGTTAATCGGGACAATTTATTTTGGCAGTGTTATGTACGATGAGATGTGATCTCTTAGTCTCTTGGACCCTACTGCTTTGATTGGATGTACTCTAGGGCTTATGTTCTAACTGAGATAAGATCATAAGATCATGTTGTCTGCAAAAATGGTACATTTAGAAACATTTTGTCAGGAAAAACGGACAGATAAGAGGCATGTTATGGTTTCCTATGAGCAGACATTGGCTAACTACAAGCGGTCAGTTTCACAGGTGTAGAAGGTTAAAACCGTTGTCGGGGCCATGAAGGGGAATACCCTGTAATTTTTGTAGTTTAATAATGCGTTGTTGGCATTGAAAGAGGCAGTCAAAAGGAAATATTACTCTCCAATACCAGTTGTTTTAATTATACCCACATATTTTTATTCACCTTAAACGGACTTGCAGCTGAACAGACGATATGATTATCCAGGGAACTTAGCGTGGGATGCATGGATAAATAGGGGTTATTTATGTGTGAAGTAAAAGAGTCGCACGGCAAATGGAGGCAGCGAAACGATCAACAATTGTAAACTGGGTAAATATATAGGCTTAAAAACGAACACAGACCGTGAAACATTGACCAAATATGAAACTAACTAAAAAGAAGCATACACTATAAAAACTGTTGGGCTAAATATTGCCCATCTTTGGCATTTTTTACACAACCGTTGGGTTCGTATGCCACCTGACCTGGATTGGGTAAAAATGCCCAACTCAGTTGGTTAAGTGTTTTACTTATTAGTTAGGCAAAAGAAATTATCCAATCATTTCACCCAACATATGGTTAAAATTTGTACCAACACGTTTGCCCAACAGCTGATCTGTTGAGTGCTTGTTTGGATTTCAGTATAACCTTATATATAATTAAATGATTTGGGCAAGAAAGAGACTTAACAAAGTACCCTAATACTTACACCGTTTTCCTCCAAAAGTGGTTGGGCTTTTTTCTAAAAGTACCCACGACTCTCTGGCGAAGAGCCAAGGAGCGAAAACCAAACGATTACTCCCGGAGGAGTTCTGCTCCCTTAAGGAGCTTAACGTCCCAAATGGACAAGTAAGCCCTCCAAAGGGCAAACACTGAGTGGTCCTGCTCTAGACTGGCTGAATAGAACAGAAGCCACAACCTGGATGCAGTTAAAGTGACTTTTGTCTAAAAGTCCCCTCGACTCTCTGGCGAAGAGCCAAGGGGCGAAAACCAAACGATTACTCCCGGAGGAGTTCTGCTCCCTTAAGGAGCTTAACGTCCCAAATGGACAAGTAAGCCCTCCAAAGGGCAAACACTGAGTGGTCCTGCTCTAGACTGGCTGAATAGAACAGAAGCCACAACCTGGATGCAGTTAAAGTGACTTTTGTCTAAAAGTCCCCTCGACTCTCTGGCGAAGAGCCAAGGGGCGAAAACCAAACATTTACTCCCGGAGGAGTTCTGCTCCCTTTAGGAGCTAAACGTCCCAAATGGACAAGTACGCCCTCTAAGGACAAATAAGTGTGGTTACAGTTAAAGTGACTGGGAGAGCAGCGACGATGCACTTGAGAGTGAAATGTGTAGTTTGAAATAACAAATTCAATCGTGAACTTTGTATTTCTTCTCTCACTGATTATGTAGTAGTGAAAACTTTTTTCTGCACGACTGTTGCTCTTTAAGTAACTTCGTCCAGATTTTACTGCTATTCTACCGCTAGCTTTTTATTTACCAGTTTCAACCTAGTGAGTCAACCATAAGATCTTATAACTTGCCACTTTCATTACAATAATTATTTGTAAAACTTAACTGATCTTTTACTAATCATCTGATTGGTCAATTACATTTTACCCAACTGTTGTGTACTTTAATACTTGCCCAACACCTAGATTATACTCAACCTTAATTGTTCAACAATATGGGTACTGTTGTTTACCCATTTGTTAGGCAATAATTTGCCCATGTTGGGCATTTTGTATTTTGCCCAACTCTTTTAACCCAACTGTTTTTAGAGTGTATATCGCTAGATATGTACAATTCTTTGCATGCCTTGAGAATTGCCATTTCTAATTTGAAAAAGACAATTTTGGAGTATTATGCACCCATAGCTGATAATAAAGGGAAACTTAGAAAACATTTGTATACATGGCTGTAACAAAAGCAGTGACAGCATCAATGGGGGGAGGGTCTCTTCCCTCGGAGCACTCTCCTACTTCTGACCCATGTGAACATAGGCCCATAATTTATCCTGACACCTATGTTTTGCCAAAAGACATGAAGTATTCCAGAGTTTCCGTTGGCGTTCCCCTTGAAACTTAAGACTTAAAAATTTATTCAAACGCGCTCCTCAGCAGGCACTGGAACTCATTGGCTAGAGAAGATACGAGATATGAGCCGAACCCTTTTGTAAATAGCGATAACAAACGTGAGAGTTTTGGTTCACATCTTTATTGTGATTACTATTGAAAAGGAGTGTATAAGATTCTGAACACCTTCAAATACCTGTGAAATACTGGCTGCTCTCTCCGCTATACACGCATCATAGCAGTTCTCCAATGAGCGTATACTTTGACTTTTGATGATAAAAGACCCTTTTCCAAATCGCAACACAAAGGGTTAGGGACAACACTTTGAAATGCGTCGCTTTTGGCAACGGTTACATTAAGCTAGCCGCACATTACACGACTTAGCACGCCGCAAGCTCAACTTGATTGTCTCTACGACTGCGATTGGCAATGTTAAGACCAGTTTAAAGTTCCATCGCAGTCGTAAACTCACGCACATTACACAGCTGTTGGAGATCCGACGATCGAGTTGAGGTGCGGTGTGCAAAATCGTGTAAGTGTGCGGATGGCTTTACAATAGGGAGATTTAGATTTCACGACGCGGACCTTATCTGCAACGGAGTGACGTCATATGTGTCTATGCCGTTTTCGAACGCAATGCGAAATAACGCTACACCAAGTTGTTGAAAGGCAGGGATAACGCCATAGTGACGTTATTGCGTTGTAGTTGACGTCCGTGTCGTGCAATCTAAAGCTCACTATTGACAAAAACTACGCATACGCAAAATCGGTCCCACAAACCGTTGTTACTGCTATTTGGAAAGTTTTCTGCGAGGACGGGATCTGGGGTGCGCAGGCATATGGGTTTTACACAGCTGGGCGATCAACGTTTATTCAGACCGTTGACTTGATGGGAGCGGATCTAATGGGAGAGGGAAAGAAAGTTTGGGATACTTGAGTGCACCATAGAAGACATTCTGTAATACAAAATATGCACATTAAAAGAAACATCTCAGCAGCGTTTTGGCATTTTTTTTTCTTCGTACAAATGTAACAAATAAGGGAATTTCGATTTGAATTATTGGGGAAGGAGTGGGTGGGGTTGGGCAGGGCGGGGCATAGTTCTTCCACACCTCAATATTGACGTCCCCCTCCTGCGACTTCGGTTTGGACAGTTGATAACTTAATATTAAAGTGCAGCTGATAAGACTGCATATCGTTTACTTTATCTTATATTACACTTTTATTGAGAAAAAATTGCTCTTGTTTTTGTTGTCTCAGTCATTTTTTGTAGCGCAGCTTGCAGAAATTAAAACAATTCATGTACTCAGCAATTTTCATGAGTTCCCTTGTCGACAGTTGACCCCTGCACATAAAAGAGACATAATTTTTCTAGCCATTCAATGAATAATTCGCCTACTCGAAGTCACCAACTGCAGCGGAGTCAGCGGGACGGAACAGTTTCTTTCCGGCGTCTAAACCCGGTTTACTGCTGGAACCGCAAAATATATTCAGCAGATGGTTTTGGTATTTGCGAGATGGCATGGTACTAAGTGAGTTCAAAGGATGCCGTTCAAAATTCATTTTCACTAAGTTTTTGTTTGATTTTGACAGAATCTATAAGACGTTGTGGAGGTTTGGCTTAACCTAGCCAAAATGTCAATATCAGATGAGGTGTAATGGATAAGTTTTGAACCAATCGGTTTCAACAAATTGGCTTCAGTCAACTCTGTTTGGTTTTATCTAGCGCCATGACTCATTCCAGTTGTGGCTCACTGGCTTGTATTCCCTTATCCATTGTATTTCAAGTCAACAAATTAAAAAAAAAACTCAACTGAATGTGGTATATTGCGCAATAATTTGTGATGTCATTGTTGTACCACTCAAATTACAATCTTTGTATTTCTTTGTTTTTCTGAAAGTTACTGCACCTTGTACCAAGGTGTGATAGCACTCTTACTCTAATGGGCTGACGTAATTAATTAAGCTCTCTCTGTGCAACATGCTGTGTAAGCAAACAAGAAGTGTTCAAGGTCATAAAAACATTTTTATTTTTTAAAGGAAAACAAAGCAGGTTATGTGAGTTGTACAACAAGAGAGTCACAAATTATTGCGCAGCAGACCAATTTGTTTTAAGTGAATAAACTTCAACATTTTATATCTCAGCTCAGGAATGTCCTATGAAGATGGAATTTGGACTGTTAGAGTTAATTTTTCATGCATTTTTTAAATTTTTTTGACTTGAGATACAACAGAAAATTTAATATTATATATTGAATACTCAATTTAGGCTTCCATCGATTTCAAGGATGAATGTGTTTAATGTAAAGGCCAAAAGGTGAGAAAAAGAGGAATATACAGGACTGAAATATTATATTCAAATAGAAAATTGCCAGTTTCTCCATCTGTACAAGCATGTTAAATACCGTATCAGACATACACAGCATACAGGCACACAAATCAGGTATGCCTTTATATCTGGTTCGGGGTGACACTTTCCCGACTTCATGCCAATAATATTTACAACTTGTCCATCTGACCTGTATTTAACAGCGTTACATATTAGGTCCTCTCCGTAGTAGAGACCAAAATATATCGACGAACCACTGTTTCGCTATACCCATGTCTTATTGTAGCCTTGTATTAAATAATCAGTACATTCGTTTTATGGGATATATTGACTTGTTAACATATGGCAACATTTTTGCCATACCCATCCAGTCACAGCGCGATATAGCATACTACCAACGCAATTGCACAGGGTCGTTGCAATGCATAGAGCTCTAAAAAAAAAACGTATTTTTGGAGATGCATATGTTAATCGATGCTCTTTTCGACTGCTTGGAGGGAAGGGGACACGGGGTGGAGGTTTAATTAAACGCATTTGTAAAATGGGTATGAGGGGAGGCGTATCTCCGTTCGGAAATATTGGATCATTTATGGAACCTCAGATGTAACTTGGTTTGACGGTATACCCATTTCGATGTAAAATATGAAAGAGAATTCCTGAGATATTATAACTAATTCGACAGGGAGGAAAAAGTATTGAATTTCATCGTGAAACTGAGAGGAAGGGGAGACGTAGGAAGGGCCTAAAGATACTAGTTTCACCCATTTTCAGGGAGGGGGGGGGGGGGGGGGTTCGCACACTGTAAAAAAATCGTTGTTAATTAACAGAACAAAAAATAAAGAGACATAAAATACAGAAAAATACTAGCAAATATTTGCCAGCATTTTCTGTACTCTTCATGTATCACTTCAATTTTAAAAAAAAAAATTACAAAGATTTTTTGGCAATGTACCCAAATAATAGTCCATGCATATAAATAGTCCTACCGTTTTAAACGTTTTGTCGGTCTAATTCATGTTTAGAACTAAGAAATACTGTTAGAGGATGGCCATGGGCGTCCGCGAGGGGAGGGGGGACTTGCCCCCCTGGAAAATCAGACTTGTGAAAAAATAATTAAAAATTAAAATACAGAAAAATTTGACCAGGAATAGCAAAAGAGAAGATGGTATTCTGAATAGTAAAAATCGTAATTTTTGGGGACCATCACTCGTGACATCTAATGGAAATTTGTAATTGTAAAAACTGCCAAAATTGTACTAGTTGTCAGGTATGTACTGTACATATGCCATCCGACTATTGATGAATGCCTTGGTCTTGGTTTGGTCCCGTGCTGATCTCAAGCGGCGATACTGGGAACTGGGATGTACAGGTGAATATGAGGGGGGGGGGGGGGGCTATTTAGGCTGTTTGACAGTTGTAAGTTTTAAAGTGCATAGGCGTGCGAGGCCGTGACCGAGAGGCAGATTTCCATTCAACAATTTCTTACATTGAAAATTCTAAAAATCTAAAAAGACAGACACGACATTCCTGCTTCAGGGCTGGGTACATGCAGCTTAGAACACTCGCCAAGTGTTGTTTCCGGCCATCTGGAGGGTTTGTAAGGCCTAAAATTTTCTTGAACGCTCCGCGCCAACTGATGGTGGCGCTCCGCTTAGATATTGTACACAATTCAATCATCCGTGAATGACCTTGCCCCCCCCCCCTTGTAAAATTTTCTGCGGACGCCCATGGGGATGGCACTTGTTGAAATTAATATGTGACCCTTTCATGGCCACTTTTGGTCACAAGTCTTTTCTTTTCATGATTTGGGGGATTTTTTCACACAATACACTACAGAGATATTACTTTACAGAGAAAAATCAAGTTCAGTCGATTTGAACTTGATTAGATCGATACTGACCACATAAATAAAATTTACAAGACAAAAATTCAAATAAAACGACAGTATAGAACAAATAATGTCTGATAGGCAACAAAGTATAACGATAAAGTACACCCTTTTGGTAAGAAGTTTTGCTAGTGAAAATGGTAACAGCAGTTCAATATTGACTCAACTGTATGGTACATTTTATACTTTAAAATTTGTGGTAAAGGACACATTTCGACCTTAAATTACATTAGACGTTACTATTTAGGTAAAATCAAATTACCAAAATCTCTGTTGCAGCTCCATGCTCAAATAAATTTCCATAATGATTTCGGCCGGCCAACTACACCTCCAAATTTTTTATAATATGATTTTTTCGGCCGCATTAATTACCAGCTGTTAAAATGCAGATATTCTCAACCTTTATTGTAGACTTCTAGCAATGAGTAACGATAGTCGTGCAACAAAGTTAGACAAATGTCAAAAGTGTATGATATTGCCACAAATGGCAATTTTTGTGCCTTGTTACTTGCGTCTGTAACTCTGTATACCATGGTTGTCCAACCTCTTGACCGCTTGCCACGGTCCGGCCAGCCTCAACGCTGCGTCCGTCCCGCCGTCAAAAATGATAGTGCAAAATTTTGCAGTAAGCAGATTCATTGATGGAAATTTTGGACTTCCCGTCCAGCATGCGATCAACCATTTCAATCTTCTATGAAACTGCGTAGTCTACATTAATACCATTCAAATCCGTTTGTGTGTTCCCATGAAAACGCATGAATCGCGAGATTCTCCTTAACTACCCTCATCCACTCGTTCACAAAAGTGCGGACTAATACGTAATTCAAGTTCCCTGCTGTCCCTCTGGCAAGAGAACTTGCCAGAGTGTGGATGTCAAAATTTGGGGTATTGCTGGCAAATGGTGGAGTTTGGCCGTTTTAGTGAAGCGGCTAAGGGCGGATGTACCCAACAAACACTTTCAGTCCTTCTAGCTCAAAATCTAAACGGTCATGGTATGGAAATTTTGTAGAGCCATGATGGGCAAACTTGTCAGCTATTAAGTGATGGGTGTCTTGAAATAGCTGTGAACTTTGACAAGGCTGCAGGGGAGGAGCTAATTTAGTGTGTAAATCAATGGGGAAATTATTGGGGGTGTGAGACCTTAGGGTGTAGCCCTGACCCGCTCAGCGGACGAAGTCTTTTTGTTCAACTCATCTCTACGAAAAGGGGCGGCATCCGAAGGGGGCAGCCACAGGGGCGCTACGTGGGCTGTACCTCTGCCTTGGATATACAGGCTTGGAGAGTTACGACCCGTAATGTAAAAATCCACCAACAATGTGAAAACGACAGAATGTGTAAACAAAGCGATAATGTCAATATTTTTGCCGATAATGAAAAAGAATTCCTTTACCCGATTTTGTTAAAACGCTTGCTAATCTATAGCGCATAAGCTTTTCTCCTTGATGTATATTCTTGTCACTGGCTATGTAAATAATTTTTTAACGGCAGTTTCATATGAATCTACATAAATACCATGTTTAGACGTGAGTGCAGTTTATCATGTAGATATATATAACAGGTAGGCCGACATGTCGGGAACTTCAGCATGTTGCTACGGACAGACCAGTAGGCAGCCAACTGGATTTTGGATCGGGTACTAGGCAGAATATTAGGTTTGGATGTGCTTTCGTGCTAACGTATGTGGGTATATGTGTGCTTATGACGGTATGAGTATGGAAGTTGAAAAGTAACAAAGTATTTCTGAATGTAGAAAAAGAATATAACAAAATTGAGGAGGACTATACAATAACTTCCCAAATGTACGACACATACATGGCTAACTACAATCCTCGACAAAAATACATGAGACAAACCCCGTTCCCCGTATCAATGTTGAAGTTTCATGACGCCTTAGGCTGCCGCAACATTGAGTGGGGGAGTGGGGGATGGTGTTCCGTTCATTGTTGTTTTGCTTGTTTTGTCCCATCATTTTTGTCGAGGATTGTAGCTAATATTTTTGCCTCATTGAAGCCCTTGCGGCTTATGAATGGGTTTTGATTGAGTTTCGGAATCATTCTTCCTTGTCGCTGGAGGAAGGGAATGAAACAAATACCTGACTGACCGGTTATTCGTCATAAGAGTGGCCTGCGACATATTCGTTTAAAAAATCTCGTGATTCAATGACAAAAGCCTAAACCTACAGGTGAATACTTTCAATACCGGTAATTTTCTTCCGGTTCTTACACAATACCCGGAGAAAACTTGAGACACGGCGCTACTGGAAGAAGGGGGGCAATTGAGAATTAAGGGGCATTTTTGTCGGCGATTGATTTTGTCTTTGAGCCCCCCCCCCCCCCCCACTAACCACAAGACAGGTCAGTTATGAGTTGCGTTGACCGAAACAAATAATGCATCTCTCATGAGGCCGAAATGTTGCCTTTTTATTGAAAATATGTAGCTCACTTTTGAAAAAAGTTGGAAATTCGAATACAAAATGTTTCTGGCTTTCATGTACGCAACCTTATGGTGAGGCCAACCGAATCGGGTTAGCATCTTCGCTCGAATTAAGGTTCAAGGACAAAATTGCATTATTTCTTCGACAGGGTGGGCCAGCTTCTTCCCCAACGGAGGGAAGAGGAAGGCGCCATGTGACCCAACCCTACGTAGTTGGCGCCAACCTTGCATATAGTCTACTTAGTGTCACAGGTAGGTACGAACTTAGCATAAAAGACTTGAAATTTTCGAGGTAGGGGAGTGGATCTCGATGTGCCAAAAAAATTTTTATAGGTATTCTATTTTTTTTTTGTTCCGCTGTATCGACTGTTCAAACTTATATTCAAACTGAAATGTAATTTTCCTAATCCGAAAAGCGCGCCGAAATTTTTGCCCCTTTTAAACAAATATGAAGATATGGAGCTCGTATTGCAGAAAGCTTTGGATTCTGGGTTTCTTGTAAGGGAATTTAAATTGAGAGTGTGGGATTACTGAAAAATCTGCACTTCCTTCATATTTTGGTGGCAAATCTGAGAACGATTGCTTTTCTAAATTCCTCTAACCCTCTTCTAAAGTCCCCTAACCCTTTTGACGAAACTAAACTGTAAACTGTTTCCCGAAGAAGCTGTACGTCCATTGAAGGACAACACCTGACCAACTGACCAACCAGAATGATTGCTTTTTCTAAATACCTCCCGACCCTCTGGCAAAGGGCGAAACCAGACCGATTGCACGACTACTGAATCGTTGTTGCTACATAATGTTATCTAAGGCCAACGAACTGACACTCTCTGATTACATTTCAAAACTTTCGAAAACTGTGTTGTCCTTCTTAGACCAAACATTTCC
>CM074185.1:10328421-10838421 GCA_037179385.1 Holothuria scabra | reverse complement strand
CTTTTGCCTGAGATCCCCTTCTTTTTAACAACTGAAAATCCTGTTTGTCTGTTTTTTGTTGGACGGTTTGAATATCTTTCCATTCACATCGAGCAAAAAGTATATTGGGAATCAACATGCAAAGTTGTTTACTCTCTGAAACCTTTAGAGTGAAAATTACTCCTTTATGGTGAAAATATAAAGGAACCGATCTGAGTTTGGAGCAAATCCCCGTTTTTCACTTTTTAAAACATGAAAATGCGTGAATATTGTAAAACAAAGCATCATACACTAACCACTTCTGTGGGCTAGGAGGCTGTAAAGTATGCCTGCTGTATTTCCCGCCTAGGGTAAGTTGCGAAGTAATATAAGGGAAAGACTTGCACCATGTAAGAACTTTATTTGAAACCGAACTTGAACTTGATGTTTGGCACCGCATAACTTTACTTTCTTTTTTATCTCGTTAGCACTATATAACACGGAGGTCAAAGGTGAAATGTCAGACTGACCAGTTTGATTAGCCTTTGGCGTCTGAATGTATGATATTTTTACCCCTTCTGCTTTGAGAATTTGCTGGTCCAACGATGTCGGGTGTACGTTTCCTATGTGTTTTTAACTATGAATGGAGAGCAATATATGTCACTGGAATTTAGAAAGAAAGACAACCTGTCAGAAAGAAAACACCAGCATCATTACAAACCTCTGCACTAGCCTAATAGACCTATTTCCAGATAGCAATTACAATGAATTGTGGGATAGTTTTGGGTGTACATCAATTTTCACCACAGTAAAATGCCATTGTCAAAAATGACAAACACCAAAACTCTACCCCACAATTCATTGTAATTGCTATTTGGAAATAGGTCTATGGAAGTCTGGTAGGGGTTAAAGTGTACCTCAAGTACAAAATTAAAAAATATATATTAAACACCATGACAAATGAAGTGTAACGGTTCAATTCCCATCTTCACAGGACATTCTTGAGCACAGATATAAAATGTTGAAATTTATTCACTTAAAATAAAGTCTATTTAGCAATGATTTGTGACTTTCTTGGTGTACAACTCGCATTACCCTTTTCGTTGCCCTTTCAAATTCAAGATGTTTATGACTGTGAGAACATCTTCTGTTTGCTCGCGTGGCATATTGCACAGAGAGGGCTGAATTGATTACATCACCCCACATGAGTGGGGGTGTTATCACGCCGTGGTACAACTTAATCATCAGTGAGAGTGTTATCACGCCGTGGTACAAGGTACAGTAACTTTCAAAAAACAACGAAATTAAGTCTGTTACTTGAGTGGTATACAACAATGACATCACAGAGTATTGCGCAATGTGTCATTTTAATTTGAGTGAATAAACTTCAATATTTTAAAACTCGGGTCAAGAATGTCCTAAGAAGAATGGAATTTGGACTGTTAGAACTCATTTTCATGCCGTTCAATTTATATTTTGGAACCCCTTTTTCCTTTGGGTACACTTTAAATTTACCGCCCGCGGGACCGAAAATGTGATAGGGTTCACGATACCGAATGTTAGCGGGACCGAAAATCAAAAAGAACTCACGATACCGAAAAGAAAACAGGGTTCACTAACCGAAAATGAGAAAAGCTTCTCGAGATCGAAATTAAAAACCCACATGCTGGCCTGTCTGCCTGTAGGTAATTCATTTTCAGTCTCTACGGTCTATTCTCAATTTCGTTTTCGCGAACCTTTTCTCAGCCATTTTCGGTCTCGCGAACGTTTTTTCTGTCTCGCGGACCCTGTCTCATATAAATTTGTTGTCTCGCGGAACTTCGGTCTCGTGAAAAAATCGCTATCGTTGGATGCCCCCTACTGTGCTTGCAGGGAGTAATCATTCACTGGTACCATAGGCAGGTGGAGTCCAGTGGCACGCATGTTCTCGCATTAAAAGTAAAAACAAAGGAGGAAAAAATGATGCAGGTATGTTGTCTTGGATACAAAAAACAGGGATGTCCACTTTGTGGTTTTTCCAAGAACGCTGTGATGTTTTAAAGACCGAACAGCCATATGTCTGACTAAACTACAATAGCATGTTAAACTCCGGGTGGTCGCATGCCTTACTGACGTTTATAACCTAACAACAATCCGTTTCAGATCTACGAAAACATGCCATGATGGGTAGTAGTACGCAACATACGAACGGGACTTTCCCCATGTAAAGGAATCCTCAGCAAGAGTAACCCTGACTAACCTTCGCAGCAGGTGTGAATATCTAACGTACCATTTTCCAAGGTAAACGTTTTTCGTAGGATGACGTGTCGAGTTCAAATATAGGAGTTTAAAAAAGTGCCGGGAGAAGTTTCAAGCAATTATTCGACCGGGGCGGCAAAGCGCCTGGGACGCAGCTCTTCGCTCGGTTATACGAAGAAAATAGAGGGGTTAGGTTATCCGTGTTCAAGATACCCAAAACAGTCGCATTGCCGTTCAGCAGGCTAGCCAAGACTCGCACTTCTCAACCCCATCAACATATCATCACGTTTATATTTTACGTCTGCTATGTTTTCGACCTTTTTCATTCAAGGTGAATTACAAAACGTAAACACTGAACGCTGTAAGATATCTCTGCATTCATAAGTAAAATTTATATTATCACATTCGGAGAAAGGATTATTTTAATTACTACATACGCACGATATTACCAGACAGGCGTGAGATATCGAAGAGTGATTCTCACGAAACATTTTAAGTTTAAACTCTTTAACTAAGTAAAATATCCTCGAGACGGCTAGAGGGGGCACTGGTTGTACTGCGGGATATACCTTAGACAAAATGAGAAGACGCAGATTCACAGAATTGATTCAATGTTTTCATACTATCAATCACGTGAAATAATAATGATGAATATAAAAGCAAATACAAACAGAAAAAATGAGAAAGCTTGAAAAACGTTGAGATGGTTATTGGCAGAAAAGGGTAAAAGGAACTTATAGGATTAAAATGAACTTCGCCTTACATTGATGCAATTCTTTCAGAGGGAAAACTTTTTCTCTGTAGGACGTGGCCAGAGGGGGTCACACCCACGGCCCCCAACCGAATTGTAGTGAAAATGGTTTTTGAAATTAGATAAAAGAAACACTTACGTCAAATGATGCTAAATATTGCACCGGATTTCAACTGCGGAAAATTGAGGGTACATAAAATTTCAACAAAAGAAATAATAATAATAATAAAAAATAAACAAATAAATGAATTATCAAATAATGGTTAAATAAATAAAGGGAGAAGAATACCCCTTCCTTAGACACCAGCCAGGCCAATAATCAGGCCTTCTCAGTGTTGGCCAACCAAATAAATATCATGGCTGACGTTGTGTCGCTCTGTGACAAAAGATATCCATTAAATAGAGAATATCACTCAGTGGATTCCTACAACTTGAAAAATGTCAGGAGGAAAGGGACCGGTGGGGAGGGAAGGGTGGTTGGGGATAGCATTTGGCAGGGACAACCATATTAGATGTGATTTTCCATAAATCAAAGTCGGAACATTGACACCAAATATCCTCAATTTCGAATATGTAAGGAAGAATACGATTTTGCGGTCATGCAGTGTCCAGGTTTACAAGGACGACTAGAGTACCAGAGTGGATGTACATAAATTTCCATCGAAATCATCAAAAATGAAAGATAATTTTGCAGATCACGGTTTGGGTTAGGGTACAATTTTTGGTTAAACACATTCGTCTTTGAGGAAAGTGTCACGTGAGCGGTCACCTTTACCCTTATTCACTGCTTCTAAATATACGGATTCGTTACTTCACCGTGGCGCTGCCCCGTCTATGAGAAGAGAAGAACATAGAAAACTTGTCAGCAGACACGAAAGCGTTTCGAAAAAAAATGATAGGCTTTCTGACATTTATCAGTGGCGCCGTTAGAAGTTGGTTGTTCAGGCGGTCAGGGGGACGCGTAACTTTTCCCAGGACGAATGAAGGCAAATTAGGCCAATAGATGTGTCGGCTGGCCCTTATTTCAAAATGGCAGCTTTTCTTTCCTTTCTTGGAATTCGAGGCCTGGCCGGGTCATACCAAAGACTTTAAAAAACGGATCCTACTACCAATGTGTTTGGTTCACGGGACGTGCAATGGAGTAGGGAAAATAAGCCAGTGAACGACAACTGGAAAAAGGCCGCCTCGACTTGAACCAATTGGTTTGAAACTGGGCCGTAAAACTCAATCTGACTGACTAACTGACTGACTTACTGACTTACTGACTGACTGACTGACTGACTGACTGACTGACTGACTGACTACTGACTGACTGACTAACTAATCAACTAACTTCTTGGAATTCTGACCCCTGAGTTACGAGAGAACAGGTTAAAATCCCTGGTCCTCGTACCTAACCATAACCTAACCCTAACCGCCATATTAAAGCACATTTAATTTTTTTCGGAAAAAACAAATCATTTACACTTATTCGACCAGTGAATAAAATAAATCAGGTCAACACGATTAATGCCACCTTAGCTCAACCCAAACCTCAAAGGGCAAGAGCAGTCACCCCAATTTGAAGCAGAGTAGTGCACTGTCCTGTTCCTGATCGGCTCTTATGGGTCACGTGACAATATCTTCTATTTTCAAATGTGAAGTTTACGAAGAGTAACTGCTTGGTTTACCTTGTATATGCAATATTCAAGTCCTAAAATATTATGAAAGATACCTTGAGGAGAAATTACCAGAAAATTGGGAGATTTAGCTGTTGTTTCAAAATATATTTGGGGTGACTGCTCTTGATCTTTAAGCCGCATTAATCGTATTTTCATGCATCCTGCCGATTGTTTACCTGAGTAGCAGGCTGTACGACATATTCCTTGTTCAGTCATATCCCTTGGGCGATGGGTAGGTGGTTTTGGAAACTGAGGAGCTGAGAGAAAAAAGAGTCCGCTCCGCGGGATAGCCGATTGTTACACCAATGACTGAGTAATCCTTATTTGGTAACTATTGTAACGACGGTTCAGACTTGCAGGGAGGGGTTTCATTGAGAGGGGGTTTGAGTGAAAATGTTGTTAGTTTGGAAAACTTGGAAAAGAACCGATAGGTCGACAACCATCCGTGATAGCAAATCAATTTTAGCATTCATAATTTGTAACCTAATATTCTGTGAACATTGTTTAACTCATGTAAGCCTAAAAGGCCCGCCCATGAAAGCTATACACTTTTGTATTTGTTCTTTGAGGAGACATTGTATAGACTGTACTATAACCTCCACACAGTGTTCTTATTGGACGTAGTAGTCTGGGAATAACAGTGTATGGGAAGGTACTTAAATGACTGGGTGTTGATATTGACCAAATTATAGAATAATTCAGTGTTTACAAATGGCCGTCACTACTGTGCGTCAAAAGAGTTGGTGGGGTACGCCATACTGTCGTCAAAATGAAAGGTAGATTCTAATTGGTCTACATTCTGTGTGCAGTCGCGTAAGCGTCAACAACGCAACCACTTGCATACACGCATGCTCTGTGCCAACCAGTGCCAACCAGTGACGTAAGTGTGAACACCCAAATAGTATTTTTCTAACGAGTGCATCCTTCAGGTCCTTGTCTTAAAGCGGCTCATTGAGTTGGTTCATGAAATCCAACAAATTTTTCCAAACCTATTGAGTTTTCTTCACATACCAATGACAAATGGTCTATCTTAGACAATCCCCATACCCTAAACACAAATAACTGTTTTATGAGTGAGTGCTTAACGTTTCAAGTCGGTTTTCAAAAATTCGTGACCAGACACTTTTTCAAATTATGTACAAACCGTTACAAGTCAGGACAGAAGAAAAATCAAAATTTTAGCTTTTTCTGTGACTTTTGGACTTGAAACTTGAATTGTTATGCTAACTATAAGCATTGTTATGTGATAGTGACCCTTTGAGACTCTCATTAATTTATCGATATCAACTCAACGAGCCTCTTTAAAGTGTACCTCAAGCGAAATAATTCAAATATATATATATATATATATATATATATATATATATATATATATATATATATATATATATATATATATATATATATATATATATATATATATATATATATATATATATATATATATATATATATATATATACAAATATATATATATATTTAAAAGCATGAAAAATGAGTTCAAACAGTCCAGCTCTCCTCATTTTCATAGGACATTCTTGAGCCGACATGTAAAATGTTGAAGTTTATTCACTCAATTTAAAATTGCACATTGCGCAGCAATATGTGATGTCATTGTTGTATTAGTCAAATTACAATCTGAGAGTTAATCCACCTTCTACCAAAAAGTGATAGCACTCTTACTCAGTGGGGGGGGGGGGGGTGGTGGTATTTATTTACGCCCTCTCTGTTCTTGATGCAATGCAAGCATACAGAATGTGCTCAAGGTCACAAAGACATTTTAATTCAGGGGGAAACAAAGCAGGTAAATTGAGTTGCACAACCAGAGAGTCACATATTACTGCGAATGGACTAATTTTTTTAAGTGAATAAATTTCATCATTTTATGTCTCGGCTCACGAATGTCCTATGAAGATGGGAGTCAAATTGTTAGAAATCCGTTTACATGCTGTTTCGTATGCATTTTTGATTTTTTACTTAAGGTACACTTCAAACTACTAACGTACTATGTAAGGCTACATCAAAATAGTACTTAAAATCTGATGCTCACTTACAGAGGTATCCTTTTACCATTGCTGACGTCATCAGACTCGTAAGTGACGATTATATTTTCTCCTTGCCGTTTAAATGTTGGTATTAAAATGCTTTGGTGCGAATCACGTGTAATAAGCATCTGTCCGTCTCACTCATGCTTTAGGGAACGCAATGCTCATCTCATGAATATGTATGACATCATCACAAAGGGAGGGGGGAAGAGAGGCCAGAGTAACCAATATTTGGGGAGGACAGATCTATACAGAAGTTTTGTCTTGGGTCATTGGTCTAAGGAGGAATATGTAATGTTCTAGGAGATAAGGGGCAAAATGGTGCCAAATTTTAGACTAACAGAATAATTTTGAAATGTTTAATAATGGTTTTTTACTGCATGAGGGTAATGTTTTTTGTAGGCTTCATTGCAACAAATTTTATGTTACACAAATTTCAGGGGTCACATGTCTCTCTGTGCCTTGATGTTTGGTCAAGTATTGTCCTTCAGTGGACGTAATAGCTTTGACAGATTTGGTTTCGCCGAACGGCCATTTGCCAGAGGGTCGGGAGGACGTTAGAAAAAGCAACTTTTCTGCAATGACCTATAAAAAATTTCCCCGTCACCACGTGTGATTTTACAGCACTACTTTTTTTTTAATTTTAATTTTTAGTTTGTCTAATAGGCTTCCGAGTACTACTGTCGTGTTCGTTGATACCTCAATAGTAACCTCCATTTAGAACTGTTGGTTTACAAGCTATGACTGTGGCTCACTGAAGTTAACGGCTTTGTAATAAAATGTGCTTTAAATTAGCTCAGAGAGTAGTTGCATGGTATATTACACCGTCAAATGCCCGCTCTTGAATTGAAATTGAATAGGGCAAGAAGGGTCTGGTGTCCACTTTAGAGCACCTGGTGGGGTTCAGGGATCGGGAGTCTCCTGAGGTTATTGTCCATGTAGGTATTTTTCAAGATGGTTTTGTTCAGACATAAAAGCTATTAAAATAAACCACAACGTTCAATTTTTGTAAATAGACCTTGTGCATACGATGCCACAGAGCGAAAAGTATGCCATCCTTTTGGGGCAAAACAAACTAACACAGACAAATGCAGACAGCTGATTTGTCAACCAGCCCAATATGCGCATCGTCTGCTACACGGGCAGGGCGAATTCTTATGAGTGCGGTCACATGTTCCATTGTTTTGCCCCCCAATGATGACGTCAATGTGTCGTCAATGTAGGAGGTCTATTGAGGCGTGCCAGTAATATTCCAATGGATCAAACCAAACTCGCATTTATTCTGACTGGCATAGAATGGTTATTCGAAATGTTCAGAACTGTTAGCTATGTTTAAAAAAATGGAGCGATTTGATCCACTGGTGTAGCTAGTGGGAACCACGGGGACCATACCCGACCACTCCTATTAGTCGAATTCTTTGCCAAGATATCTGATTTTGAATTGAAACGTGGGCATGTCAGTGGTCCAACTTCATGAGTAAGTTCTCCCGCGGAACAGAATGTATCCTTGTTTAGTCATATCCTTACCTACAGACTGTGTGAAGCCTTAAAGGGGTACCGAACACCCGAGGTGGCTCCCGGGCTACCTATAAGTTGGAAGTAATATCATATAAAAAATCGGCACTACACTTTAAACGGCTGAATTGCCTGTTGACACTAATTTCCTTTTTTTGCAAACCCCTTTCGAAGTGACGGTTGATGAGACATCTCCCCCTCTTTGAGTCAATTCAGAGGTAGATCTTCCATGCTCTTGTTTATAGAGGAGTTGCATTTGCGATAGGTTCACTTGATCAAAGGCTCGTTAGACAAGACATTTCCAAGAGATCGAGGGTTCTCAGGTAGTAGAAACATTAGGAGCTTTCCTCCTTAAAAACCTGAACAGTACCTGACCTCACCAAGAGGAGGTCGGGAATAATAAAATCCTTCTTGTCCAGCTGGTTACACAACAGATAAACTGTTGTCATTTTCTCCCATTGCACAATTAAATTTTGTGGGTGGTAACCACAAGAGAGTCGAATGGTAAGGTAAAAGATAAACAGTCTAAGTGGTTATAGGAATAATTTCTGAATCTTAAAGCAGGGGAGTCTCTAATGAAGTATACTTGACCGAAGGTTTGCTAGATCGAAATTCCGCTATCGCAAAAGTTCAATTTATCTAACCCTTGGCCGATTTTTCAATTTTTCGAATAAGTTACCCTGTCCGTCCTCGCAGCCACGGAAACCATGTGAGAAGGTGCATGAATACATGAGAGCTTTGAGACACAAGTCACATATCCCAACTTCTCACACGTCCCTTTTTGACAGAGCCACACCGGGAAGTAACATATCCAACTTGTTTTGGATGGATTTTGTACTACTTGGATTCTAATTTCCTTTTAAATGCATTTAGTTGTTAAACAATGGTGTTTTTGTTTTTCTCAAAATAGGCGTTTTGCACTGACGTAGTTGTAATCTATCGTGAAGTTGATTTGAAATGGAACTGAACAAACATTTAGGCAGGACAGACGTAGTTCTTTGTCTTACAGGGTTTAATTACTGTCACTATAAAACCACTAAAAGTCACGTAAAATACACAACATTCACTCAAATTGTTAGCAAGTGGTTGCCAAATAGTTACAACGTTACTGTCACATAATTGACTTATTCCCATGAGCATGTAAGTTACTCCAGACGTTTGATAAATTATTTCTCACTGGTAGATTGGTCGAAATTATTACCTTGTGTGATGCCGCCACAAACTTCTTATTACTTGGATAGAGGATCATGGAAACAATCATAAGCGGCTTACCATAGGGGCACTTGCCCCCCCCCCCCCCCTCAACATTTCCAAAGCATGGTCTTCAATTTTCCAAAAGTAACGTTATTCGATATGACATGAATAAAAAGTAGCCCTTTTCTTAATCTGGGCAAAGTATCCCAGCCTTTTCTCTCATACAATTGTCATATATTTTTTATACAGTATAAACTCATGCGTAATTGTCAAGGATATAGTTCTTAATTGTATCAAAATTTTAGCCCAGTACCGGCCGCCCAGAAGCGTTGATAGCGCTACCAGCACCAATAGCAGTACTGAATCAGTACTGTCATTGGTGCTCTGCCAATGCTTCTGTATGGCCGGTTCAGGTTTACAGGCTCATTCGACCACTGGTGATATGAGTTAATATGATTCGAAAAGTTATGATTTCAATTTATTTCCAATGTTGTGCAGCTCCTTGAAACAAAAAGTCCAGAAAAATTTGTGTTTGATACTTTGAAGAGGAACATATTCTAGGCATAGCGTACTGGGGAAATTTTTACTCATTTCTCATGTTTGGTTCTCTAGATATTAGAATTTAAGTTGACATATTTTCTACAAAGAGTGAACTTGCAACAAGTAGATGTGATGTCATGTATTCACATTGACGTAAATGTTTAGTTGTTTTTCTCTAAAATGTAACACCATATTTATACAATTTAACTGTGATATGTTGTAACCAAAAGTGCGTCCCGAGCAATGGAAGTTTAAACACTTAATTTGCCTTAAGGGCAAGATAGCATCCCTTCTCAATTCAAGATCAAACAGCACGATCAAAAATAAATAAAAAACAAAAGATTGACCATCAATATGTATACATGACATAGCACCTGCTTGGTTCAAGTTTATCTTTTGTAGAAAATGTGTCAACTTCAGTTGTTAATATCTCGAGAACCAAACGTGAGAAATGAATGAAAACTTCACCAGAGTGCTAAGAATATGTTCGTCTTTATGATATTAAACAAAAATTTGGTTCTGATCTATTCTTTTTAATGGAGATTTTACTTTGCGAAAAAGAAAATGATAAAATGTCATATCTTCCTGTAAAGGAGCCAGTACATTTTATCTGGTAATTTTCTGATCATTTTGAAATTTGATTTTCTTTCTATTAAAATGAAGATTTTATTGCAAAGGAAAGCTCAAAATAACGACTGCTTAAGTTCTACTTACAAGCCTGACAAATGCAATTTCCGGCTATTTGAGAGGTCGCGTTCAAAATTTTCTCTGAGCTCCGCTCCAACGATGGTGGCGCTCGGCTTAGATAGTCTTTCGGGCAGTCAGTCACCACTTCTCATGCCCCTCAGCCCCCCCCCCAAAAAAATATTTTTGCACCACATCCCCCGATACTATTTGAGACGTCCTAGTCTCAATTTGAGTTTGCCCCCCAAACAAATTTCCTTATATCCGCCCTTGGAAACAATCTGTCAAGCCAAAATAGGGCGTACCAAGATGGCCGCTGTGAAGCTATAATTCGCGTGATGTGTAGACGACTCTGTAATAGAAAACAATACTATATTCCTGTCATGCATGTAGTAATTTTTACTTTACCTTGTATTGTTTTTGTTTTTTATGTTTTTTTATTTGTTTAAGTTTTTTGTCATATCTGTTGAAGGAACTACTTCAGCAAGTCCAAACTTTCACACATAAAAACATGGCAGACAGTCATCTTGCTAAGCTTCTATTTATACTCACAAGTACGGTAGGGGAAATATTCGCATAGGACCTTAGTGAAGTATGCTCTCTCCATGAATATAGGAAATCCGTGGCTGGCACCTATAAGCGCGGTGCAGAGGAATGGACCTGGGTAGCACACTGATATTGGTAATGGGTTGGTCCATACATGGACCATGTCCATGCTAGTAGGGACCATGCATGGACCCGGAAATGGGGGCGCTTTCCTCTCATTTTCTTTTATGATTTAGAGGGTAACCTGAGGGAACTTGTTCATCCAAGGAGCAAATCTTTTGATGGAAACAGAGGCAAGCTGAGAAATGCACGTACGGTCCATCGAGACGGGCGTTACTCTAAGGGATTGGGATTAGGCTACCTTTGATTTTGAGCAGTGATTAGAATGGCCTTGCCTGGTTTTTGACAAAGGACTCGGAGATATATAGAATCTGACTCGTGAATTGTTTCACGAGATACCATATACTTTATCGATCATTGCTTTATTGTTAATTTTGTGACCTCGTGAAGTCTGACCATTATGGAACCCTAAGCTCTCGCCCACTCACTGATTGATCGCCCTTGACTCACAAAACACCTAACTAATACCGCACGAGGGCAAATGAATAGGTCAATAGAACATGCTATTGGTGTGTGGAAGTATAACCTCAGAGTACTTCCATGAATGATGCATCCCAGAGGTCTAGCGGTAACGTTTTACATGGCCCCTACCCTGTTCTTTATAAACTATACGATACCAGAGCACCTTTTCCGGAAGTCAAACACGTGCACCCAATTTGCAAGCTGGTTATTTACCATGTATGTCAAGCACGGGTTTTTGTTTTTCTATTTACGCCCAACCCACCCATGCAGCCAATTTTGGATAAACATGTTGGATTGTATTTTTTTGAGGGGGGGGGGGGGTAAAATATTGACCGAGCGAAAAATGCTTCACATATGGCGTTAAGTATGCCTACCTCAAGACATACACTCGTCACCCCAACCTACATTCCAGATAGGGGAGCGAAATTTTCGATTGGTGCTGCTCTTTGATTGGCCAGACGGCCAGAGTGTCTCTTGTACACGGCCCTGTTCTACACATAAGGGTCTTGCAATACCCATACATGATGTGCCGTGAGGGGAAATGAAGTTTCCCCAACTTTATGCAATGTATACACGAATCCGGACAGCAAGTGATGGACTGATTTCAGTCGGCCATAACTGGGGTCTGTCACCTTTAAATCTTTCGATTTCCTTGCTTACCTCTATCATGGATGGTTTTACACTAATTTTTATCTTAAATTCTCCAATTTCACTAAATATGAGGGTTTGAAATTCATGTAAACAAAAACTTAAGACGATTTAAGGCTGATGGACCCCAATAATGGCGGCCTACAGTCACTGAAAACAAGCGCTAATCGGATTCGTATACAGTAGACTATCCTGATTCATGATTGGTCCTCGAGAGTCATGTGACAGTGTTTTCCCCTCAAAACTAAAATGTACTAGAAGTATCTGCTTGGTTTATCTTGAATATGCACTGCAATATTGAAGTCATTAAAATGTTATGAAAGACTTAGGAAAATGATAAAAAAAGTGTGAGGTATAGCTGTTGCTTCAAACTAAATTTGGGATGACTGTTCTATAGACTAATCCGGCCGTTCTATAGACTTATCGGATCGGCGTTTGTGTTTATTGACTGTGAGCAGCCGTTAGCGGGATCCATTAGCTTTTAATCGTCTTCATTTACTGTCTACATGAATTTCAAATCCTCATATTCAGTGAAAATGAAAGAATAAATATATTGATATTCACTCCACTACTTATATATTTAATTCACATCCATCCATGATACAGGTAAGCGAGGAAATTGAAAGATTAAAAGGTGATAGACCCCAGTTATGGCCGACTGAAATCAGACCATCACTTGCTGTCCGGATTCGTCTGTACCTCGAAGGAGTAAACTAGAATTGTGTTAGCGCAGAGAGAGGTTATGTGCTGTTCTGGGGGCTGGAAGGATTAGGTTGAGTGAACCAGACTGACTGTATGAGTGGGAGTAACAGAATAAGAAGAGTGCGCCTGTGAAGGCTTGTCTGCGACTCTGACTGAGTCTAAAAGAATTGCAACCGAGTCTCTAATATGTGAAAGCCTTTTTTTCATTGCACGGGTTTCAAGGACACCTGAACCATGTATGATTAAATAGGTCATTCCGTTTTAAATATAATGCTGCTTTAAGGATTTTGTGAGGCCAGAGGAGTTAAAAACCTCCAATAGAGGCTTTTCACATGACGTCATAATACTCTCCGGCGGCCATGTTGGAGTACATGTAACTACGCAGTAAACCACACTGGACGCGCTTGCTCTTTGAATGTGTACACACCGTGCATATCACAATGCACTCTGTGCACTGCGTTCGGCACAGAGCCACGTGTATTTGGCATGAATGTCCTCCAGCATGGCGGTTCCGTGACGTAATTGCAAAGCCTCTATAGGTACATGTGTACAATTTCTGGATTCTCTCCTTCTCTAAGCTACAGGACTAAGATGAAGTCCAGAAGTTCCACATTGGGCGCCTTGAGTCTTAGGCGACTGTTTTTTTTTTTTGTGGGGGGGGGGGGGGGGAGGGGTACATGCTTATACTCTAATGCCCCCATAAATCGTATCTTTCTGCGGGAAGCTGTTTTTTCAAAGACTCGATATATTTGAGGTTAACATCGAATGTATTTGGTCATACATTTGTAAAGACAAATTTTAGTCTGTAAATACTCATAGCCTATGAGTGCAGGGTACGCTGCATGAAATTTGTTTTAAACAGTTAATTGAATGCCTGTTTTGGCGAGTAATTTAAGTAAGTTTTGCTGTGAAAGGTTTGAAGGAGAAAGGTTTGTTCCCTTCAGTTTGACGTCTCATACAAATGCACGGCATGTATACACTTCTAAGTAAGGGATGGGGAAAAGTCTGGGATCTCCCTTTTATTTCAATGGGAAATGTGAAAAGAAAAAGTTTTTCATGTACAATATCTTAAGTTCTCAAGGACCAATATGCTAAAGCGTAAGACGAGTACTAAAGATACTCTTGGTACACAGGGTCGGATTCAGATGGAGACTCACCCGTCAGCCCGTCACTCAACTAAAATTTTCCACTGCTCATTTCTTACGGGTCATTTCACCTTCTCGTTTGTACATCATGTTTTATGGTGTTGAAATTTTTACCAAATTATAACACCTTCAAATTACGGCACACAGTTTCATATTTTCAGATAAGATGGCAACAGGGAGACGTCAAAGGTGTAAACCATAGGCATACGAAACAGACGTGCATGGGGCAGACTGCTCTCCAAAACTTTTGCAAGACCTAAAATTCGAACAACCATTTCTATTGTAACTCATTCGGTATGTTTTAACTACACAGAAAACTCCAAGGGTTCCCATGCAACTTCTTTGAAACATTTTTTTCGAAAAAGAAAGAAAAGTATCGTAGTCGCGATAAAATGAAACCTCAAAAGTATTACAAAAACTTGGCACGCAATCTGACAGCTTATGAATGGAAAAACCAATTCCACAAAGCCTTACTTCTATTCTTTCTCAGCGCTTAGGCGAAATTAGGGCGAAAGAATGATAAAAGTTCTGGGATTATTTGGCCAGACAATCCTGGCAGATGAGAGAATGTATACGTTTATGCAGTGAAAAGAATCTTGCGTGGTCAAATGTTTTGGTACCGTACATTTTATCTGATAATTTTCTGTTCATTTTGCAAGTTGTTTCTTTTTTATGTAAATGAAAGTTCTTTCGAACAAAGGCTCAATATAATGAAAGCTTAAGACCCTACTTTCAGGCCACGAAAATGTCATTTCTGGCTGTCGGAGGGGTCGCGATGTCACAAACCTGGCCAACTCTTGGGTGGATTACAAAATGGCGATTGCCTGGATTGTGCTAACAAGCCTGCTGAATGTCATTTTCTGCTTGTCTGCTTGATCTCGATTTCCAAAATTTTCTGAACACTCGTCGCCAACTGATGGTGGCGCTCCACTCCACAATAGTCGACCAGAGTGTGGTGTTATTTATGCCCCCTACATTTCAGTACGGATTGACTTCCCTGGTTTGACTCCAAACATATATTTACTTCAACGTCTTTAAGCAACATTTATTTGTAGGATTAATATGGGCTGTACGTAAACGGGAATAACTCAATGTAGACGGGTTCGGAAATGTCATTTCCAGCAATCTTGGAGATATTTTCGACACATAAAAGAAGAAAAAAATTATGTCCTATTAAACTGTTAAATAGGTATGCCTGGTCTCGAGTTCCAAAATTTTCTGAACACTCGTCACCAAGTGATGGTGACGCTCCACTCAGCCACAAATAGTCGACCAGAGTGTGGTGTTATTTATGCCCCCTATATTTAAGTACGGATTGACTCCCCTGGTTTGACTCCAAACATATCTTAACGTCAACGTCTTTAAACGATATTTATTTGTAGGATTAATGTGGGCTGTACGTAAACAGAAATAACTCTATTTAGACGGGTTCGGAAATGTCATTTCCAGCAATCTTGGAGATATTTTCGGCACATAAAAGAAGAAAAAAATTATGTCCTATTAAAGAGGTATGGCAATATGCGACTCATATTCATTAGACCATTGCGACACCCCTGTGTACTACGGTACCCAAACTTTGGCCCAAAAATTGAAGCATGGTACACTTTATCTAATAATTTTCTTAATTTTACTCAAATAACTCATTGAAGTGAACATAGTTTTGCAAACAAAGACTCAAACTATAAGAATTCATTTGATTCTACTCATAAGTCTGCAAGGAAAATGCGATTTTTGACCGTCTCAGGGGGTCGTGATTCTCAAATTTTCTCCACCCTTTGCGCCAACTGACGGTGGCGCTCCGGAGAGATAGTCTTTTGGGAAGCATGAAACATTTTCTGCTCCAAGCCCGAAATGTCGTCCCCTTTTTAAATTTGTTTATAAGGAAGCGGTTGGGTCCACCCTTGATCGGACTCCTGTAACAACACTGAGAGAATGGATCTCTAAACACCGTGACCGTACTTGTCATTTCGGAGTTCATTTCATTTCAATTATTTGATTCTTCCACAACTTGACTTCTAGTAAATTTATTTACACATACATACATACATTACTGAAATTACATGAAGGTTTGTCTGATTCTACTCTGAATTATAGACTGAAAACATTTCATTTACATAAAGACAGTTTTTACTACTAAGTAATAATACCAAAACATAATAGCTACAAGCCTACAAACTTATTAACAACTGCAAGTTGGGAAAGGGAGTGATCCCCAAAACTCCTCAGAGCTTAACTGGGAGATAACTCCCCCGAAGAAAACAGTATTAGCTAACCGCATTACATTTACTACACCATAATCACTAGTCCCCTCCACCTAAAACCACCCCCAAAACAACAAAACTTGCCCTCCCCTAAGATGTAAGTATAGATTCTAGGTTAATATTTGCTGAGGAAATACTTCTTAAGATTAATTTTAAACTGTTTATTGTAGAAAACCTTTGAGATTTTAGTGGCATAGAATTCCACACGATAACTGAACGATATCTAAACCTGTTTGGGCATTGTTTTGGCAGGGAAACTGGTGAAGTTCTGAGCTTTGACGGGTGTTGTTGTCATGAATTTGGGTATTGTGATTATACAGATTCTTGAACTTTCGGGGTACGTTGCTGTTTTCACATCTAAAAATAAAACAAGCAATGCTCAAGTTGACAATATCAGATAATTTCAATAACCCAAAGGGCAGGAGCAGTCATCCCAAAATTAAGAAGTGTAGTAGACTGTCCAGTTTCATGATTGGCTGTTTGGAGTAATGTGACAATGTTTTTTCTCTTCAAATGTGAAATTTACCAGAAATAACTGCTTGGTTTACCTTGAATGTGCAATCGTAAAGTCATAAAATGTAATGAAAGATACTTTGAAGAGAAATAAGATGAAAATTGTGCACTCTAAAAATATTAAAACGATTTTGTTTAAAAATTAGGATACTCACGAAACTGCACAAATTCAGCAATTTGTGTAAAATTTTGCACAAATTCAGTTGAAGTACTCACTTATTTCGAGTAGAAATACTCATTTTCGTGAGTATCCTAATTTTTAAACAAAATCGTTTAAATATTTTTTAACAAAATCGTTTAAATATTTTTTAGAGTGTGTTATTTAGCTTTTTCTTCAAAATAAGTTTGGGGGACTGCTCTTTACCTTTAAGAGAAGAAAATAAAGGACTGGTGTCATCACGCCATTTAGACCCAGAAATGTGGCGAATAGCGTTTTTCTGTAATAATACTAATTTGTTTAAATTAGATTTAGCAGTTCGGCGCCCCCTACTAAGAAATCCTAGTCCGTCCTTGTACATTCAAAATATCCATAATAAATGAGTTCGTGAATTCGTTTGGGGCACTAAACATGATCACATCCTCCAAATCGTCGGGATAAACAAACTCCCGCACCAAAAATACCCTGAGCACGGATTCCAAAATTTGAGGTTACATGAAAATTGGATGAAATCGTTCTTCCTTAGTCTATCCCAACAATAAGAAGGAGTCGTAAGTATGGGTTTGTGCAGTGGACGGTGACAAAATTGCATTTTGGTGTAAAAACTTTATACTTCAATCTGCCGCTAAATTAGGGCAGGTCAGATACTTCGGTTTACATGCTTAGTGCTGTATGCAGCTATACTGCACGAAAAGGATAATGCCTTAAGCAGTGTATGCTGAGCTCGAGTCGTGTATCACACACGGTGTCCCACAATTCCATGCGCCAACGAATTACCGAACTCACGCATTATTAGTCCCCCTGGAACATTTACTGCAATATCAGGAAATACTGAAGCTTCAGAAATTAAGGCCCTTGATGCATGTGATAATTTAAAAAGTAGAAAACAAGGTCGGCGTCGGTTTATTCGGCCACAACCCTATGTTTTGATTGAAATAAGACACTAAGAAAGTTGTTCAGCTTAGGGAATATTTTGGGAGTTCCCCTAAGTTTTACACTGGATGTCCCATGTTATTCAACTTGAATTTTTATTATTAATAAATCCGGTCTTGTGTTAGAGAGCATTGGAAGTTGAAGGAAACAATTAACTTTTGAGGCAAATTATTGGTTTTAAAGAACCACTGATTACATTTTCACATGTTTGATATTTTAAACGCCAGTAACAATTACAGACTAGATATGCTGGAATAAATTAATGTCAAAGACAAACTTAAAGTCACACACACACACACACACAAAGAATAGAGGGGGAAGGGGTAGGATTCCAAGGAAGAAGATGGACCCTTTAGGCACAATTTAAATGTATTAGCAAAATAGTTATAATTTTTAATTTTTGGAAGCTCATCCATTGTTTCCCTGTGAGTCGGAACAGTGGAAAAATATACAAGGTGAGCAATGTTTCCACGTTGTTCCAAAATGTGTGTCATGTAAGTATTCCTAAAATAATTTTTTCTCAACCTTTTTTTTCAAGGAAACTTACCAATGTCGAGCAAGATATATATTTGAAAGCAATCCATGTTTGCTTTTCAGAAATTTTCCGAAATTAAAAGGAAGTGGGGACATCCCTACTTCAAGACGATGATTCATTCCTGAGGTCAGGGGTTTCGCCATGAACTTGTGCAACAATTTTATACTTATTTATAAGTAAAAAAATCAATACGTTTGCGTTAAGATTTCGGCAACGTTGTCCTCTGAGGTCTGGAAGAATTTTGGCGATTTCAGTTTCCAACGAGTGATGGCGCACTCCGCTATTATTAAAGGGGAAGTTTAAGCAAAAAATTAATTTTCATATGTGAAAGAGGGACCAAATCTACACAGTGTGGGGAGGGTTTCATTCAAATCGGACATGTTTTTCTCGAGATATCGGAAAATGAAGTCAGTAGATTTGTGTTCAAAAGTGATTTTGAGGGCAGCAGAGTTTTTATCACTTCCTCACATTGACAAGGAATGCTTTGTTTCATTTTGTTTTATCAGACTGTTGTGTTGACCTTGAAGTTAATAGGAATAGGATCTCCCTGTGGGGGATGCAAAGTTTGTAAAGTTCTCGTACCACTTATGCAAACACATTTTAATAGTGTTTGATTGTTGAGGAGAAAATCTAGTGTGAAGTTTAAAGAAAAACAAAAGACTGTGCACTAATGTGGGGATGTGATGTCATATGTGCCTGCTTCAATTTCTTTTTTTTGTTGAAAATGAAACAACTTTTCATGCTCATATCTTGAGAACCGCACATCGGATTTCAATGCAAATTTCACAAAAATTCTTAGAATGGAGTACCCCTCTAACTTACCAAATCCTGTTGTGACTTTAAACCCTTCTTTTAACAGTGTCCGTATCATTGAATCGGGCTGTTAATCTTCAATTGACTGGCATCACCTTTAAGAAATTTAGAGCAGTTCACAACACACTGCATGTACAGGGAGTGTTCGGAATACGTGTTAAGAATAGAAGGGATTTGTTTAGAAGTGGCCATCAACAGACTTCAAAGAGGAGATCTTTAAACTGTTAAAGGTCCAACCTTCTCATCCCAAACAGTTCCAAGTCTTCTAACCCATTACTAAGCCCCTTCCGCAGCTCTGTAAAAGTTATCCTCACCCAACCACAGTCTCCGTTTATTACTTCAGGGTATGTAAGACCGAAATATGCAATCACAACGCTTTTAATGTAATACATGCTGTGTAATATGAGTTTCGGAAGTCTGCATTTTTTGAACTTGCCGCCAATTGAGAATTCCTGTGGACGACTACAAAAATTGTAGTTTGGGGTGAGACTTGACTGACTTTAAACATTTCATAATAAATCAGGTGGTTTACTCTAAGACGGAAAAATATGCAGTCACCTAAATTTGAATAACAATATCCAGGTGTTCCAATCAAACATGCTGTAGAGGGAGAGGAAGAGGAAAACTTCTGGAAATTTTTCCCCTAGACATCAAAGCGGTGTCGTAAAATTGACGTATTTTAGCCTCATGCAGGTAGTAAGTCCATGCCTCGAGGGTCCTGCCGCCATGATTAAAAGTACTTCCGGCCCAGAAGCTTAGTCACTGACACCCTCTCCGGTATCTAGGGACGTGGTCTGAATTCAGGAATAGATCCTGTCAATCACGTGACAATAAATTCGTTATACCTATCACGTGACTGACTTCTAGATGCAACTTACTGGTTATCGTTGTACTCAATATTAGTGTTAAAGGGGCTCATCGATTTTATACCAATAACTGAATGAGAGTGTTAAAGGGTCACTACCATATGACAGTGATTAGGCCTATAGTTAACAATTTTAGTCCATTTTTATTTCCAATAGTTACAGAAAAAATTACAATTTTGAATTTTGTGGTTTCCTGATTTGTGACATTTTTTGCATAATTTGAAAAAGTGTCTGGTCACGAAGTTGTGATAAGACGAATTAAACTGTTAAGTGCTTACTCATAAAATAGTTCTTTGTATGAACGATACGAGATTGTCTAAGTTTGACCATTTGTCATTGGTGTGTGTGATTGGTGTGTTTGAGGAAAACTTAAAAAGCTAAGAAAAATTTAACAAATTTCATGACCCAGCTCAATTAGCTGCTCAGTGAGGTTAAAGGGCAGGAGCAGTCATCCCAAACTGAAGAAGTGTCGTAGACTGTCTAGTTTCATGATTGGCTGTTGGGAGTCATGTGACAATGTTTTTTCTCTTCAAATGTGAAAGTTACCAGAAATAACTGCTTGGTTTACCTTGAATATGCAATAGTAAAGTCATAGAATGTAATGTAAGATACTTTAAAGAGAAATAAGATGAAAATTGTGTTATTTAGCTTTTTTCTTCAAATTAAGTTTGGGGAGACTGCTCTTTACCTTTAAGTGATAAAATATCATGCTTTTCAAATTATGACTGACAGAACTTGTCAGATTATGCTGAAGTTTGAACATGAATTTTGGGCAGCTCTCATTCCCTTTAAAAGAAATCCATGTTTTATCAACTCATGTAGGTTTTTCACGCACATCAATTTAATACCGGTAATTATTCACCCTGAACCGGTGGCAGTTGATTGATGGAACTGATATCGAGGCACGGATAATTTTTGACCAAATTAATAAAGTTAACATCATTAATTTTCCTTGACTATTTCATTTTCCCTAAGAATCACCTAATATTCTAGTATTTTCACCCAAATTGAAAAAGAATATGCCCCCTGTCCACGATCTGTACGCTTGTGTATTTGTCGAATCAAATTAAGCTAATGAACGCAAGGTCAAGTTTAACAAAACGTTGGGCTTAAGCATACTGCTACCAACCGTCGATTCAGATTTGATTTATGTACGTCGAACTGACGTTGGGACATTTTTGAAAGTGTAAGTCATTTGAACAAAACCAGTATGCACGGCTCGATGTAAAGCCTGCTCAGCGATCCGTTGTGTTGATGCTGAGCAATCCTTAATAACGTCAAAGGCGTACTTAGTCGCCAGAAACAGTCTTTCTTGTTTAACCTGTTTGTGTCGGATGTACGGATCGTCTATTTAATCATGTTGACCGACCGCTGTAAAGAGTCGCTATCAGGATGAGCTGTTCACCTAATTGAAGGGTTATAGACGCAAGTCTTCTTCCTTCAGAAAAACTACCTACAGACGCGTAGGCCACCGATCGTAGTGATTAACATTTCTTATCGGGATACGGTATGTCGAAGTGACCATGTATGAAGCTACATCAGAATTTTTCTTTATGAAAGTTCGTTTATCATGCGATCATTACATTGCCATGCACGCATCCAGCGAATGTCAATCTATCTCGCCGCAATCACAGGCGACTGAAACGCGTGACGTAACTGTCTCGGCGGTGTTGCCAAAGCAACCCGTTCTACCCTAAGCTGTGCGTAAAAAAAGATAAAAACGTGAACATGCGATCAAAACATACGAGAAAGATATAGAGGAAAGTAGTTGACGTTTCGTATTTACCATGAAGCAAATTCTTCGGTTGTGTGAGACTTAGCAAATTGAAACATTTCAGATATCCCGACAGACTAAGCGGCCTCACTCGGTAATTTCGGGTTTGTCGTGTCTTTTTCAAATCTCAGTTAAAGCACATGCAAGTCTTCAGTTCACTGAACTGTTCAAAGGCTTCAATATACAGCGTCTCCTTTCTTCCCATACTGACTTAACTTTAGCAGAGAGCATCAATTTTAAGCCGATTTTTAAGCGTATAGCCAGCTTTAAGCTGTACTCCAAATTGTTATGGACCTGTTTTATATTATTTATCTGCTGTCCCACACGGTTATTGGTGTATCAGTTAAATAAATTCATGGGTTTACTTGTCCAACCAAAAAGTTTGTGAGTCAACGCTTTCTCATTCCTTTTGCGGATAAGGTCACAATAGTTTCGTCCTCGAACTGTTCTTCTTCAATAGCCTTTCTATGAAAGCAGTGTGCTCAATATTGTAAAGCGTATTGACCATTTTCTTTTTGAGCCAAACCCTTCTCTTTGTACAAAATCTCTCAACCGTTTACTACCACAGCTTGTCAACTTAGAGAAGATATCTGGTGACAAACTAGAAGTACGGTGACATAAAGCAAGTAACTGAAAAGTTTGAAACAAGCTCTCGCGGGGGAATCATCTCGTTTTGTTGATTGTCCAAATTTTGCTTGAAGACATGGCGGATGATAAGGTAAGTTATTCACTTTTTTTTTCAAAAATGATAAGATTAGTTTCTAAAAAGCAGTATAAGTAGACATTAACAAAGTATACGTGACTATGAAGCTCTTTAGAAACTGAAATAACATTATTCGTGGGAACATTCTATGAAGTACGATGTAATGCGAATTAAGTATGGTCGTCCACATAGGTGGCATGTATGGATATTTTGCCTTAAAAGCTCTAAAATATGACTTTCTGTAGTATTTCATCCTTATCCAGAAAACTTTGCAAAATAATGGTGGAATTTCTCAAGGAGAAAAACTTACAAACTCTAATCTAGTATTCTAGATATAAGTTACCGGTGGTTTTGAGAAACACAGCTGTAGCTATTGTGAGATTTACTGTATTGAGAGTAGGGTCAGGTCGAAATTTGTAGTGATCGGAAAATCAAGTACAATGCTGAATTAGATGGGGCGGAGTATTGGCTGTTACGTCACTGCTCACTGATACAGAACCCTAGTCTTTTGTCATGTCTTCTCACATAAGACAATTCAAATTTTCCTAACCTACTTACTCAAGCCCTTCCCATTTAAAACTCATCCTCATCCAGACACAATCTCGGTTTATTGTTTTAAGGTGAGTGTGTCATTGTGAGTGAACCGTGGGGGATTCTGACCCCCCCCCCACACGTGGCTACGCCACTGAGTATACTATTGTCAGATAAATAGACTAAAATACATGCATTTCAATAGGACCAGGCCTAGCTAGACATGTATTTATTTTAATTAAACATCTCACAACATAATTAAAAAACAAGGTTATCTCAGAACATGAAGGCTAGTGCGTCACATTCCCTGACAACGAGATCAAATTACGAAGCTTGAAACGACTACAAAACGTGCTATTTTTTAAAGCATACAATAAAGTCTGATTATGCTAGAGGGTTACAGTTAGTTTCCGCCCTCGTTTTTTCCGTCCCTCAAAAACGACGTTTTCCGCCCCTTTTATTTTTAGCAGAAAACATCTTTTTGGGAGTCGGAAAGTATTGGAATGTGATATCAGTGGTACTTTTCTCAAATGAAGATTCCATCAATTTTTCCTCAAAAGTTTCAAACTTCATCGATGTCTTTTACTATTCAATGCGACATCCGTTATACTGCCATGTTGACGTCTTTCCAAGCAGCATTCTCACTGTAGACTGTAGTATACTAACACGTACTTACGTACAGGTATACAGTTTTCAGTGCTGTGAACAATTGTTCACACATTCAGCATAAGCCTACCTATAGACAAGCAGACTACTTATACGTAAAAAATACCTGTCCGTGACTAGACTTGACGTTTCGAAAAAAGGTCATACATTTTATTCTTTTCGATGAGGTTGCTGAAAACATTTTTGGCCTCTCTACAAATTTAATTGTTGTCTTGTACTTGGACTTGAAATTTGAAGTTAACAGTTATTTTTAACACATATAAGTTCGAACATTACTTTCCGCCCCAAGATTTTTAGGGCGGAAACTACCGAGGGCGGAAACTAACGGACCCCGGTAAACTACACTTTATGCACTTTATGCACAACCGGAATATACAAATGGTTACCGGTCATTTCGCCCCCTTGCCATTTCGCTCCCCACCAGTTCGCCCCGGTCGTTTCGCCCCCTTGCCAGTTCGCCCCGTAGTGGAGGTCGTTTCGCCCCCAAAGAGGAGGTCGTTTCGCCCCCAAATACTTATGAGTATGACATCGAATAAACTGACTTTAAATGCAGTTTTGTAGTTGTAATAACAGTTATTTTCAAAAAGTTACGACTGTTGGCAAGAATGTGACAAAACCCAAGTCAAGTAAGGGTAGGCGGTGCGCTGTCTGACGCACTAACCAGTCATATGTTAAGTAGACCTGGTATTCTCTTGCACGTCCAGAATTAAGTTTCACAAGCAAGTAAGCTAGCATTTTTTTAAAACCATTTTCGATTTTTGCGCCATTTATTGGAAATTATAAATAGGCCTAGAACCAAAAAAACGTTTACACAAAGAAGTACATGAACGATGTAGTAACGAAAACGCAGATAGAAAGCGTAACGTTACATCAGTACTATCAACACAATTAACACTCAGCAATTGCGCGAACGGTAACTTTATGACTTAGTACATATGAACAACTTGTTTCACCTTTAAAAATGAACTCAATCTCATCCTGAAAGAGAATTTAATAAGAAACTTCACTTCGTTGACATCGTTTGTTCTAAACATTCACTTGTTGTAAAGTGATCTGCTTCAGAAAGATTAGGGGGCGAACCGGTAGGTCTTTGGGGGCGAACTGACAGGTCTAAGGGGGCGAACTGGTTAATGCTTGGGGCGAACTGGTATTTAGGGGGCGAACTGGTTGGGGGCGAACTGGCAAGGGGGCGAAACGACCGGCTACCATACAAATTACTGTATTGTCACTGTACATGCATATCCATACTTTCTGTTGTGTCGGGTACGCGGTACAGTCGAAAGTAGTAAATAAGTGTGTATACATTTGTCTTTCGGGTGTGGCTATATATGCAAAACGAATTTGCTAATTTTGTGTGTGCCCTATAGCATACTGTAGTTAAACCTATTATTTAAGATGTGTAATATGACCCTGGTCCTTAGTACCACGGTATCGCAAACTTTGACACATCTCGAGTAGATATAATTCAAGAAAGATTTAAAACTTTTTTGAGTAAAAATGTTTCCTTTTTGTTTGAAACCTTTTTGTATGAATTCGGCATTTTTGTATGAAAGATTGACTCGAAAATATTGCAGCAGTTTCATTGTTTTCGAACGTTAAGTCTTCTTACATGGTTTACATTCATGACCTTGGCGTGAATTTGAATAATTCAGGACTGAAGTTCGCATATGAAGATATGCAGTCTCAAATGTAAATCTGACCTGGCTACACTGGGCGTCGGGCAAATAGTCTTGTGATTGGCAAATGCTTTTATGCCATCCTATGCAGTGTGTCTTCTCATTGTGTCTTTCAAATGTCTCGACTATAGTCATGCCGTGGGTCTGGATGTATAATGTGCAACACTCCAGGGGAGTCAAACGAACAGGGGGTGGTGTGCTTACGGAGAGTCAGTCCTCTCGTCTGAGGGACCTCAAGGAAGGGTTTTTGAATAACTTGAGTTCCTGCAGGTCGATAATATCAGTAAGATTCCGTGGAAGAAGGTTCCAGTCTCTGACAGTGCGAGGAAAGAAGCTGTGTTTATAACATTCCTTATTTGTTTGGATGGTTGTATAGCTATTTGAGTTGAGATGTCGGGCTAAACGGCCGCCGGACCAGTTGTAGGAGGTTGGCAGCAGCCAAGAGGTCCAAGCTGGCTTTCTGGAGGGTAACAAGGTTATGGAACAAGTTATTTTCACTCACTAGTGGAACTGAATTCTACTGAGGTGTGATGAAAAAATCGAGGAAGCAGAATAAGAGGGTTCGGTAATTCGTTGCCGCATGAAAATGTGGGGCACAGCATGGGGTATACGAACCGAGCTCAGCACGTATCGTACAGCAATCCCTTGTTTTCGTCAGTACGTGATTCAACGCTGTCTAAGTATCTAGCCAAGTCGAAAGAAAATAGGGGTCTCAGTGCTACTATACGTCAGATTAAAAAACTTTGCTACAACCGTTATTGAATACTATTTTCAACGAAAACGAGTTATACGTGCGTAAGCCCCCAAACAACTCGGTATCTGTCCCATTTTTGTGACCGCATCATCAGTTAAAGGGAAATATTGCTTTTAAAATGCTCCAACAAAGAGTGCAAAGAAAATGGTTCACACATCACATCGCATCACATCAAATCAACTTCGATGTTGCTGGCCAAAGGCCAATTCATCGCTCCAAAAGAAAGGAAAACCAATCCACATAGTGACATTAAGTACTGCTTAGAAATCAATACTTATAATTAAACAATCCAGGCAATTTCTTCCAATAAGTGTCCAATCTACCTTTAAATATGTCTTAAGTTTTAGAGGTTACTACATCATCTGGTAAGGTATTCCAGTGATGACACTATCCAACAATTCAGTCTTAATCATAAACCCCTAGCAGTAGCCACATCTCTTCAAAGTACTAAGCGCAAGAAGAGCCATTGACGTGCATCATTTGAAGTGTTGAAAGTTTGGGTGAAAGGGTTATACTTGGGCAACAAACAACTGACTCGCTATCTGTGGGAAACTTTTTTTCTTGAAAAGAAGGCTACCATACTGCCTTATTTTTGATAATCTATCAACCCGTGACAATAAATATTCATTTTCTTGCAAAACAAACGCAATTATTCCCTTAAAGGAGAAATGAAGCCACACAAATTCGAATGTAAGTTACAGTACAACTTAGACTATCCTAATTTTATGAACATCTCTTGAACTTAAATCATGTGGCAGTAACTTTCTTTCTGAATTGTGTGAAAACTAGAATTAGCTGATATGCTATGTTTTAAGTACCTTTAATCTAATAAAAGATTCTTTGGTGAGAAATAAACATTCGTTCAGCTAGAATTAGCTGTCGTTTCAAACAAAGTTTGGGTTTAACTGTTCTTGCCCTTTAATGTCGGTGTGACGTACTGTGGGAAATACTCAGTTATTGATAGAATGTTTCATCCGAAGCAAGGCCAAATACTGTAAATTATTCACTCAAGTACAAGTAGAGTCTTGCATGCTTCGGCAAACACCAAAGAGTTCCCGAAAAAGGAAAGCATTGCCACCCCACCGAAAAGAAAAGAAGCGTAATACGTTGTGTTGTCTCATATTAGACACAACGTCAGTGTTGAGGTCTCACTGTAGTCATTCGAATACAACTTGTACTCTTATTGTTTTGTACATTACTTTAATTGAAGTAAGTGACCAGAATATTGTACCTTTGGTCGTTTTCCTTTACTAATTTCTGGTTCCTACCAAGAATCTTCCGAGGCCAAATCATTACGTTGAACTGCACATGGTGTGAAGACCCACGTGAAAGCCCAGGGCCTTAGCTTAATTATCACTTTTGACTTTTAAAGGACATCATACCACAGCCGAACTCCTTAGCCTACTGCACGTCGTGCGACGTTTTCGTGCCCCATAGTGACAGTTTAGGGCTATTAGCCTGATCACCCCAAACACTCCCAGTTCTCCTTACTCTCTTCTAGTCCCGCTCAAAGCTTGTCTAACTCCCCTTAAATTGTTGAAACACAATCCTAGTTTATTAATTAAGGGTAAAGCATTGTCGCAGGGGACGGGGAGGGGCAGCTGCAGCCCATCCCATTAGCCAAAACCTTGCTGAATCGGGCAGACTTCGGTGCCTCATTCGGCAACAGGTTATGCACTGGATGGGGATCTGGAATCGGACAAAAAGTTACCTCTCTCCTGGGAGAAAGAGAGTCCCGTTCGGCAATAGTACATATCTTAACCAGCTTCTTACAGTGACCCAGAACCAGAGAATCTGAACCTTTAAGTAGCTCTACGGTGACACAAAAATGATATAGAGAAATCTTGCAATCCTTCCTAAAGCGTCAGCCAAGAAACTTAAATGTCTAACAGTTGATCCATTGATTTCTTGCTTGAGGTATAAGACAAGTAAATTCAGTGCCGAAACTAAGATTTCAAAAGTGGCTGGGAAAAAATGGTGCTAGGACAAAATAAAATGTTGGGGAAAAAAGGGAAAAGAGAGAGAGAGAGAGAAAAATACCCGGGATACAGAAACCTAGCTGACAGCTCGAGTTTTGCAGGTGGGACTGAGGTTTTACTGTAGCATCTCTCTTGATGAAAACTTGAGGATTGTGATACTGTTGGTATATTTTTAGCAGATCGGACACACACACTGCTAAGGTACCCTGTCGGATTCCATGGGAGAAAACCTCAATAGGTCCAACGGGTTGAGTCCTTCACAGCCCCGAGGTTTTGGCATATATATGGGTGTGAAATGGTGTATCAGGATAGGTATATTTGGTTTAGAATGGGGGCATATGGGGGATCAAGACTCGGACAGGGGTAGGGGGCAGTGTTGTAATCGAGTCACTAGATTAGTGACTCGAGTCACCAGTTTTCAAACTTTTAAGTGACTCGAGTCGAGTCATTGACTCGAGTCACTGTACTATTTCAATGTGGAAATTACTCCTGAATTCTGTCGAGTCACTATCATTTTGAGAGGAAGTGACTCGAGTCGTGACTTGTGACAACACTGGTAGGGGTGGCAAAATGCCCTCAAGGATTCTGATTCCAAAACGTATCCTTCTCATTGTAGGGAATCCAAGCCTACAACGACGAGCGGGATATTCAAGATGGGGCTCAACCAACTACCTTTACAAAATTGCTACAATACGATGCCATTAGTGAAATTCATCATGATTATTCGAAGCCTAGTTTGCTCCAAGCCACGTATGAGACAATACACCCAAATCTCTCTCAAAAATCACAATTTTGCTGTAATTGTACGTGCAATTTTTAGCCAGGGGAAATATTTGCCAAGTTTGAGAGCATGAAAATAATCTATCTGGTCTTTTGTTCAAGGGGGTGCTGTGGAGCACACGGGGAATGACTGCCGGGGTGCACGATACTGATTTGGGGTCTCAGGCCAGGCAGTTATACTACAATACCGTCACTGAAACGATGTGAGGCACAATAAAGCATCCAAAATGTCCGAGGATAGAAAACAAATTGTGTGATCCAAAACTATCCTCAAGTGACATAAGGACTACAAGTTTGTTCCAACTTCCTTCGTGTTTGAATCGTGTTGTAGCAGAGACATTTCCACGTAACAACTATTTTTAACTAGTCCTACGTCATGTCTTCGTATAATCTGAATCTTCTTTTCAGCGTCAGGTTACATTTGTGTAGCCAATAGGGACCAACCGCCATCCCCACTATCACTTATACACATTTAAAGGAGGTGCAACGTCGACTGTGGACTACCAGGATTTCAAAAGTGTGGGGGAGGGCGAAGGCAAAGAAATTGAAGATGTTGGAGGGAAAACTTTTTGTCCTTCCTAAACAGAATGCAAAGCTCGATTTTTGTGAATGGGACCCAGTGAGCCTGCGGGCCCGGGGGGGGGGGGCTCCCGTGGTGCTCAGGGGCGATGCGGGGGGGGGGAGGGGGGCTGAGGTTTTAGCAATTCTCTGGGTGAAAAAATGAGTCTCATAGTGGAACTATTTTTCTTTAGCAGATGGAGTCCGGTCTGGTAATATGGCCTACTCTGTTGGATTCGTGTGCATTCTGAATCCTCAATGCTTGTTGGGAGCTAGGGGTAAGCTCTGAGGTTTTAGCCTATTTCTCTGGGTGACAAATTGAATTTCAGGATAGGTACGTCTTGCTTTAGCGGATGGGATCTAAGATTATTTCTTCTGTAACTTCTGTTGGATTACATCATGGAGGAAAGTAATTGCGCGGTGTAGACAAGGGGGAAGCCCGTCCGATCTTTCTGGTTTAAACTTATATACATCGGTGAAAGTGATGTACGTCTCAGAACTGGCATTTTTGGTTCAGGAACGAGCATCTCAGTGGTAAAAACTAACGGCAGGGGAGGGGGGGGGGATTCCCCCATTCCCTCTGGCTCCAAAGCTGCATCTGATTGTACCTACATAATATGTAAAAGTTCATTCAAAAGGATAAATGAAGGGGAACATCCTCTTTGGTATCTTTACATCCCTTCCCAGGCAGAAAATCACTCATGGAGCCCCTCCATACAAAAATCCTGTCCTCCCCCAGTGTCTGATCAGTATGAAACAGTAGGAAGAGGGGAAGAGGTGGGGCATTTGAACAGTTCGAATGGTTAAATGGGGGTAGCTATATTAAAAGCCTAAAAAGTTTCAGAACTGTCTGCCATAGAGCATGCAGGACCCTATCAATATCACTGATAAAAGTTTGGGAACAGAATTTGGTAGTGCTCAGTATTTTGCTTGAATCTCTTAGTTCAATTCCGGGTCACCTTGGTAGCAGGTCACTGCTCAAGGTATCGAATATTACTTATTTGATCAGCCCTACGTACCGTACGTAGGGTGACGGTGACCGTAGCGACGGTGACCGTCCCTACTCAGAACTTTGTGCGGTCAGTCATTCTTCAGCAGACAAAATAGTCAGTAGGGCATACCTCAAAAAAGGCTTTAAAAATGGGATTCCGTGCAACACAAACGGGGATTACCTCAAAATCCGCCCAGTTGTACTTTACAACATAAATTTTCATAGTTTGATTTTCCCCACGTTTAAAAGTTGCACACTGTTGACTTTATGGACAAAATGGCCGCCATAGTCCCATAGACTACTGTACTGAAGGAAAAATATATGTTACGGACACATTCAAGCTACAAACAAGCAGATTTTGGTCCAGAGTACCTCGCAATCTTTTCTCACTCACACATGACCTATTTCTGCAAACACTGACCACTCCGAGGGTCAGGGAAAAGGCATAAACATAAATAGAGGGCGCTATCCAAATTAAAGCAATACACAGAATAACGTACACAATAGCTCCAGTGTAAACTATGTTTTCATTCTGACCTTTACCTGGCAGGTCCATGGAACCACTACAGAAGGGTTTAAACGAATTCAGTAGAACTATGCATGTTGGTCAATGGTCTCCTGGGGTCAGAACCCCCTCTCCTTTGCAAAATTTGTGTGTAACAAAAGAATCTTATGTGAAAACTGTGCAATATTTTGTCAAGTCTTTGTTCTGGCATTTGCACATTTATTTTCTTTTTAGATTTTAAGTTGGTTTCCTCGGGACATGCAAAACCTAAGGTGTCTTGGAGAGGGGTCTTGTGAGAAGCCCCCTCCCAACATTTGTGTATAGCATAAAACTAGACACCTCAAGTAATTGGGGTGCAAATATGATAATTTCATTAAAATATGTTCACTAATATGGGTAAACTTATTATTTTTGCTACTGGTAAGGGGTGTTACTGTAAAGTGTTCAAGGGGGTTAGGGCCCAGAACCCCTCCCCGAATTTGCAAACTGACATAGAATCAGGGGTTCTCATGCAAGGCAGTGCTAATTTTACAGAATGACAACTTTGCAGAGGAAAATTGCAATATTTTTTTGCTCTTATGGGTTTACAGTTACACAGGGAACTTTTCATTTTGTAATTCACCAAAGATTTTACATGAAAGGGTTGGGCTACATTCTGTTAAAACACTTTTTTCCTCTAGAAGGAAGGTTTAGATTTAAAGGTTATAGGCACGGAAAGGAACTCAACAAATACTTCTCACTTTCTTTCAACTATCAATCAAAGAAAACAGTGCTTTTTTATCATGAGGCAATAATGGAAATTATGGGATCTACCTGTCTGTACAATAAGTATATATGAGCACGAGCCCCCCCCCCCCTTCCCACAAACCATGGCTTGTTGCCAGGAAAATGGTAATGTTAGTCTCTTACTAAAACAAAAAGAACTTTAATAGAAACCACAGTTGACCAACCTTTGTTTTAACATCTTTCCCCCCTCCCCCAACTCAAATGCACAACACTTACGTACTGTAATTCCTGCAGTTTTGAAGGGAAGCTCAAAACTACTAAAATTCATATTCAAACGAGATGTCTTAGTTTCAGGTTAGTGGGTCAAAGTAGAACGGAATATACTAGCACTGTTGAAAACATAGGTGTATAGGGCGGGGGGGGGGGGGCTGGGGGCTGCAGCCCTGTTCCTGCTGGGAAATTACTATTTTCAGACAAAACAGTTGTATTTTTCAGGCATGGGTGATTAAAATTTTGGGTAAAAGCCTAAAAGGGCTCTACCCCCTCCAAATAAAAGTGTCCTAGTACACCTATATGGTGGAAAGTAACGGAACGAATGTTCTTACAGGTACCAAGGAATGTGGATACATCCCATAAGTCTTTTATATTCAAGATTTCTGCCCGCAGTCACACACTCTGACAAGAGAGTTGCTGTTTAGGCTCCTGCCAAATGCACAAGATAGGCGTTAGTATATTTCCACCCCGGTTACAATTCCGCAGGTACAACAGGAAAGGGATATTAAAAAGGCATAATGACAGTGTTCTCTACTAGCTGTTTTGTTAGGGTGACCCACCCGGACAAAATCTGCAGAGGTTTTTTAGCCCACGGACAAAAAATGTGCCACCCGGACAAAAAGTTCAGCCACCCAGACAAAAATTATCTATTTCAAATCTCGAAACAGAGAAAACAGCAATCTCAGTGTGGACATTGAGCAATGATAATCACAAATGTTCCTAGTCATCAGAGATAAGTATAATTACAAGCATCACTGATTTTAACCAACATTTTCCAAAGAGAGATGCTCCCTCTCTTTAGACTTCTTGTCAAGACAGTGATCACTGTTTACCTTCAACCTTTGGAGCACCCGGACAAAATTTCAACCTGTGGAGAACACTGAATTGTCACTCAACCCTGACAACTCCCTGGTTAGTCAGTATATCAACTTACATCACCACCACACGACTGGAATTTAGTAAATTACACAATGTAGCATATACTACACTAGTCCTCACTCAGTCCCTACACACTAACCTCCATTGTCACTTGCTCCGTGTAGTATTCAGAACGTAGTATAATGGAGCATTATCATACTGATTGAGAGCTAATACTACGCAGATAAGACCCCTAGCTTCATTGAAAAGAGGGAGGAGACTGAATTTAAGGACACACGTTCACATGTAAAATGCTGCACTCCTATGTTTTGAAGCCCATGCACAGCAAACATGCCTGACTTCATTTCTTTAATGGCCGCATGTAACTCTGTGTGTTGGTTCAGTTCAAGTTAGCAGTCACCCAATCCATTATTCACACAGTGCACTTTTAATAATTTAGAGAAACCCCAGGAACCACATGAAGAATTTTAAATTCTGAGAATAGGGGCAAGGTGGGCCACCCTGTGAGGCAGCGTAGAGCACTGACTTCAAGTATTGCTGCACCATTGTGGGACTACTACGGTCGCCACACAATGCATTGATTGCACACTCTATGGCTAGGCTAGCATGTTTATTTTCATCCGGCTAGCCGATTAGTTTACAAATTAAAAATTTTATAGAGGAACAGATATACGTATCTTCGCTAGTCTGATTCTGTTATGAACGTTTCTTCCGCTCAATTTTACCTTTGTCACAAAACCGCCGATAACAATCTCGGTGGTACCCGTTGATTCGTGCAACGGGTACGTGTGAAAACAACTGGAGGCATTCTTCGATGTTGTCGAAGTCTAAACCAAGACTCGTAGCCGTACTGTCGACAATTTCGGCTTCAGGGCAGTTGAAGTGTTTCCATTGTGCCCCATAACTAACAAACGTTTCCTAAGATGCTTTTGTGAATGTTTTAAAGTTGGTTGTTGCACTGGAAACAATGTGCATGGCACAAAACTCCAGATTTTCACCGGGTTCAGCGTTTGGCATGGGGGCTGCCATTTTGTCGTCTGCTTCTTCTGTGTAACTAGGATGCTACTGCCTTGTCATTGGTCAGTCTCCTCCTCTCCTGATACGTGATTGGCTGGTGACCAAACGATCGTAGTAGATTTAAGATGAAACTTTGGCATTGTTTTTGCCTCTTTTTTCGTTGCTGCGCACTTTTTGAACGTGGGGAAAAGTCATTTCGTGATGAGAAAACTATAGTCTTCCTTTCTGGGCTGTTCCCCAGTAATCCCCTTTTGTGTTGCACGAAACAGCAGAAAAAACAGGTACGCCCGACTGACTAAAAATAAAGAGTCGCTCTGCAGCCGAGTTGCTGTTATATTTAATAACACCAATGTACATTGCATACTGGGAAGGAAAGTGTACTACAACAGAGGCTGCTCGTACAAGATTAGTGATTTTGATGATAGTAACAACTTTGGGGATTAATAAAAACTATCATTTTTCTGACTACAACGGCGAATGAGAAAGACTCTTTTGAAGAAAATAATCAACTAGAAGTTATATTTGCAATTTTCAATGAAAAGGTTGAATAATGTGACTCGTCAATGTGACTACGAATAAAAGAAGAAGTATCCACTTTTTGCGACCTACATGACCTTATTGTAGGCTTTATCTATTGGTACAATCAAATAAATCAGTTAATGGTTACTGCTCAATAATCCAGGTACCATTCCACCAGTACTCTACACTAGACAGGATGAGAAGGTGTGTGGCTTTTGTCACTTGTGTATACGTATCCAAGGCTAGGCCTACATCATAGGCCTACAGTTACAATTAGTATTGTGGTGGGCCTATGCGATCATCCAGACAGAGGGGCAGAAAAAAAAGTAGCGGTAAACTGAAAAAGGGGCTTTGCAGTGGGGGGCTGTGCGTTTGAAACTCATGGGCATCGGTACGAAGAGACTGGATTGCTCGTTCGTGTTTGTTTGGTCTAACTTTGTGCATCTTCCATAGCTAACACCCATTCCTGGGATAGCCTAAACTAAAGTTAGGCTAGGCTAGGCCCTAGCCTAGGCCTAGGCCTAACGTAGTAACGTTACCCTAACTTAATACTAACGTTAGCCTCATACTTAGGCTATACTCAGGCTAGGCAAAGGCTTAACGTTAGGCCTAACTTAGTAGTAAGCCTACCATACTCAGGACTGTCGATAGTAATATCACACTGCCTAGCCTAACTGTAGGCCCTAGGCCCTAGGCTAGGCCTATGCCTAGTCTTGGAGAACAAAGTTTGAATTCAATCAACTCCTTCCCCCTTTCCAGAAGAAGAAGGGTAGGCTAGGCCTAGGCTAAGATTTCCCCCTTTCATTTCCATGAAGTTAAAAAAAAATGGCAGTAATGTTAGGACTGTTAGGCCTAGGCTAGGCTAGATAGCCTAGGCTAGGCCTATCTTGGTTTCTTTGAGAAGAGGACACCATTACATCAACCCTTCATATTGCACCATACAGGGGCTTTTGCCCCGCTGAACCCACCTGTAACTTTGGTCAAGGGCAACAAAAATTTGGACTTGAGGAATGGCAGTAAGGAATCCCCCAGCCCCTGTTTTGAGATTCAGGCAAAATCTCTGAATCAGGATAGGTCTAGGCTAGGCCTAGATCTAGGTTTTGAGTAAAGTTGGCCATAGTCTACAATGTGAATGAGACAGCTGTGCTAAGAGCGCAAAGTACAGTGACAACTGCAGACCTGGACTCAGAGGATTGTATCAGTTTTGGGCCAGAAGGTTTGGCCTTTAATTGAAATCTTCCCTTCACTGTGTGCATTGCATGTACTATAGCCTACTTTGAAACATAATGGAAATCAGTAACACTGCATTTCAGCATTTTGCTCCCTGAGTCAAGCTTGTGCCACTTTTTTATAAAAAGGGTGAAGCTTTATGGAAACTGTATGAAAAAAAAAATTGGGTCAGATCTGTTAATGCTGATATTTTGACATAGTCCTCTGTCAACATAGAAGTACTGTACAGTAAAGGCTATGATCCAAAGTAGACACCCATGCTGTCAATTTGTCAATATGGCTTGTATTAAATTGGTTTAAATTAATTTGCTTTGGTCAAATGTACACCAAGTCAAAATTTGTTCACTCAAAAGGTTGCTTTTAGCCAAAAGCTGCACCCTGTTTGAACAATAGAATATGCATTCTTTCTAGCTTAGTAGCCTCAATTGCGTGAGGTACAGATAGGCCAGGAATGAATGTGCATGTTCGCTCCGGTCGCGTCGCGGTGTATTCAGAGTACAAAAGAACCTTTGAATACCGCGCTCCTTCAATGGGGATTATCTGCTGCCCGGTATACCGAGGTGGCTTTGTGTTTGAGGAGGGAAGTACCTTTGTGTCCGCAGGTTGCTTCTGTGATAGCAAACCTTGCCTAAGTTTTCTTGTGTGAAAAGTCAATAATCGATTTTTCTTTCATACCTATACCACGGAAATGGCCGTCACTAAATAATAGCAGTAGCCTACTGTATGTCGGAAAAAAGTGGTAGACTACCGTACTGCGTGAATGTAACCTGGAATGAATTGAAGTTAAAACTTTCAAACTAGCGATCTTTGGGAAAGGTTAAAAAATTCTAATGCAGGTTCAATATGTTTAAGATTGTTAACAGGTCTTACAAAAGCCTACCGGTGCAGTATTGGCATAAATTTTAATTCTCTTCGAGTCCCGATGTCTGAATGTACTCGCTCCTGAGTTATTAGCTCATTTTTACTTAGTCACGAAGAAACAATTTTCAAACAAAGTTCCGTAAATTTGCCGATACGCAAGCAATGTGAATGGTACTGTGCATGCACGATCATAACAAAGCATGTCAACATTTCTGTTATCATAGTGTTATGTACGTGATTATAAATACGCATATTAAGCGACATATATAACCCGGCTGGGTCTACCCGATGTTCTTGGGGTTCAATGTGCCCAATGCTCCCCGTTTTCGTATATTTCGGTGATTTGAATATGATTGCCAAGTTCATTATTCCCAGGGTTCGATGTTCCCAGAAGTGCGTATGTTCCGAAAATTCGGGAACAGCCAACCTTGGGAACAGTGACAAAGACCCCCTCCGCAGCTGAATGCGTTAACAAAATCTGCAATTTGAGTTTGCTACTGCTATTTTTCATACAATGAATGTTACTTTTCCGCATCCTTGGGTTTGGGAACTAGGGCCAATTCTCTGAAGTTCGGATTGGAAAGTTACTGTTATATTTGGCCGTATTAATTTATAAATAGCCATCTGCGATGTTCAGGATGATTTTCCCTGTCTGCTTCACCCTGCTTCTTCTGCCCATTGCTTCCTCGACAAAGGGTAGGCCTACGCTGTTAATTTTTTTTATCAATCCCTTGATGAGCGGCCGTCAATATGTAAATTATCCCTTCATGATTTTTTATTTGAAACTTTTTAAGGTCAATACGTAGCCTCTATTTCCATCACTTGCTGTCGCCATTCCCAGGAATTTTAATACGACTTCCCGCGATCATTTTCAGCACTTTCACAGCATTTTTTCAAATGTCCTTCTTTGCAAATTGAAGAATGAAAATTATTAAAATGTTCGATACATAAAGTATAAAAAAATTCGCCACGGGCTATATAGGCCTACTAGACGACCACCGCCCTATATATTCAATAACCCTATTTATCAACCTTACCTGCCGACATCCACATATCTTCCGACATTTAACACGCTTTGCTTTTTTAGCCATGTACATGATTTGAATATTTAAGGGGCAGCTTCCTCCCACCCTCCACACAAGCTACGGCCCTGGCACTACCGAACATAAAACAGCCGCGATGCATGCCAATTTTGCAGTTTTTGGAAGGTTTCCAAACGTTAGACTTGTTACTAAGTAACTGAGTGCCCTTGGCGCTCGGCCCGAATATCGTCCCTAGCTATAACTTACAAGCAGGTTTGCTACGTAGTTTCAAAGGCGGAGCAGCAAACATCGTCCAGCATCAGAAACCAAGAAAATAGCCGGGACGACCTTGGGAGGGGGTAGGTGTCGTTTTTTTTATCTACCCATTACATGCGCTGGAGACAAGAGCCCATTTTCAGCTGGAGTCTTTAACAACACTTACTGCTAATCAAGCAAGCACAGGCTGTTTTCTTCCTTGGAAACCAATAAACTAAAGCTGAAGATTTCAAACTATACATGAAAGTGTCTTACCACAGATAAAGTTTATAAATTCCACACAAAAGCAGGTTACATACAATCCAAATTAAATCCGATTAAATCCAACTAACGTTAATCTCGTCAACAAGGGCGGACACATAATTCTGAAAGCCTAGGGCCAAGCCTACATTGTGGTACTTGGACGATCTCACGGCAAGCAGCGCCGTGCACTGGTCGGGAGAGTTGCAGGTACTGCCACAAGCTTGCTCTGATTTAATGCAAACACAAAATATGTAGTGCGTCTGTGGTGAAAATGTTGTCATCTGTTTACAACAAAACATGAAAGCAGGACCGATCTCCCAGGGTTCAGAAATACCCTAGAATTTGTCTGTCAATCATACGTACACTTCACACAGCTGGTCACTGACTCTTCTTTCACACGCGCTGCGTACCTTTCATGTTTACCGCTCTCAGACCCGTTGTCGCATCGTGCAGCAAAGTCTAGAATCTTCCCGCCACTTCGGCGCCTTGTGACCTGACTGGAACAGGTCCTACATTTTCAAGCTTTTTCCTCAATCGGTACCGTAGCTTTTGCCCCTTGTCCCAATAGAACCTCAATTTTTGTGTGGCATGTATGAACTGTGACCACGGGCCGGACAAGCCGCTCTCCGCGATTCCCCTTGACTGGAGAGTGACTTTATTTTCAAATTTGATTAACCCCGGGTGGAATTACGGCTATCGTTAGCCAGTAAGGAAATTCTTGTAATGCAGTGCACATCGCCCCAACACCGGAACACCTGGTCGTAACATCAGGGGCCGCGGAATGAGTGAAGTGGGAAGCACCAAAGCTGGCCAACATCTTCAACAATGTAATAACAATGAAGATGACCCAAAATGCCTACTGCAGAAAAAAATGGAGGGTGGGGGCTAAAGTCTCCCCCAGGCCCGGTTTCGCGCGCCCTGAACATCTTACTCAGTTTTTGTGTTTGTGCATTGTTAAAATTACCCTCACGCACTTCATGAATTTTCTTCAGGCCGCATCTAGTGTAGACGCGGCCCACAAATGTCCACCCTAATATGGATTACAGAATTCGGAGAAATTAAAAAAAAAAAATGCATAGGGCGAAACTTGCACCGAGAGTGCCAGCTTGTGATGTCATATTTTGAAAATGATGAAGCTTTTGCCGGTGTAGCCGCGGCTATGTTTAAAACCGCTCGGGACACTGGGGTAAGGATTGAAAGGCAGACACACAATGGGCGCTTTATAGAAATGAGGACGAACAACAGGTTTTGTTCCAAGCACGGTGGCACAGCTACGGTTGTCTACTCACAAAATTTCCTAATAGGCGTGGATTTGATTTTGAAAGTGTGTGTGCGTTTGGAGGGGGACCGAAATGTTAGAGGAGACCGAAGTGTTCTCAATTAATGTTTCCAACGTTCTAGGGCTCTTTCGGAGCTAAAATTTATGGTAGCTGTGAAAATAGTAACGGTTTCAAAAATAGTGGGATGACATGACCCCCTTCCCACCTAATCGACGCCCATGCCACCCAATGCATAGTCAAGAAGGGGTAAGAGCAGAGGTGGATTGACGATCATGGATTTTTTCCCCTTTTATGAACTATTTTTTTTTTCTTTTGTAACGCTATTTTAATGTCGGAGAGTCTTCAACTACATGCCCACAATAAATTGAAAAGAGATGCCAGGTCTGATACACTTCATTCCCCGGGCGACATTTTTCAAAACCTGTGCTCTGCATTTTCTTAGTCTTTCGGGCAGAATTGCATTTTTCGGACAGAAAAAAAAATTCTGTCCCCTCCCAAACTGAAACGCTCCCATACGTCTTGTAAATATATAAAGTATAAAACTTCAAATAAATGGGAAGCCAAAAATTTTCCGCGGGTCGAGGCCTTGAAGTGCTGCCTCCCCCGCCCCTCCCCCCCGCCCCGTTGGGGAAATCCTGGCGCGAACCCTGGGTTAGAGGCTGCATTCGATACGGTACGCGGTAGGGACTCGGAAGACATCGCAGTGAACCCCATCCCCCGCCCTCCCCCACCAACACACGCACAATCACGCATGTTGATCAACCACAAAATGTCCGACTTAACGGATTCAGAAAAAGGAGTCAATTGCACTTCGCCTGTTTTACGGTCTTTACAAATTTAAACTGAAACTATTTTTGCCCTGATTTTAAAATCGGGATAAAAGCAGTACAGAGACTACATCGAACGCAAAACAAATATTTTTCAGGAGATGACACATTAATCTTTCCAACCATGATATTTAGGTCTTTGTGTCTTGTATGGATAGCTGTTAATCGTAAATTGGAAAGTGTTTAGAAAAAGTTTTGAATGCAACATTCCATCACAACCGAAAACAAACTGTACATAGCAAGTTTTACTGTGCATGGCACAACGTTCAATATATATTTGCAAGATACAGCTGCCTTGCCGATACCCCCAGCCACGATGTATCGTGCTCACTGATTGGTTTATAAGTGTCATGGGATGAAGTACAATTGTGCATTGCAAGTAAGTGCAAACAACTTCGCTAAAATATCCCTGCAAGCAGTATTGTATACTGTACGTGCAAACTATAGTATGATCAAGATCTACTGTATCATCCTACCACACCCCCAAATCTGCAGTTTTGATTCGCTGTAGGAGCATCATGATTAGCACATGACATTGGGGACCATGGTCATTGGAGGGATAAAGGTGAAGGGAATGCTCTACTTTTCTTGAGCTGTACACAGTGCACAGGCCCGTGAGTGTTCGACCCACAACATGTTGAAACATGCAAACATCACTGTACAGTACAGTGTGGGCTAGATAGGTACAGCGCTAAACGTAACAGGCGCGAGTTTCAATGGTCTGTCTCTCTTCCCTTTTAGGCACAAATTGGGACTAGCTGAATTTGAAGTTAATTCGCTTCTTTAGAAACACGCTGTGTCAACGTGTTAACAAAGCCTACGGGTAGTTGTTTTCATAAAGAATGCTCGAGGGCCGCGTGAGCAATTAGGGCGGGGTGGCAGTGCGTCTCCCTGCATCAAGCTGGGGAACGGTGTAGATAAAGACTTTCTTGCCGGAAAATAAACGTTGCTCCAGTCCCACTATAGCAGATAAGATTGGAGGGGTGGGGGAGGGGGCGCGAGAGTTTTGACAGTGATTGGCGGACTCAGTAAGCGGTGTACATTGATGCTTTCCTCTCCAGTTCGTACTTCTGAAACATGTACTCAATTCGCATGGAATTTAATGGAATATTACTACTATTTTCTTTGGACTAGACATCCTTCTCCACACGACGCTAACGGGTAAGATTAAAATTTTAAGCAGTAGCCTACCCGTGCTAACTGATGTGACTGCCCTATTTTACGACACTCCAGCAATCCGACACCCCTATGTATTTACACTATCAATCGATTGGCCTCCGGGGCACCCTTGGGCAAGGAGTACCTGTATATTTGCCCTGTGCTTTTTCAGTGCTGTTGCCTTCGGGCGTGTTGTTGCCTTCGGGCGTGCTGTTGCCTTTTGGGCGGTGGGGTGGCCATAAGGGGTGGGGTTTGATGATTTTGTTTTTGGTTGTCTTGGGGGTTGGTGTGGGGTTGATGTTGAAGGTGGTTGTGAATGAGTTGGGGCGGGGTTGGAGCGTCGTTTTCGTTTGTTACAGACCTTTTGGTTACCTGTTTTGTGTCTAGATGGTTAATGGTTAGAGTTTGTGTTTTTGTCCGGCCGGTTTGGGTTGTCTATTTGTTACAACGTGCCCGTTTCTAAGTACGTTTTAAAAAAGAAAGTATCAATCGATCGCGTTGTCGGAACAAGGGGTGTTGAAACAGAATGGATTCTATTTTGTTGTAATGAAGGGGTGTCAGAATACAGAAAGCCTGCAGGGGTGAAGGACCATAGGGTTGTCGGGATATGGAGGTGTCGATATGTGGAGCTGTTGAACCGGGGCAGAACTTCATGTATTTAGACAGTTAGGTTATCTCGTCCATCCCGGATTTCAGGTGTAGGTCGGGGCTACTCATTTAGTTGTAAGTTTTCATTGGCTTCTAAACTGATGGGGAAATACCCCCCGGAATTCACAAAAGTATAAAAGTTACTATGTATCATCAGTGGCGTCACCAGACATTTCATTCTGGGGGGGCACTGAGGGGGCACAACGATTTTATGGGGGGGCATTGCTAGACTCCACTCATGGCGTCGGAGGCGCCACCGGCAGCTGACGCGGAGGCTCAAGCAGTGGGGTCCAGGGGGCCCGCCTTAGGGCCCTGGTGGGGTCAGGGGCAAAGCCCGGTGGGGGTCAGGGCGAAGCCCCACGTGCTCCTGGGTTTTAACGTGTTTTTGAGGTATTATAGACGTTATTTAAGGGTAATTTTATTGACTTAACACTGGTCTAAAAGTTACCTCCAGGGTAACTTTCAAGTAGCCTAAGACTTTCGGTAAAAAACCACTGATTCAACTACCAAGAGCAGATCCGGCTGACACTTTAAAAAAGGGGTAGATGATCTATAGAAAGAAAGTTGATGGGCAATTCAATGTTAGTCTTAGTGGGGGTCAGGGCGAAGCCCCTGTAGCTCCTGGTCTTTAAGCGTGTTTGTAGGTTTTAAAGTTGTTTTTAAAAGGGTTGTTTTAACACTGGCCTAAAAAATTACAGGGCAATTTCGAGTAAGATTTTATTTTTGGTAACAACACAAACGTTAGTGAAACTACTCTCAAGAGCGTATCAGGCTGACAATTTGAGGAAGGTGAGCTGCACCGTGACTATAAAGAGAAAGAAAGGCAGTTGATGGTCAATTAGATGTGATCCTCTGAAGGAAAAATGTAGGCTTAATCCTGCTTGAAGGGTTACCTGAGCTGTGCGCCACCTCCAATTGACGTAGTCGGAAGTGTGAAGAAAATTTTGAAAAAATGTAACCCCTCAGACAGCCGGAAATGACATTGCCAAGGTTTTTTGGGGGGATATTTTCATTTGGAAAACATGAAAATCTACTGCCTTTTCTTTTCAACAGAGGAATCGAATCCTAAAAAATTCATAGTCACACTCTGACTACAGAAGACATATTTTTTTTTGGAAAATCTCAAATCTCAGTTGGGGGGGGGGGGCACACGGGGGGGCACACGATTTTTCAGGGGGGGGGCACGTGCCCCCCCCCTGGCCCCCCCCCTTGGTGACGCCACTGTGTATCATGGGACACCTTTAAATTTTAATCTTGCTAGGCTACTGCTTGTGCGATCACAGGCTAAAACTGGCAACGGCAAAATCGGAAATTGTCTTACTGAACGTTACCGGTATTTTGCTTCTGTAAATCACAAGCAGAAATTGTGCGATAATAGGCTAGGCTAAATCTGGCAACGACAAAACCGGAAATTCGTCTTAATAAACGTTGTCGATATTTTATTTTTGTAATTTGTAAACAACATGCAATTGCATAAATTGGAAAAAAAACTAGCCTAGGCTAGGCCTACAATACAAAAGAACCATCGTTTTAGTTTTGTACACAGGTCGTGTTGTATTTTGGAACAATGGCATTGCTGTTTAATAACCCAAAATTTATAACGTGTAACGTTAGACCTCAAATATTTGTGTACAATTTATACCATCGTTACAGTACGTGTGTTCTAGGCCAACCAAGGCAGTACTCTTTTGCTTAGAGCTGCAGCACTGATAAGATGCTCGCTCGTCCAGTCCATATTCGGCACGACATGTGGGGAAATCAAGGATTGGAACTGATCAATATTTGCGTTAATTCCCAGCCAGCGGTAGACGTCTAAATCAGAAATATTATTGTAAAGAATATCTCCGTGGATATATATACTACGTACACGGACAATTTAGCACACATATAAATGAGCTCTGCCAGTGATTAACACATTAAATCGATCACACAGGAAGTTCAGTCAAGCGTGTAAATAAACTTGTTCAGTCCCACTCCTCGCGGCAAAAGGTTCCTTGGGTAGAAACCCTTTGTGAAAGCTATTCATTAGATTATGGGATTATTCCTTTTGAAACCGCCGAAAACCACTAGGTCGCAAATTTTAGGGAATCTCGTCGGTCAAAGCGCGGTATACTGTGGGTATTCGGCGGTTGGTATCTAGCGCTCCGGTCGGTTTTTTACATTCATTCTTGGCGCATCTGTATGCCAAAAGTTTGAATGGTACACATTTCTATATAAACATGCTACATGTGCTCTCAAAGTTAGTCAACCGAAATTCTGACAAATGTACACATAAAGTGAATGTTTCCCCCTACCTGTATTTATTGAGGAAAGCAACTTCAATTTAAATGCCATGCATGAAAACACAACAGTACTTACTGTAGCAAGTAATGCCTTGTTAATACAGTAAGTAGACAAGTTTTGAAAAATTCTCTGTATTTGTTGATGTGGAACAATTCCGTATTTTGGTGCATTGTATGCTTAGAGAAAGCACAAAAGAACAGGTTGGTGTTGATTTTAAGGGCAAAATCAATCCCCCCCAAAAAAAAGAGCTTAAAGGGCCAATCCTCTCACCCCAAACTACACTTCTTGTAGGGGGGAACAGAAACTCTCCATTGGCCCAGCATTTTGATTGACTGTTAATTCAAACAATGCAGATTACCAAAGCTTACTGTATATTACACAGCATGAACTGTCCTGAGAGTGTTTTGATTATAGAACTTTTTCAGATAATTGTGGGAGGGGCTTAAGTAAGAAGGTTAGGAGAATTGGTACTGTTTAGGGTGAGGGAACTGGGCCTTTAAATCTTACAATTTTGTTCATATTTGTCTTTCATGTACCCTTCATGATATTTCAGGACTTCAATATGGATATTCAAAATAAACCAAGTGGTTACAAGTCTAGAGACCAAAGCTGTATCCAGTAGTTCGACTGAGGGTGATTGCATTTCCTTTTCATACATGCACAGTACAGGTATATCCCAAGAAAATATCCCCCTTTGGGCTGGGGGTAGTAGAATATGCCCACGGTATTCCCGGCCTGTTGTACAGTAAGGAGGATTTGAACGGTATTTGAACATTATGACACTATATATAACACATTCGTGTTGGTGTGTCGTTAAATATTATCTAACTAACCCAAGAAAATATTTGGCATCAAAGCCTTACAACGGGCATCATCTGTGAGTGATGACATCCACTGTGATACAGTGTCTCAGTGCTCTGTGCACAAAAAAATTCAAAATGTGCGAACATACTGTACATACCAAAAGTAGGGTTGGGCTGTCTCACGAAAATATTGGTACCAGTACTGTATTTTAAAGCTCACAGAACCGGTATTAAGGCAGCACCGGTTCTCAAATCTCAGATAGGAAAGTCAGGTAGGAAGGAACCTAAACTGTGCATGGGCACCCCTGCTATCCTGTACTTGGGCAGCTGGGCATATGATTGCATTATTACCGTGCAGAAACCTCTGCTTTGACTTTGTTTACCACATTTCTTTACAGTCATACACAATCGTAATTAATACTCCTGTTTCCTAGCTCGACCTTTCCAGGGTAATTTTTTCAAGCATCGGTTTTAGAAACACACCAAATATCTTTGGTACTTTTATTACCTGTGCCTCTAGTACCGGTATTCACATCAATGCTGGTATACCGCCCAACCCTTACCAAAAGTAGAACCAGAGTACAGTGTGCTTAAATTAATGGGCTGATCTTCTCACTCCAAATGACAATTTTTGTACCATAGTAGTCTACAGAAAATCTCATTTGACTCAGGTATTTAATTGACAGCAAGTTCAAAAAATTCACTTACCCCGGCTCATATTACACAGCATGCAGAGCTGCCAACTGTTCCGATTTAGGAGGAACAGTTCTGCTTTCTTGCACCAAATTTTGCCATGTTCGAATTTTCCCATGTTGTGTTCCGATTTTCAAAAAAAACTCAAATCATGATCATGTACAATGTTTTCCCTTTGTTTCTTGAACTAGTGGACTTTTTTGGACTTGAAAAAAGGATTTGTGTGGGTTTGTGTGAATGTGTGCATATTAATATGTACAATCAGCAGATTTCCCCAATGTTAAGGTGGGTTTTGAAATTTGACAGGCTCCATGCAGGCATTGTACAGTAGATTTGGCATGGAACTAACCAATCTGCTCTTGAGGACTCAGAAACATGAAACTACTCCAAATCCAGTGCTTATCCCCCTCCTTAAGGGTTCTAAGGTAGACCCTGGACCCCAGTTTCTGGATTTTTATCCCCCATGCACATGGATGGTGTTCCTTTGTCATTTTGGTAGGTTGGCAGCTCTGAGCATGTACAGTGCTAGGAGTGTTTTGATTGCACATTGGGGTCTTGTATACTCGCCCTGAAAGTGAGATTGTGTCTGGATGAGGAAAAATTTTAGACAGTTGTGTGTTAAAGGCTTAAGTAGGTTAGAAGAATTTGAACTGTTTTGGGTGAGAGGATTAGGCCTGCTTGGGTAGCTTGCCTCCAGGATTTTGTTCCAGGTGCTCAATGGTGGTGTTTTACTGGTCTTTCAGTACAGTATGGTCAAGAAAATTGAGGCCAGGAACTTAAAGAGAAAGTTTGAAGCTGAACATTGGCTTACAGTACTGTGTCATGGTCATGTAGATATTTACGTACAGTGAATGGCCAAGATTCAGTCCCTTAGCTTATTAGACAGTACTTACAGTACAGGTGTGTAAAATACCCATACTAGCAGACACTCACACACACACACACTTGCCCTGGTGGAAACAAGCCATCAAACATCAGCAGCCAAACTGACTCATGGAATCGAGGGGCCAAATGAGAATTCAAGGGGCCAAAATATAAATAAAGAGGGACTGGTAACTTACTATAGACCAAAACCAGTTTATGCACACCTTTTTGACCAGTAAACAACTGCAGATTATACATGCAATGTATATTTTTATGACAGGGAGAGCTAAACACATTTTGTGTCAACCTTTTTTTTTGTACTGTAACTCCGATGTGATGCTTTGTATACCAAGAACAAGGTCTGTGGTGCATGAATGGGTTCACATGCAAATTTTTCAATTAGACTTGCATTATTTTGGAAATGATTTGGCCCCTTTCCTTAAGTACAGTGTAGTGGTGGGCCCAAGCAAATTTTTAGGACCATCTAGCCACATGCTCCTGACACTATATTTTGTATCATGACATCCACAATATAGAAGAATGGTTCCTCATGTAAGATGTATTGAAGATGCAAACTTTGGCTGTACCCCATGATGTCAAAACATTCATGGCAATACAGTTGGTTCTTATTTTTGCTATGGTGGGCACAAAGGTGTCAACAGATGCAGTGAAGAGAGTTCAAAAGGTTGTGAACCACTGGTGTAGAACTTACGGATAATTGTAATATTAGTGTCATAAAAACTGCATTTTAAAATATATTTTCCCACTTATTTGGTAGGGTGGGTGTGGTCAGCATTTTAGTCAGCAATTTGCTCAGCAATTTAAGTAAAATGCCTTTTTGGTTTTTTGTGTGTAGTTTACACTCGTTAGTTAACTTAGTTTCATTGCTTGTGTGTGATCAACTCTTTCTTTGTTTATTTTTTTCAGGGAGTGATAACTCTGCTCTCAAGCACAAGCGATAAAGATGAAAATCCTGTTCGAGGTAACTGGGGCAACAAGCTTGACTTCATCCTATCCAGTTTGGGATATGCTGTTGGTCTGGGAAACGTCTGGCGATTCCCATACTTGGCTTATGACAATGGTGGAGGTAGGATAAAACTATTTAAGACCACTGATATTTTGACCTTAGAAAACAATGTTACTCTGAATGCATAATTCCCTTTTTTATTCTTTCTACAGTAAAATGGTTGAGAGTTTGAGTCCTGGCCAGGTCATGCCAAAGATTTAAATCTGAATCTAGCCACATTGAGCTTGGTGCTCAGCATAATCAATGGAGTAGGGAAAACAAGCCAGTGAGCCACAACTGGAAAAAAAGGTTGTGGCTGGCTGGACTTGAACCTGTTAGTTGAAAACTGGGTCGAAAAACTCTTTCTAGCTAACTAACTAAAATGTGCAGAGAAACGTACATTATGTTTGTGCATAGGATGGTAACAGAGTTCCAACACTGGCAAACTCAAAATTTCCTGAGTCACCCCTGTGTGACTTGTCAGAGATTTGCAATGTACATGGTTTAGACTCCTCTGCAGCTGCTGGGAGGAAACTGCTGGCATAGGTATTGTTGGGTTGGAGACTGGTTGGCTGGAGGGATAGCTGTCTGAAGGGAGAAGGCAGGGTTGGAATTGTCCTGGTTGGAAGGTACCGTAACTGGCAGAGCTCAAAATAATGTTGAAAAAGGGCACGGCCAAAATTAGAAAAATGGCTGTTGGTCTGTGTTACTTCAATGGAAATTAATTTACTGAGGGGCATCATGGCCATCAGAAAAGGCCCAACGGCCAAGGCTCTTGGTGTGGCCAGTTATTTCGAGCCATGAACTGAGAACTTTAGTTTCAACTGTTAGTCTCAATTGGCAATTATATCTTTATCTATCTGTGGTGCACAATAGGATGGTATCCATTCTGTTCATTCAGTTACTTTACAATATACTGCATCAGTCTTTTTTTTTTTTTTTTTTTGCAATTTTGCTCTGCAGGTGCCTTTCTGATTCCATATGTGGTGATGTTGGCATTTGCTGGGCTTCCCCTGTTCTTCATGGAAGTCAGCTTTGGTCAGTATGCCAGTGAGGGACCAATTTCTGTTTGGAAAGCTGTACCCATGATGAGAGGTAAGTGGTATTTGTGATGATAAATCAGTGCATTGTATCCAGGGTGTTTTTCATTTGGAAAAGAGTGAGAGTGAGGTGAGGTTGGGTGTGGTGCCAAATGAATAAATATTTTTGCTAGATATTCAGATTACAGCAACCCTTCTGTTCATTTTGTTTTGTTTCACCTATCAGTAAACTTACATTATAAAGCTGTATTAGCAGTGTTTCTGTTTAAGGTGGGGGATGGGGAGTTGCAGGATTTGTCCCCCCCTTTCCAGAAAAGTGATGGTACAGTACAGTCCTCCCCTTTTTGGTTTCGATGAAAGAGAAACCTATGCATTCATGATGGCGTGTGTGTGTATGTATGGGAGTATGTGCGTGTGTGTGTGTGTGGATGTATGTGTGTGTGTGTGTTTGTGACACTTTGCTTGTTAACACGATATCTCAAGAAGGGAAGGTCTGAATGTTTTCAAACTTGGGACATGGATGCCCCATAGTGAGAGGAAGAACCCTATTGTTTTTGGTGGGGGTCAAAGGTCATATGGGGTCACCAGGGGTCAAACTCTGAAAACCTTGTTAACATGATATCTTGAGGTAGAAATCTTGGATGAATGTCATACGTGGTATGTAGGTGCGTTATTGTCAGAGGAAGAACCCTATTGTTTTTGGTGGGGTCAAAGGTCATTTGGGGTCAATAGGGGTCAGACCCCGAAAACCTCGTTAACACGATATCTTGAGATTGGAAACTTGGATGAATGCCATACTTGGTACATAGATGCTCCACAGTGGGAGGAAGAACCCTATTGTTTTTATTGGGGGTCAAAGGTCGTATGGGGTCACCAGGGGTCAGACCCCGAAAACCTTGTAAATGCGATATCTTGAGGTAGAAAGCTTGGATGAATGTCATACTTAGTATCTAGATGCATTATTATCAAGAGAATAAACCTACTGTTTTTGGTGGGGGTCAAAGGTCATGTGGGGTCGCCAGGGGTCAAAATCCGCAAACATCGTTATCACTATTTCTTGAGATAGAAAACTTAGATGAATGTCATACTTGGTATGTAGATGCAATATTGTCAAGGGACGAACCATATAACTTTTGGTGGGGGTCAAAGTACATTTGGGGTCACCAGTGGTCAAATCCGAAAACCTAATTATTACGACATCTTGAGATAGGAAACTTGGAATGAATGTCACTTTTAGGTAACAGTGTTCTCCACTAGCTGTTTTTGACCACAGGTGCACAACCAGGATAAAATCTGAAGAGTTCCCCCTCCCCTCCCCCCACCCCCTCCCTGGCACAAAAACAAAAACATTGGCCGCCCGGCCCAAAATTCTCTTGCACTAAGCCTAAAGCTAAAATTAGCAGTTTGAACACATGTGGATGGCATAAGATTTGAGCAGATGCATGCTGAAATATAGCTTGCTTGGCGGACGTGTTTGGCAACTGCTTCAATATTTTGCACTACGTAATAACGAAGGAGAAGTGCACATTCGACACCTGCCAAGAAGACAAGGTGAACTTCAACAGGAAATTTTTGTGGAAATTGTGATTGTTCCATACACCAATGATCGATCACATACTTTAAGCGCAATCACAGCAACTACTCGCGGCACATTCACTGCTTTCTCAGTGTGTACAGCTTAGCTAAAGGATCTCGCAAATTTCGACAATGGAATCTCGGAAAAAAGTTTGCCATTATAAAAGGGGAAAAAGGTAAATAAATTAACGATATTCTACAGTGTCAATTCTTGGCTTTTGGAAAAATTGAAAACACCAAGTGTCTACCTCCCTTAAAGGGGAGCAATAGTGGCTATTTGACTCCCCACATATGTGTAGTACATACATAAACATTAGATATTAACACTACTGTGTTGTTTTTCTACAAAAAACTCATACCGAAAAAAAAGTTTCAAATCCCCCGCTCTTCAAGACATGAGTATTCGCCATACTCGAAGAAACACGACCATGGATCAGCTGATTGATGACGTAAAACCTGCACCTGATCAGATTTCACAAAAATGGTTACCAACTTACGTACACTTACAGCTGAATTTATAATTACCCTTTACAAAGCTTAAAAAACTTCATAGTTGCTTTTGCTTTACTGATAAAAATTTTTGATAACCCAATAATTTTTTGTTCTTCTTTTTGTTTCATCCCTCAAATAAAAAATACTCGTTATTTCTGACTGCTTTTGTACAAACCAAGATAAGTTACTTCCAGTAGACCCTGAAACTACAAGCGGTAACAACAACCTGGGACTAGTGAGACCGTATTTTAGCATGCTTTTCGGTGCAACAGTTAGGTTCGTTTCCACTCATTTTCGCAAAGATTCGATTTAGTCGAACCTTTTGTAATTCTCGTAAGTAATGTAGGATATTTGGGGACACTTAAACGTTAAAAGAAGGCAATCGCGAAGAGAAATCGGCTAAGATACCATACACATCAATCGGTGTTATTGTTATACGGCATAGGCTACGTATTGCTATACTAGTATAAGCCCATACGTAACGTACTGACCCTTGGTCTAACGTAAGCTTGTATAGACTGTACGGCTGGTTCGCTGCGGGTGCTGGTTACATCGCTCGCAGGTGCTATAGTTTTCCTTGGTTGAACTGGCTCAAAATCATATGCACTTGGCCCGGAAGAGGCAGCCATATGCTTTTAAGGAGTTAATCTTTTGATTTCTGAACCTTTTTCTCAAACTCAACCGTTGAAACATTTGTAAAATGAATGAAACGATGGGCAGTTGTGCTAGTCTTCAGTAGTGTTACGAGCGTTTGTGCAGTATAGTATGTATGATATTCCCCAATAGCAAACAGAAGTATACATTAGGTGCAGGTTTTACGTCACTGTTCTGTTGCACTATGGGTAATTTCGGAGAAATATGGTGCTTTGCACTGCTTTGCCCAACTGCCTTCCAGACTTGCCTCGGAAAAACTCATACTACGTTTGACTTGGGATAAAATTGGTCTTTAATGATGCCACATTGCTTGGAATAATTATATTGAATTTCTGTGCTGTCTAGAAGGCTGTACAATTGCTTCCCTTTAACTGAGAAATTTAAGCCCAAAATGTATGGTTTGATTCAGCAAGTGAGCTAACGTTAGTACTTTCTGCATACGTTTGTGCTAGTCAGCAGTAGCCTACATTCCTTTCACAAAGCAGGATCGAGTACTGAAAAGGGTCAATAAAAATCCATGTGGCCAAGAACATCTAAAATATTGTCAAGGCGTGTGTAATAGTCCCTCATACAACAATGTGCAATACTTTTGTGAGCTTAAGGCTTAAAGTTTTTCTCTACGATATAATTTTCTTCAGCATGTCTTAGCACTTTTGCCATTGCCTAAGGTATAGCACATAGGCCTAGGCTAGCCTATGTACATTGTGAACCTATTCCTGTACATATGATGTTTATCTGCAATATCCTAACTAGTAACTGGGAAAGCTGTGCAGTGGTGAATGCTTTCTTTTTTATTTTTGGTTTCGATGATAAGAGAAACCAATGGGATCATAATGGCGTTCGTGTGTATGTATGTATGCGTGGGTGTGTGTTTGTGACACGTTGCTTGTTAACACAATATCTCAAGATAGAAATGTCTGACAGTTTTTAAACTTAGTACATAGATGCACCATATTGAGAGGAAGAACCCTTCTGTGTTTGGGTGGAGGTGAAAGGTCATCTGGGGTCACAGAGGGTCAAAGTCTGAAAATCTTGTTAACACCATATCTCAATCTAAGAAACTTGGATAAACTTCATATTTGGTACATGTGGATGGATGCCGTATGGTCAGAGGATGGTTTCATCTTGTTTTTGGCAGCGGTCAAAGGTCATCTGGGGTCACCAGGGGTCAAAGTCTGAAAATCTTGTTAACATGATATCCCATGATAGGAAGCTTGGATAGATTTCATATTTGGGTATGTAGATGCGTTATAGTCAGGAGATCGTCCCCATTGTTTTTGGCAGAGGTCAAAGGTCATCTGGGGTCAGCTGGGGGATCAAAGTCTGAAACCTTTTTAAATGTGATCTTTCAAGATAGCTGTCTGTCTCTCTCTGTCTGCATGTTTGTCTGTCTATATATGTCTTTAATGGAGGTCAAAAGTCATCTGGAATAACAAAATTATTTTTTGAACATGCTAGTGTAACACTTGACTGTGAAGATAATGGTGCATGATGGCATTATTTGAAATGGAAAATTTATATATCAGCGAAACCTCAATGCATTTTTGCATTCTGGTTATTTTCATATAAACACACAAAATGTTTCTATCTTTGTTTCTTGTAATTTAATACAAGGATGCCTTTGCAGGTATCTTTGTAGTTTACATAAATAAACAGCCTTAAAAACCCTGTACCTTACAGGGCATGGTGCAAGTTTACACTTCCCCTGAACCCACAGGTCTGTAACTTTGGCCAAAGGCACCATCAATTTGGACTTGCAGATTGGCAGTAATACTGTAAATCCCACTTTTTTGAGTTTCTTGCAGAATCCCAGACAATCTTTCATTATTTCCATTGTTAATCTTGTCGGTATACTGTAGATAGTTATTTGCTTTTGGCGATAGATTAGGCTTCCTTCTTTCATTTCCTCCAGTCTCAAATCTTTCTGCTAGCGCAAACTATCACACCTTTCCTTTTTCTCTGAGACACAAGTCCTCCATTTTCTATGTGCCAAATTTTATTTTGAACTTTCATTTTGTGCAGTTCTTCCATTGAAATAGTGTCTGCTGCAGTTCAGTAGCGAAACAAATTCTGTCATTTTGATTTTACTACTGTAGATGAAAAAGTCTTACTTAGTTCCCAGTGGTTGAAGTTTCAAGCCCTGATACAGTCACATATACTGTACACATTGAATATGGTATTGTGTTTCAAAGTGAATCGACTGTTCTTCTTTATACAGTTGTACGGTACAATGAAAATAAATAACAATGAAGCATTTTATTCCTCTCCCCTATCCAGTTGAATAGCTATTGTGTTTATTTCTTTTGTATTTCCTTTTAATAATGAATGATTGTGCTTTTCATCAGCAAACACTTCTTTTATGCACTCAATTTAATGACTTTATTGTGATATGGTTAACTGTTTTCTGTATTAACTAGTAGCATTTTGCACAGTTCATTTTAACTGTATTAAAGGTATTCTTGTTTTACTGTTACTTTTGGTGGAGGTAATACAGTATGTCAAATGGGATCACCAGAGGCCAGTACTCATAATCTTGTGAACAAGATATTTCAAAATGGAAAACTGTGATGGATCTAATATATGTTGTAACATGGGCATTGCCCATATTAAGAACATGAACCCTATTGTCTTTGATAATTTATGAAACTGTCAAAAAATAAAGACTTCACTTTCAACTTGCAGTAAGTACACAGGGAATGCAGTTTTATTAGTTCTCATGCTACTCATGAGAACTGTGGGACTGTTGAGAAAAGAATTGTTTGCAAATTTTAAAGAAAAACAAAATGCTGTTTTGACAGGACTTGATGTCAGATGTGCTTGCTTCAAGTTTGCAGCTTGTTAAAAAATTAAATTTAAAAGTTTAAATTCTTACCTGCCTACACCCATATTTCTTGAGAACCACACATCTGATGCCAATGCAAACTTTACCAAAGTGCTTAGAATGTATACATATTTCCCCTAACATATAGACAAATCCGATTAGCGTTTGTTTTTAGTGACAGTGGGCCGCCATTAGTGGGGTCCATCAGACTAAAACCGTCTTTATTTATTGTTTACATGAATTTCAAACCCTCGTATTTAGTGAACTTGGAGAATTTAAGATACAAATTAGTGTACAACCATCCTTAATCGAGGTAAGCAAGGAAATCGAGAGATTTAAAGGTGATGGACCCCACATATGGCCAAATGAAATCAGACCATCACCTGCTGTCCGGATTGGTGTATAAAAATTGATCTGACCTTGGGACGTATCTTTTTTGAAGGTTTGGTGGTGACTGCATGAAGTTGAAAACAGCCATTGGTATGCACTTGTTGTGGAAGCAACCACAATGAATCACATGACATTTAACCTATTTCAAAGCAAATTAACTTGGTTTACAGTACAGTAAATATACATGTGCTACCTGGATGAAACAGACTTCTTACTTCTTGTTGTTAAATTTACTTTCCTTTTTTGATTCCTTGCCAAAGACAGTGAGCTGCCACTGGAAAAAAGGCCTTGGCTGTCTCGACTTGAAGCATAGGTTGTAAACGGCTGTAAAACTTCATCTAACTGACTAATTAACTCCTTGCCGAAGGCAGGCAAGGAATGCGATGGTGATGTTGTGTGTATGTATGTGATACTTTTGCTTGTAAATATGATATGTCAAGAAAGGTACAGTAAGTGTGACTAATCTCATATTTGGTGTGTGGGTTGGCCATATTGAGTAGATGATCCCTATTGTTTTTGGTGCAAGTTAAAGGTCACTTAGGGTCAATGTCAATATCTTGTTAACACAATATTTCAAAAGCAATGAAATTGACTATGTTGATAGAGTATTTGCCTTTTGGGTTAGCCATATGGAGATATCCATTCTGGTGGAGGTCAATTTGAAAAAATATAGACTTACATTTCATTGGCAAGGAATCACTAAACCTTGAGGCCTTTTGGTTGAACAGTTCGTTTGAGTCGGTCTTGTCCCTTTAAAACCCAGTTGTCAAAAAAACCCTTCCGTTGCAAAGTGTGAAGTTAGTATTATGATTGAAGTGGTTATGAGCAAAGGAAAGTGTGACTTTGATAGCAAATTGTGATACAGTTTTCACACCTTTTTGTGGTTTCAAACAAGTTGAGTGAACTGTACTTTTTTCTTGTGACTGCATCTTCAACTACAGTATAGGAAGAGGTCAACATTGCTCTCTTATTGTCGTTAGCTTGTTCCAAGTGCCAATTGTATCTGCTGACCTATGATTGTTCAATGATATCATCAGTATACTTCAAGGATCTTCTTGTCACACATTGCGTTAAAGAGATTGGATCTACTTTTCTTCATTTTAAAGAGCCAAACCCCTCACCCCAAACTACAGTTTTGGTACCCGGGTACTGAAAATTTTCAATTGGCTCAGCTCTTTGATTGGCAGCTAATTCAAACAATGCAGAGTGCCAAAGCTTATATTACACAGCATGAATGGTACTGAGAGTGTTTTGATTATATAAATTGAGTTTTTCTATACTCACCCTGAAGTAATAAACTGAGATTGTGTCTGGATGAGGATGAATCTCAGACAATTGTGGGAGGGGCTCCAGTAAGAAGGTTAGGAGAATTGGTACTGTTTGGGGTGAGAGAACCGGGCCTTTACGGACTTTTTTCATGTCAGGGTATGGGATAATGGGGAAGGTAGCCGGAGGAGGGGGTAAGGGGGTGGGATAATTCAGAGGCCTTGAGTGTTAGATTTTCAAGGTGTTCTTCTTAAGATATTTGTGCAGTTTTACTAAGGTTAAGGTCAAGGTCAAAGGTCAAATCAAGTTTGGAAATGTTACATATATGTACAGTACATATTCTAAGCATTCTGGTGAAAATTGCATAGCAATCAGATGTTTGGTTTTCAGGATTTGAGCAGGTAAAATTGTTACATTTTCAACAAAAAGCAGAACTGAAGCAAGTACTGTACATATGACATCACATCCTCACATCAATGGACAGTCTTTTGTTTATCTTTAAAATTAAATTTTACAACTAATTTTCTTCTCAAGTCTCATGTCATCAGATTGTGACTGTGTAAGAGGCATGGGAACATTTCTATCTTCACATTTCTCATGTGGAGGTTGCTTCCCTACTGTACAACTGTAACTTCAAAGTCACCTCAACAGTCTGAATAAAAAAAGCAATTTAACAAACAAAGCATTCTTTGTTTGTAATGTGAGGAAGTGATGTAACCTCTGCTGCTCTTAAGTTCACTTTTGGACACAAATCTAGGGACTTCCTTTGGTCATATCTTGAGAAGTACTGTACTGTATTAGGCCGATTTAAATGGAAATTTCACCAACTTGTGTAAATTCACTCTAGCTCTTCTTTCACTTAAATATGAAAGTTAAATTTTTGCTTGCACTTCCCCTTTAAACTTTTTCTAAACTGAAAGGTATACCAACAGTATTTTTCACATCTCAATATTGAGATGTGATGTCCAGATTTAGTTAAACATATTGTAGACATGAGTCTTGATCATGGATGACCATGTACAGTACAAGACCTTGCACATGATCTTGCACATGGCCTTGCACACGGCATTGCACATGAATAGTGCAGTTACACCATCTTTTTACAGTAGGACGGTGCCATCTTAAATTTTTAGAATGTGGTGCTCACCATGGTGCTATTTGGACAAATTTGGAAAAGGCTGTGCATCAGCATGCATGACAGAAAGACATATTTGTACACCAAATTTGAAAATTTTACAGTAAAAAACAAGTTCATATTTTATGGAGAGGAGGGGGGGGGGGAAGGAGTGTTGGGTTTGAATTAAAGGGGATATTCTGTCTCTCCTACTTGAAACAGTGTAGTTCTCTGCCCTTTTTCAGGATTGGTCCTTGAGAGTCATGTGACAATGCATTATTTCTTCTCCACACTTCTCCTCAAGTGGGAAAATCACTAGGAGTTTCTGCTTAGTTTGTTTACCTTGCTAATAAAAATCTGAAAATATTATGAAGGAACCTTGAAGAGAAATATGAAGGAAATGAGTTTGGGGCCACTGCTCTTGCCCCTCAAAGATCATTTTTGAAGCCTGTATGGCCATGCCTCCACCACCAACCCCTCCCCATATTTTGTATGAAAAGATTAAAGCTGCTTTGAAGTGTGTGATTGGAGGAAGATGAAGTCATGACAAAAGGTCAACAGGAGTCATTGATTGATACACATGGTTGGGGAGGGAGACCATCAACTTGGCTACAGATTTAGAGTGTGTTCCCACTTAAGAACGACCAGGCAATCAGATCCGGTTCAGACCCCATGCAGGGGATCAATTACCAAGTGGGAATGCTCTCCTTCCCCGCATCAGATCCCAAGAGCTTGATCGCCTCTTTAGGGAGGACCGTGCGCAGGTGATCAAGAAAACAAGTGGGAACAAAAACGGGATCAAGGTGACCGGAGATCAATGACGTACTTCCGCAGTGGAGCTCCTCACTCCACACAGACTTGTGTAAACAAACCTGACCTGCACACATAATTTCAATGAAACAACTTCCCGTTACTTGAACAGGAGGCGGGGATCAGATCTTGCGCAGGCAATCAAATGGGAACACTCATGTGGTTGGTCACAAAATTTTCCAGTTGATTGAGCTTGGGGGGATCAGCATAGGGGGATCAAGTGGGAACACGGCCTTACAGAATATTTGCTGAAGAGGTTTGCTAAGTAAAACCACAATTTACAACAGTATTGACTGTGCTTTGCTCTACTGGTTTTAAAAAGGTGAGTCTGTGAATAATGTGAGGCATATATACAAGGAGGTATGTGCATCAAGTGCAATAGTTTGGAAGCAAAGTCTACTGCTTTGCTGGTTGTCTCTTTCCTGGTCAGGCCAGCTGGGACTGCAACTCTTCTGACCAGCACAAACTGTTCATATAACTTATTGATCATAGTTCGAGTTCTCTAGTGACTTGCACATCTCATTTAAAATACTATCAACTTTCTTTCCTCTATTCTGTTTTAAACACAATTTCTGTTGCAAAGTAAGAGTACAGTAGTAGCATAAAAAAGTGCACACATTTCTTTTTATTAATCTGTTTTTAAAAGAACAGTTTGAATTTCTTCAGGGGCAGTATTACTATTGCACATTAGATCAAAGGTGAAAGGGTAACACTTTGTGTGGTTAAAGCTGCTGGAGGGAAGTAAACACACACATAAACACTGTGCCACTGTAAAGTATGCGCAGCCAGTTCAGCGCTCAGATGTTTGTTACCTGGTTGGCCTGAACAGAAAAGTCAAGCATGCATGTTCAGGTACATAAAATCCAGACTCGTCTATTGGCATATAGTTTGTCGTAATGACATCATTTCTTTGTAGTTTATAAAAGTTGGTTGTGGAAAGGAATCTTCCAGAAAGTACATGTAGTCTTTCTCCCTCCATCTTACCTGCATCAAGCAAGACATATATTTTGCCTCATCTAGTGTTTTTTTGAGTTTTGTTGAATATAGTATTGACTGTGGGCATGAATGTAAAATTTGTTCTTTTGTCTATATTTACCACAAAAGCTGATCATAAACCAAAACCTGCCAATCTTTTGGGATTGGAATTAAATGGTAAAAAAAAAAATTAGAAAGATGTTTAATGCTGATGGCCTTCAGAGTTCAGTAGTGGCTGACAATATTCTGGTGATCACTTGGTTTCTTGGATTTGTCAATAAAGAATGGTGACTAAATCAAGGATGAACCCAACTCTTTTCAACAATTACACTTCCAAATATTAAAAGAGTTTTCTTAAAAGAGTGAAATTTCACTCTTTACACAAGTGAAAGATAGGAAGTTCACTCCAAAAGAGTAGAAATTCACTCCAAAAGAGGGCAGTTTCACTCTTGATGGAGTGCCTACAGGTACTGTACCACTTAAAAAAGAGTGATCCCCTGGAATCACTTGTTTAGGAGGAATTTTCGTTTGTTTTTAGAGTGTACATAATCCATTCTTGTTGGACTGTTTCCTTGGATCACGGAAGTACAGTACTACCTCAGACTGCCATGCTTGGATTACACCAATTACTGACTGTCCAGGTTTTATGGCGCAGTGTCTAATCAACTGGTGGAAAAGTTCAGCTAGCCACTATCCTTTTTTTCCAGTTGTTGCTCACTGGCTTGTTTTCATCACTCCATTGCTTATGCTGAGCATCAAGCACAATGAGAGTACCTTAACGTTCCATTTTTCAAAGTGCTCACTATGACCTGGCCAGGAGTGGAACTCCATACTTCCCAACTGCAAGTCAGATGCTCTAACCACTTGACCTTGTTGGCAAAATTATTTTGTGGGGCGAAAATGGTGCCAGGTACTGTACAGCAGTGTAGCATTACTCACTGTATCTAACATAAGTCATAGCGGGACAGTAAGACCAAAGAAAAGGAAAAAAAGAAAAAAGAAAAGAAAAGAAAAAAATGAGAGGAAGAGATAGACCTTGTTCCCACTTGATACCCCTATGCTACCCCAAGCTCAATCAACTGGAAGATTTTGTGACCAACCGCATGAGTGTTCCCATTTGATGGCCTGCATGAGGTCTGATCCCCTCCTCGAGTTCAAGTACAGTAACAGGAAGTTGTTTAATTGAAAATATGTGTGCAGGTCAGGTTTGTTTACACAAGTTTGTGTGGCGTGAGGAGCTTTGCTGCGGAAGTATGTCGTTGATCTCTGGTCACCTTGAACCCTGTTTTTGTTCCCACTTGATTTCTTTATCTCCTGCACGTGGTCTAATCGGCCTGAAGGGGGGGGGGGTGGAACAAGCTCTCGGCATCTGATCCTGAGAAAGAGCGGGTTCCCACTTGCGATTTGATCTCTTGCACGGGGTCTGAATCGCCTGGTCATTCTCAAGTGGGAACACGCTTAGAGAGAGAGAGAAAAAGTGATGGAAATAGTGAAGTAGCTAAGAGACATTGTGGAATTACAGGTATGATAGGCATAGCTTTACATTTGATTGGAGCAAAGGTTTTTGAGTTCCATTTCGTTACTGTGACAGCCTAATCACCAGACTTTTATGGGATTGGCACTGTCCTGTTTATACAGTATGGTGTGAGTCTCTTCACCCCTTGATGGTCTCTGATATGAAGTACAATTCTTTTGTAAGCTAACCACAGACACCTTGTTTGTGCCAGCTTTATTAGCAATTATCTCCTTTGAATGAAGTAAATTTTAGGGACTCCTTGTCTGCTCTTACAAAACACTTGTTCCACAGAAAGTTACTGGACAATTTTAGGTCTGGTCAATCTTACTCTGTTCTTTTGTGTCTTTCCCTCTCATTCTTGCTTAAGTGGTCAGCAGTAATGTGTGGAATTTTTTCCTATTTGAACACCAAGGACAAATTTAATTTTGTCTGTTGTTGCCTAAAGCGCACATCACAGACTCTAGTGTAGGTACAGTACAGGTACTATACAGTAATCCCTGGAAGAAGTGCCTGTTCAATTGAGAGATGTTTTACAGTACTGAAAAGCAAATGGGGGCACTTTTACTGAGTACATACATCAAAATAATGACCCATAAATGTGGTTGAAATGGTCCCAAAATGTGCATTAAATATCTTTTATTCTAGTTGTCAAAAAATTTGAGGTAGAATTATTTTATGTACAGGTAAGTTGACTTTGTTTAACTCTTTCACGGCTTAATATTGCCACAACATGTAACTGTACATAATAAGTAACCTGTCAAAGTATTTTGACTGTGTAAAGGTGCTTAGCTGTGAATGAACTAAGATTGTTGCCTCATTTACCCTATGATGGAGGTAACACCATGTTACCTTGTGCTCGAGTAATGTGCTGTAGGAACAGGGGTTAACTTGGGGTGGGTGCTTAAATTTTGATCCACATCAAATCACAGAAACTTGCGGTTTCAAACACCTTCATAGTTTTATTAAGGCAAAGTCACGGGTGTTTATGGCGCTGATGACCCTATTTTCTAACATTTCACAGAAATTGGTTTGTGAAATATTTGACCTCCTTACTGTGGAAACACTATCCAGTCAACCAAACTTGGGATACTTGAGAAGTTGAGAACACAGGGCTGAAAACATGGGTTAACCTGTGGTTTTGCTTTATTGTCAATACTGGTTAACACCAAGGGTTGCAGGGAATGTGAGACCAGGCCAAAGTTACTGTAAGCCAAAGTTAACCTCAAGTCAAAATATCAAAATATTAAACAGCAGGAAAAACAAACTTGAGTGGTCCAACTCGCTCCTTCATAGAACATGCTGGAGCCATACAGTAAAATGTTGAAAATTACTCACTAAAAACAAATTAGTTTATTCCACCATGGTTTGCTATTTTGTTTTTTGTGATTTTCTATAAGAGTGGGAGCAGTATTACACCTTGGTACAAGGTGCAAAGCATCCACTGGCAACAAATCCAAAACATGCTTGTTTTCGGTTTGTTGCACAATGTAGACAGGGTAGACAGCATGTTTTGAAAATGTTGCAAAAGGAATGTCCTGTCAATTCTTTTCAAAACATTCTCAAAACATTTTGAAAATGTTGTCAAATTGTTTTTACTCTGTCTACATTCTGCAACAAACTGAAAACAAGCATGTTTTTGGTTTGTTGCAGGTTAAGTGTTTTGAGAATGTTTAACAAATGTTACTCGTGTATACAGGCCTTAAAATCAAAAATCAGAGTACAATATGATAAAATCTGATATTGTAGTGTTAGATGATACAATACTGTATCAAGTTGAAACTTTTAAAGTCATGAGCAGACCCCCTAAACTCTTTTTGATGCAACAGCTAAATATCACGACTTTTCTCTTATTTCTTTTAAAAGTATTTTCCATCATATTTTGTAACTTCACATATTACATATTTTATGCTAAGCAGGCAGTTCTAGCAAGTTTCATATGCATTTAAAGAGAAAAATTATTCTCACATGACTATCGTCAGCCAATTGTGTAACAGGACAGTTTACTACACTACTTGAAGTTGGGTGACTGTTCTTTCCCTTTAAACTGTTTAGTGGTCATGATGAAATATTCCCTCATACTTTTTGTTACATCTTTCATTTCTGCCTGATTAACTCTTATAGCTTCAGGGAGGAAAAGAAGCCCACTACATGCAGACTTGATTTAGTCAAGTTTCATATCTGATTTATTAATTGACAGTAAAAGATTTGTTTCAATACACAAAAAATTACGTAACACTTTGGGTTAGCTACTGTAACAGTTCAGTCAGCTTGTGTTAATTGCTTTTCACGTAGTGTGAACACAATGAAAGCATAGCTCATTTGAGGTCACAGATCATGTAACGAACTCAGATATTAGTTACACCCCATACCGCCTTTGATGTACTGGGGTGTCTATGTTCCTTTTTCAAGAAGCGACATCACAGCATGGTGCTGTATATTACAGTAATTGGTTTGAAAAGTAGGGCTACCCTATTCTTTGCAATGCAGTACATAAATGTTGAATTGTTATAACAGAAACCCAGGTCCACTAAATATATTAGCACACTCTTCGTCCCCTGAAAAAAATGCCCCTGGAAAAGTATTGTGCCCGGTTGTCTTACAACTTGTTCCCCATTAAAAAAGGGCCCTCTTAAAATTGCATTGAGCAGTTGGTGTACAGTAAACAGTACAGTGCAGTACAGTACTTTGATAAAAGCATGTCCTGTTCATGTCCTGTACAGTATTGCACAGAAGAGAAGGCCATTTACTCTGGTAAATCAAACAATTTACTTGAGTTGTCTAGCTTTGTGTTTTTTGAAAATTGATGTGCAAATAACAGAGCTCTTCACCTGCTTATTAACAGTGAATGTACCTTCTGGCGGTTTTCAAGGCTTTGCCAATTTTGGTTTCCATGGATACAGTTCATGTTCATTGCTTGATGCTGATTTTTATCAGAAACAGAAGGAATTATACACCTGATTTTATTGTTTCCTGCCCAAGCGTTGGCCCCAAGTTATTGATCCAAAGTATCTTTGAGAGTACTTCTGTACAAGTTTGGCATAGGCCTTACATGAAAGGGGAAATACTGTACAGTCAACCTAACATGAAGTAAGTGTAGTAGACTGTCCTGTTTCATGATTGGCTCTCAGGAGTCATGTGACAGTATTTTTTTTCTCTAAAATGGAAAATCTACCAGAATCTGCTTTGCTTATGCAACACTCAAGTCCAACAAGATTATGAAAAGCAACTTGGAGAGAAATAAGAAATAAATTGCAAGAGGTACAGTACTGTAGTTGTTGCTTCAAAATTCTGCAAGTTGCTGGAGACTGCCCTCACCCTTTGAGGGTTAATCATTCATGCAAATTCAATTCAAGCTCGGCTGTCACCCATCTTTACTGTTTCACGCTTAGCTCGAAACTGCGAGTAGCTACCCGAAAATTTGGCCACAATAGCGAGAGAGACAATAGTTTAAGGTCACGGGTCAATGGCCTACGGAAGCCAATGCGGGGCGGCCTACGTCCGCTTTTCCGCCCACTCCCGAGGCGCGCAGATATGCCCCGATCGGAGCACAACGGTAAAGGGTTCATATAAAATATCTGCCCCACTCGGCTAAAGGTGTACGTGCACACACGCAGAGACAGTGGCATCAGCTTTGCAGTAAACACACTCCACAGGCTTATTTTAACCCTTTACCGTTGTTTGGGTCCTTTTGGACCCATGCGGAGAGCTTGGCTGTCAGCCATCTTTACTCTTTCAAGCGGAGCCGAAACTGCGAGTAGCTACCCGAAAATTTGGCCACAACAGCGAGAGAGACAATAGTTTAAGGTCACGGGTCAACGGCCTACGGAAGCCGATGCGGGGCGGCCTATGTCCGCTTTTCCGCCCACTCCCGAGGCGCGCAGATATGCCCCGATCGGAGCACAACGGTAAAGGGTTACGCAAGTGGTACCCTGTATAAGAGGGCATAGCCAGAGTGCATCCAGTGAACTGTAGCATTAACCTGCATGGTGGAATGCATTGCAGTATTTTAATTGGCAGATGCACAGGTCCTGAACTTTGTGTAACAATGTTCATATAGGTAATAATATTTTAATATTTTTATATTTTTAATTTTTTAATATATTTTTAATATGTTTTAATATTTTAATATTTTAAGAGATAGAAAATGAGATATCTCCTGTGCCATTTTGTTTTTCAGTAACAGTTGTTATAAACTACATTAAAAATAGTGCAACATACAGTATTTGATATAATATTGTCCAACATGAGTTTACAGTATATGCCTCAATGATACAGTACATGGCCATCATACACGTACCATTCTGGACTAAAACATGTTGAGGAATTGATTATTACTAATTACATTATTTTTTTAAGTTTGAATGAAGATAAGGTATGGTATGCACAACATTTATTTCATGATATTATTACAACTTTAGGAAAACTTGGATATTCAATTTATGCATTTCAAATGCACTAACAAAGCAAGAAAAAAAAAATTAGCATACAGTAGTTGACAAAAATTATCCTCAATAAGCCTTGAAGTTGAGTTCCACAAATACAGTAAACACCAGCAATACTGTGTGGTAACTTCATTTTCTCAAAAAATTGTAATTAAAAAGAGTTAAGGAAGTTGAGGTACTGTACAGTATTAAATGTTCTAAAATTAAGGTGAACAAATTATGTATTTGCTGTTCCAAAACAGGGCTGAAATTGGGCATTCCTCCGATCATCTGTGACAGGTAAAATTTGCATCGAAGAACCACTTCCTGCATGGTCTTTGAGGTTGTCCAATGGATGAGTATACATTTAATTTGCAAAGTCTGACTACCGTAGTTCTCAACATCATCAAGAAAACATTCATGAAATAGAATTCTCTGTAGATCTACCGTACAGTAGAAGTAGTCTTAATACAATGGAATGGACCACAGTGCCATTCATTATTGAAACATACTGTACAGTAGATAGAAATTCTAAAACATAGAATAAGAAATAGATGCATGTTTTCTTTAGCAGAGACATCAAAGAAAATTTTTCTTCTTATTTTCTATCAATTTTCATTTTCTTTTGGAAAACCAAATTTTTAGAGATAGCCTCAGTTTGGGTCCAACTTGTCTGATAGATAACCTGAATGTTCCCTTAAAAATCAGGCCTGCAATAAATTGGTGGGCCAGAAATAATGTAAGCTCCTCCGTCTTCTAAATTTAAGGAGGTCAATCCATCATTACTGTAGTTCACAATTCAAAGCTTTCCTCTCATGTACCGAGCCTTTTCTGTAGCATGCCAGTCTGAGAAATTATTCACTATAGTCCCCCAGTGGAGAATAGCTTCTTGTAATGGAAATTGACACCCGTTTTACTTTCTTTAGGTAGTCATGTATATGCTACTTCAACAATGTAACTTTTTCTATCCTGGTGACACCATGTAACAAATTTGTGTTGGTGTGTCGTTAAACCCCACCTACTAACAAATTGTGTTAAATTCAGACTACTATAACCACAATTGTTAAAGAAAAGGCCATGGCCTGCCTGACTGAAACCAATTGTTAAGAAATTGAGCTACAAAACATCATCTGACCGAGTACATGCCCGAAATACAGTTTGCTTGGAAGAGGCATGGCCAAAATTAGCAAAACGACAGTTGGTCTATGTTATTTCAATGGATATTTACTGAGGGACATCACAGATATCCTAAAGAGCCCCAGGGCCATGGCCATTGGTGCCGCCAGTTTTTGCAGGTCCTTTAAAGGCCCAGTTCTCTCGCCCAAAACAGTACCAATTCTCCTAACCTTATTACTTAAGCCCCTCCCACAATTGTCTGAAATTCATCCTTATCCAGATACAGTGCCAGTTAATTCTTCAAGGTGAGTATAGAAAAACTCAATTTATATAATCAAAACACTCTCAATACTGTTCATGCTGTGTAATATAAGCTTTGGTACTCTGTATTGTTTGAATTAGCTGTCAATCAAAGAGCTGAGCCAATTGAAAATTTCGGTACCCCCGTACCAAAGTTGTGGTTTAGGGTGAGAGGTTTGGCCCTTTAAGTGACTGACTTCACTTTAAAAAAAATCCAAAATATGTCTCTGTCTCAAAATACGGTAGGAAATCCCAGTTTTGCAAAATTAGAAAAATTAATTTGATGTTTTGCTGCTACAGCTGTACTGTTTCAATAAAAGTTTGTTCAAATTGAATTACAAAATGGAATTTGGTTTTTAGAAAAAAAAGGAATTCATATGTCTCTAATTTGTCCTCTTCAGGATGTCTTTCACATTCTCTTGGCAATTGTCCAAGTTCTGATGTTAACTGAACATGGTGAATTTAGTTTACTGTTGTAGGTCCCCACAGAGGTGAGGAATATTTCTCTGACATAAACGTTCTTACACCAAATGCAACTGTTCTGGTAATGTGAATGACGCAGGCTTTTTCTACCTCACTTGAACCTGAGCCAACATTTCTCTGCATATCTTTTCCCTAGAAATTACTTCTGGTTTGAAGAAATCATGTGACATTTACACCCTATTTGAAATGCGAAACGACTGTGAGAGTACTCAGGCTTGGCAATTCACCCAGCATGCTTCTTTCAGTCCAATTATTTCACAAAGGTGTTGTGATTTGTTAATGAGCATTTATGCCAAACCTGTCTGAATTTCATGTCAGCTTACTGCTTTGTGCAGATGCTTTTGACCACTACTGTACATCCTAGCTCTACAGATTCTTATCCTCTGCAGATTCTTTTTCCGACTATTTCAAGACTGTCTGTCTCTCGTGCATAGTTTTACATTTCATTATGTAGTCGTAAAATGCAGTGCATCCAAATATAAATAGAAAGTTGTGCTGTACATGTACAGCTGTACTTTTCTAGGCAGGTCTACAGTAAGCTTAAGCTGGTTTTCTCTCTGAATGTGAATTAAAAGCACTGTACTGTATAGATAAGAACTGTTGCACTTACAGTGAACAGGCTTTGTATGTATTCTTGAGACTTAAACTGGATACCAAAAAATGTTAAACAGCACAGAGTAGTCAAAATTTCTCTCACTGGACATTGTGAGGGTAAAAAAAAAACAGATGTAGCAGAAATTGGCCCTTACACACAGTGATTGGATGCGGGGATTCCCCTCAACAAATTTTCCAGTTTCTCTTGTTGGACATTGTGAGGGTAAAAAAAAACAGATGTAGCAGAAATTGGCCCTTACACAGTGATTGGATGCGGGGATTCCCCTCAACAAATTTTCCAGTTTCTCTTGTTGGACATTGTGAGGGTAAAAAAAAACAGATGTAGCAGAAATTGGCCCTTACACAGTGATTGGATACGGGGATTCCCCTCAACAAATTTTCCAGTTTCTCTTGTTGGACATTGTGAAGGTAAAAAAAACAACAGATGTAGCAGAAATTGGCCCTTACACAGTGATTGGATACGGGGATTCCCCTCAACAAATTTTCCAGTTTCTCTTGTTGGACATTGTGAGGGTAAAAAAAACAACAGATGTAGCAGAAATTGGCACTTACACAATGACTGGGTACAGGGATGCCCCTCAACAAATTTTCCAATAAAAAGGTTTTGCACTGATGAATAAAAAGAAATATTAATACTACCCTGTCTGACTATAGTCAAGGCTGTTTCTTAATACACATTTAGTCATGGTACCCAGGGTTTGCTGATGTGTGAAAGATTTTAGGTGTCAAATTACAATTTTACTTGTAGTCTTCTGAAAGTCTCAGTTGACACAGATCTTTGATTGACATCAAATTTAAAAAAAAAACCAGAATACTGTAGTTCAAATTTCATGTACAGCAGGTACTGAGAGTGTTTTGATTACACATTAGGGCCCTTGCATACAGTTCTCACCAGCAGGGTTGTCACCAGACCATTTTGAAAGACAGGTAATTTGTGGTCACTGTCCTGAGTGGTCTAAGGGGAGTCATTGTTCCACCTGCCCTTTGGAAGAAAAATTGCCGATTGGTGAGTGCTTACAAGAAAACTAGGAATTTTCACTCAATTCTAAAGAAATCTAGGAATTTTATTCAAAAAGGGTAAGAAATTTGTGTCGGGCAGTGATGCTGATATTGATGGTGTGTACTGGGTGGAGATTTTGAGAGCCGGGTAGCACCGCTCTGCCCAGCACGGTGACAACCCTGCTCTCCAGGGTATGCCCTGAAGCAAGAAACGGCATGGTGTTGGATTGAGTCACGATAAGTGAAAGATGGCTCTGGGAGGGGATAGGGCCGAGATGTTAAAAGAGTGAGAAAAATAAAACTGTCTGAGGTGAGAGATGGGTGCCTTTAATGAAGAAAAAGTAGTTGAGGGTACAGTACTGTCTCTGTAGAATTTCTTCATATTTTTGAAATCGGCTTCTATATGTGTACTACATAGTACAGTATTTACAGTTGATAATTTTCTGTGGTGTATAAAGATCCCTGTAGGCCTACAGTACTCAAAGTACTGTTTTATACAGTACCTGTAAAAAGCCTCCATCTTGGTGAAAATAGGTGTATAGTTTGAAAATTTAGAAAATTATTTACTGTATTGTAATTGGCATATCTGACTGGCTGTATGTTGCTAAAATTCTGTTACTTGTAAACCTCTTTATCTGCTTTAATAATACAGATTTCAATATTCAACCAGCCATCACTTGAAATTGCCAAGGACTTAAAATTTAACGAACAAGATCTTAATTAATCATATTTTTTTCTTCTGTTTCGTTATTGCAGGTGTTGGGTTTGGTATGATGTTTGTCTCCCTCTATGTGGGCATCTACTACAATGTAATTATAACATACACCATCTACTACCTGTTCAGATCCTTCACCAAAACTTTGCCATGGACCCACTGCAACCACGACTGGAACACCATTTACTGCAGTACCCGAGTTGCTGATTGCTTCGGAAGGGATGCAAACTTGACAGAGTTGAATGCAACAGCAAGTGGTATTATCATAGGCAATGGCTCCTGTATTAAACTTGATCAGTTTACAGAGGATGAACTGAGATCATACAATGTCTTCCCATCTGGGAATGACATGTATGATGCATCTCGGTACACGGATCCCTTGAGATCTCAGAGGGTACGAGCTAGTGAAGAGTTCTTTAAGTGAGTCACAACACATGGATTTATATTGAAATAACATAATCTACATTATTACTACTTTAATCACAAATGGACTGTCCCGTTTACCACAGATCTCGATCTGGCAATGTCTCGACAGGTCTCGAAATAACCAATGGCTCCTATGGACAAGGTTGTCGGGTCCTTTCTTTTGGCTGTTATGCCCCTCTGTAAATGTCCATTGAATAACACAGACCAATGGCCATTTTGCTCATTTCGGCCATGCCCTTTTTAAAGCTTACTTCAAGCCCTGTCTTACTGTAAATACTAGCTTGAGCTATACCAAATTTTGATTGTCCCACTGCTAAATGCCAACATGCCCTTATTTCATTTGCCAGCTGAACCCTAACTTCACGTTTTTGGATTGTTATATAATTTCAAAATCACCAGTTAATCAGAAGGTTGCTTCTGGTTTTTAAACCTTCCCACATATAGCAACCTCTCTTTCTGGCATCTTGTTGCTTGGACATCTGAATGTTTTCATAAAGGACAATGTTACCGTAGGACGAGGGGGTATGTTCTAACCAAAGCTTTATCTATCAACAACCTCAATGTGAAGTAATAGAATTCTGAGATGTCTGAACAAGAAAACATTGGAATATAGAGAGCTGTCCCTTGATCTGCAACCTGGGGCAGACATTCTACTGGAAGAGGGTGTCCCAAATCCCCCCAAATCTCCCATTTTTTACTGGAAATGAACTACAGTACAATACAAGGTTGTCTGCACAAGGAACACATTTTGAGAGGGTTTAGAAGTAATTTTGTATGGAGACTTTACCTGTGAATCAATGTTGGTATTTTCTTGAGTGCCTATGAGCTCTCCTACAGTACATAAACTCTGTCCATCATGCATTTATCTTCTTATTTCATATGTAAGGTTTGCTCTCACAGATTACATGTAGTAAAGTTAATTCCTCTACCTTAGTTTTCCCCCTCACCTCTAGCTTTTAACTCTGGCAAAATTTTTTACATCTGCGATGCATCCCATTGTACTATTATAAACCAGAGGGTAGGCTAGCACATATTTATGCAAACAAAATTCATGAAATGAGAAGAAGAGCTTATCCAATTACAATTGATTTCTCTTTTTATCCAAGCCATTAAAATCACGACAGAGCTTACAACTAAAACCTGATCTATTGAATGGACCATTTCTGAAATGAGCTGGGTGGTAGTGCTTTTTTTAACTTCAGAGCTTATCTTAAAGGGAAAATACCGCATTTAAAATGCTCCAACATAGCATTAAAAGTAAAAAGCTCTAGTCAATTTCAAATTATTCAGTCTCAACAATAAACCTCAGCAGTAGCTTCATCTCCTCAAAATATAATGCACAGGAAACGTTATGGAAGGTATATCTTTTGAAATGTTGAAAGTTTGGGTGAACAAATTATTCTTGAGCAACAAGAAATTGAATTTCTGTGTAAGGGAAACTTATTTCTTGAAAAGAAGGCTACTGTACCATACTACTGTACCTTATATGTTATTATTTATCACTCTTTGCCAGTAAATATTGGTTTTAAAGGGTGAAATTTCTTTGCAAAACAAATGTAGTACAGTGTTTCCCTTTAAGAGCACACATATTTTCTCAGCTTTATGAAAGTTGTGAATAGGGAAATGCAGTCCCCCACAACTTGAAATACAGTAGTTTAGTAGATTTGCCTGTTTTCCTCCTCAAATGGGAAATTTACTACAGTAGGAGGAGCTTTGAAGAAAAATGAGCAGAAATTTGTGAGATGTAGCTTTTTCTTCAGAGGAACTGTTGGGCAACTGGTCTTGCCCTTTAACCCACTGGAACTAAGAAAGTGGGTGTTTAAGGCCATTCACTCTGGGTTACATACCCAGTATAGTATTTGTATGGTGAAAAGATTTACATAGAAAATAGATAAGGCTAGATGGTGAAATTAGAAAGAATTGGTTTTTTTTTCATGTTTTCTAAAATTACAATATCAACTTCTATGTATATTAAATCATACTTTTTTTTTTAAATTGCTTTTTTTTCAAACAACATACATTAATTTTAAAACATTACCTTTCTCCACATTTTCATTTTGTGCACTTTACTGTGTAGAGTACTGCATTATTTCTATAACATCCCTGAAGTTGCTGCCTTATATAATAGCAGAAAGCACTAATTTCCTACATGCAATTTGGGTATTGTGCATTGGATTTAGGTGAAGTGTCGTTGTGTAATTTTGATTGAAATTAGAATGATTTTTATTCAACCTTTCCATTTTTTACTGTGGTTAAGTCATACTTTGTTAATAAAGTGCACTTGTCAATTGCAGAAGACATCTGTTAGACCAATGGCACACAAGATTTTATTTAAATAGTTTAATGACATTGCAAATATTTTACTTAACTATGATATTACACAATAATTGAATCGTCTTTCTCATTTCATAGGTTAGGTATGCTGCAGGAAGCTGATAGTATCGGTGAAACTGGAGGCCTTGTCTGGCAGCTGGTGCTCTGTCTCCTCTTGGCCTGGGTCATTGTCTTTCTGTGCCTCATTAAAGGTGTTAAGTCCTCAGGAAAGGTACAGTAGTATTGCCTGCTAAGCAGGCTGTATAGCATATTACTTGAAACGCCTGTCCAAGTGAATACTGAACAAATTTCAAGCCAAGTTCCTTGCCAGAAGATTTAGGTTGTTTCTAAAAACCTGCCTTTTACCTGTTTGGGCCTTATCTTCATTTAGTATTGCATGGAAGTTGTAAAGGGATAGATGTCATATTTAAATCAAGTGGAGGAAATCTGGCAGTTAAATCCTTTTAAAGTGGAAAGAAAGATCTTACAGTATACCAATTTGTGATCATTGACCTGGAAACTTTTTTATGCAATAGCCAGTGAACCTGAAAATGCCTGCAATAGGGGCTTAATGAAATTTAAAGTGGCATATTGAAATGGTTAGTGAATAAAATTCATCAAATATGTCCAAACTTGGAAAGTGTTTGTCATAAACTAATGGACAAATGGTCAACTGAGACCCCATATTTCCCCAATTTCCCGGTATCTTTTATGCACATAAATGTTTCATTAGTTAGTAGTTAACCATTTCACTCCATTCTTTTTAAAAATTTGTGACCAGATTCTTTTCAAATTGCACAAACCTTCAAGCAATAATGCATACAAATTAAAAATGTAAACTTTTTGCTTAACATTTGGATATGAAACTGGACTAGTTACGGATTTATCAGAACAGTCAAGTATTAAATGGTCTGATTTTATCAGCTGGGGTCCATCAGCATTAATTTTCAAATTTTTTGCTTACGTGTAATCATGGATGCTTGTAAATGAAAGTGCTTCTTGATTCCTTTATTTCACAGAATTAGAGAGATTAGAAATGCATGCAGACCATAAAATAAGGGGAGATTTAGGCATGATAGACCTCACTACTGGCTGACTTCCCTAGCTGCTCCGATTTGTCTACAGCCTGCTAATTATAAGCTTTATCATGTCGTAGTATCCTCGGACTTAGTTATCATTATCAACTCAATATGTACCTTTAATAACTTGGCAGTTCCTGGGAAAAAAAGTGGAGGAAAAGTGGTAAGCTTTCTGGTTTAGTATGAAGTATGAGGGTTGTACTAAAAACTGAATTGTCTGCTTTTGAAGAAGGGAAGTGTTTGTTTGCCTGCTTGAGGTGATTGTCTGTTCACGAAAACAACAACCAGATTTTAATTTTTCTTAGAGGTTGTCATTATTGGGGTTAAAATGAATCCTGATGGTAAGGCTTGAACAACTCCATTGTGTTTGGAATCGGGTATATGCTGCTTTATAAGTAGCAGCTCTGAATGGAAATGCATCTTCTTCAATGATACAATGATATCATCACTGCCACAGGGATATAGAACCCTGTATGTGGTTGGTTGGAAGGTTAGTTATTTTTACGACAATGGGGACAATGACAGTAAGTGGTATTCCTTTTTAGTTTGGATTGGTGTGGTTTGACAACTGAAATTTTAACCAACTGGCTTAGTGATCCCCATGGCTTTTTTTTTGCAGTTGTAGGTTATAGTTAGGTAGATGGAGTTTTATGTCCCAGTTTCTAACATATTGGTTCAAGTCGAGCCGGCCACGATCTTTTTTTCCAGTTGTGGCTCACTGGCTTGTTTGACCTACTCCACTACTTATACGGAGCATCACGCATGATGGCAGTAGGTTCCATTTTTGGAGTCTTTGGTTTGATCTCGACCTGGGAATCAAACCCAGGCCTTCCGCGTGAGAGGCGAATGCTCTACCGTTAGCCCAAACACACGGTTTCAGATTGAGGAACATAGAGTGTTCGGACTGAGGAACTGAACACTCGATTTCGAGCCCTCTGATAGAAATTCAAAAGATTTCTTGAGTCAGAGTTTGAACAATAGAGAGTCTATTTTTAAGGTCAGGGTCAAGGGGGAAGATACAAAAGAAAACACAAAGAAATTCACATATTATATATAAAATTGACCTGTGTATGTTACGTTGTGCTTCTGGCTTTAAGAATCGCACATAGCAAGAGTTGTGTCCTGTGCAGTTACTCGATAGCCAAAAAAGTCATGATTAGTTTGACGTGGATGAACATAATACAATTCCCAGTAGTGCACCAACACAGGTCTGACACATTCTGCATGGAAATGGCCTTGCGAAGTTCATGCTCAATACAGGGAATTGTTTTTTTTGTTGTTTTTACTGGGAGGTGCACTTGGCAGGTTTCCCTTTCGAAATTAGAGGTGAGGTTCATTCTGCATGGACATGGCCTTGAGAAATTTTTGCTCTGTACAGGGAATCGTTGCTTGCACTAGGAGGTGCGCTTAGCGGTATTTCTTTTGAAATTAGAGGTGGGGTTGGTTCATTAAGGCCCTGTCACACTATTCCGGGCAGGCGACAAGGGCTTGTTACGGGCACGGATTTTGTTGCATGCAGGTTAATTTCTGCGGGCAGGCCAAGATTTGGGTCAATTTCGTGTGGAACTTGCGTGCTGGATGAATGATACCAGCGTTGATCTTGCGTGTGACCGTGTGTGACTGTGTGACCTTCGTGCCACATGCGTGAGAGCTCCGTTTTAGCTCAGGGACACATACGGGCATTGCGGGTTACCTGCGTGCAGGTTACGCGTCACCTACGTGGGGGTTGCCTGCAATTCGTGAGGTTTATGCATGCCAATGGCGGGCATATTTATATGGCAGAGGTAGTTGCAGAATGCCAGCAACTTGCCCGCGGCAAGCCCCCAGATTACCATCAGGGAGGCAGTAACTTGCCTGCAACATGCCCCCACTTTCCTCACATAACCCGCAGAAATGACAGGCTACACACAGATTGGCAGTATCAACACCGTTCCTTGCCAGCAAAACGCACGCTCCATGCCCGCACCTGACACACGCTTTCGCGAAATTTTCACAGCTCCACGGCCAACCTTCTTTCTTCAAGTGGGTCAACTGCTTGTGACTTGTGCCCACTACAGGCCCACTGCGGGTGTGCTGCGGGAATCTCTGCGGGCAAACTCCCGCAATTTACCCGGAACAAGTTTTGAGCATGTTCAAAACTTGGCTGCGGGCAACTTGGACTTGCATGCCCACCTGCGGGCAATTACGGACAAGATCCTGGCAAGATACTGTCAGTTCCGTTCTAAATGCAGGGCCCTGCGGGCAGCAAAAATTGTCACCAGCAACTTGCACCCAGTGCTCGCCTGGAATAGTGTGACAGGGCCTTAATGCATGGGCATGGCTTTGGGAAATTTATGCTCTGTACAGTACATGGAATTGTTGTCCTCACTGGAAGGTACTGCACTTCACAGGAGTTCCTTTTGAAATTAGGCGTTGTGCTGGAAGTAAGTTGAACATTCATTTCTCAAGTTAGATATGTGTCTCTTGTGGAAGCATGCAAAATCATGCCCTAACAAAAGAGAAAAGAATACAGAAAGACAAAAAAAAGAAAAGAAAAGGACAAAAAAAAAAAAAAAAAAACAGAAAGAAAACTGAGAAAAGGTTTGCAAGACCAAAACTGGTGACCTATAATAATATTTGGCTTTGTGGACCTGTTGTCATTTTTGGTGTCACAGGTCTGTTCTCATTCTGGTCTTTGGAACTTCTTCACCATGTTAGACTTGCAAACTCCTTCACATTTTTGTTTCAAACTCTTTCCTTTTTTATTTTCTATTAGGTGGTTTATGTAACCGCAACTTTCCCGTATCTTGTTCTCTTGGTTTTGTTGATTCTGGGATTGACCTTGCCTGGCCACCAAGACGGAATTCGTTTTTTCATCAGGCCTGACTTTTCAAAACTTTTAAATCCCAAGGTATGTAATTAAACCTCAAAAGGGAAATATTGGGTTTGTTTTGCAAGAAAATTTCATCCTTTTTAAACCAATATTTATTGACACAAGTGATAAATGATTAAAAATAATGCAGTATGGTGGTCTGGTTTCCAAGAAATAAGTTTTCCTCAGATTGAAATTCAGGTATTTGTTGCTCAAGATTAATTTGTTCACCCAAACTTTCAACATTTCTAATGATGCAACTTTCATAGCTCTTCTTGTCCATAATATTTTTTAGGAGATGAAGCTATTGCTGGGGGTGTATGGTTGACAATGAATGGTTTGATGATGTATTGAGCAATTTTCTTTAAACGCCATGTTGGAACAATTTAAGCGCAGCATTTCCCTTTAAAAGGTACTTGGCAAAGGTTTTCATTTTGACAAGTTGTGAACGCAAAATTTCTTTTCCCTTTCTACAAAATACAGTGGTTGCATGAAGCAAGCCTTGACTTTTGAGGGCATCAGAGCATGCTCTCATTTCATTGCTTGTCTGAAATCACTGTGAGAAGTACAATTCCTAGTATAGTGAGATGGAGAATAAAGATTGGTAAATGTGTCTCAGTTTTAGTCAATCAGCATGCCTATCACACTCCTTACTTTATGGAGAAGTGTGATTTGGAGCATGTCAGAAAAATTAAAAAATCAAGGCTTGATGAGGTTAGGACAAATCGTAAATAATTCTCAGAGAATGATTTGAATTTTTTCATTTGATTTGCAGGTGTGGCTTGATGCAGCTATCCAGATCTTTTTCTCCCTCAGTGCAGCTTGGGGTGGCTTAATCACCCTTTCCTCATACAATAAGTTTCACAACAATTGTTATGTGTAAGTGTATCTTGACCTTTACTATATTGTGGTGTTTCTAATAGTGTTTGGTGACTCCAGCCTTGGAGTCAGGTAGTCACTGTCTATTCATTTGCAGTTCTAAATGGGGTCCTGACTCCACATGAATATACACTATCAGCTATTGCTTAGGGAATGCTTACACCCACATCAGGATTCTCAAGGAATTGATAAGTTTAGATTAAATGGAAAACTCAGATCAGAGAAATATAGGCCCTTTTAGATTCATGAAAAATGAAAAGAACATTGTAATGTCTTCAAATACACCAAAACATAGATTTTTGTACATGTCTGTCACAAACCAAATGGAAATCCTTCAGAATTTTTAACTTTTTCCATGGTGGTAGAGACTTTCGATCTGTGGCTTTGAAGTTTCAAATTGTACTGAGGCAGGGAAAAGTTTGATAACACAAGGCTGGCAAATGTGGCCTTTTGTACTAAAAGCATTACCTAATTGAAAATATAACTAGACCGCATGTTTGGTCTAACAGTAGAGCATCTGCCTCTCAAGGGGAAGGCCCAGGTTCAATTCCCAGGTCTAGTCATACCAAAGACTGTAAAAATGGAACCTACTGCCATTGTGCGTGATGTTCCGCATAAGAAGTGGAGTAGGGAAAACAAGCCAGTGAGCCACAACTGGAAAAAAGGCCATGGCCCACTTGAACTTAAAGGTTGGAAACTGGGCCGTAATACTCCATCTAACTAACTAAATCCATTGAGTTTGCTCCTCTAAATATTGGAAGAGACAACAATTGAAGAACTAAATGGAAGCAAAAATTACAATGGAGAAACGGTAGTAAAGCATCTTACTTTGCTAAATAATAAATATTTCAACTATTGTCTTGAATAATACAATTTTGATCTCTTGTTTCAAGAATCCCCATATAAACATTATGGTGACTGTTTCATACTTGTTGGGTTCTCTCATTGCAGTAATTAACATCAAATGACCACACTTCTTTTTTACTGATATTGCAATTAGTCTATATGAAGAAAAGTGATCTTTTAATTTCCATACCCAGCATTGTAGCAAGGCCTTCAGATCGTTTGGATAACAGACAGCTAGGAGCTCCCAAACCTAATCTCCTGAGACATCTCCAATCTCCATTGAGTAGCATGAGATTTTCCACGCCATAGTGGGCCCCTGGACAATGTCCACTCAGTATACTCCCTTATATGGCACTTTCCAGGACCAATATTTTAGAAATGTGTAGCGTATACTAAAACCAAGCAAATGGGATACTTTACATAACCATTTCTAAATGTTGGAGGGTTAATGAGTGTGCATCACCTACTGTTTACATATGTAATTTGCCTACTTGCCTGCAAGTTCATCTGGCATAAAATTCTTAGCACCAGTATAGCTCCCTCTCTCTCCTAGAGGATAGCCTCTTACTCCCTTCAGCTTGCCTGCTTCAAGTAAGACACATGTGTGCTCAGCATTGTGAATTCTGTTACTAGCTTCTAGTGTATGCAGTATTTGGGACAAGTATGGGGTATTCAGGAAAAATGTGAGGTATGATGGGGTGTCTATAGGAAGAGATCAAGGGGGTGAAATTGGATAAGTATTCATGATCGAAAGTGTTTTTTTTTTCCTTTTGATATCACTTGTCCTCATGTACTTTCTCAGTTTGTATTATCTTGGTGCTTTCATTTTTCTGCTCTCTCTTGCTGGGGAGCACTTAATACTCAACAGACCCTCAGGGTTTTTTAGAGTGCTTCCCTTCACAAAATCTTTACATCATGTAATATTCTACCATTATTTCTGTACATTGTACCAATTACTATCAAATATTGTGGAAAATAGGGCTGTGAATGTTTAGCAAAATGACTAAGTGTTAAACCTCAAAATTTGCGATTGTTTAGTGATTACCTTATCACAAAAAAAAAAAATAAAATCAGTATGTAGTTATTGATACTGAATGTAATAAAGAAATAAAAATAATTATCTTGTTTTGGTTGCAATCAAAGGTGTGCATGGAAATTCTTCTTTAGAAACTTCAGCAATTTTTGTTGACATACCTCCTTCAGGAGATATTAAATTTTTTTTTTATGTATACTTCCTCTAACGTTCTTTCTTATCTGTTTCAGAGACGCTGTTTTCGTTGCAACAGCAAATTGCGCTACCAGCGTCTTTGCTGGTTTTGTCATCTTTTCCATTGTGGGTTTCATGGCCCATGAACAAGGAAAGTTAGTCAATGAAGTAGTTGATCAAGGTATGAAGTCAATTGTTGTATAAATTTTTTACCAACAGATAATGTTCAACATGAGAAAAAAAAAAACTTTTAAGCGCTCTGGTAAAACTTTTCTTCAATTCCGAAGTGTGTAGAGTTCTCAAGGTAGCAGCGGAATGAAGTGTATTTTATGTTTTTCCCCAAAAGACCTTGTAACAAGCTGAGGTTATATAATCAACTCATATTGATGAACAGTTGTGTGCTTTTAAGTCAGTTGTTGTGACCTTGAAGTTGATTCGGATTTGAGACTCACGTTGGAAATGTGAAGTTTGTAGATTTCTCATAAATACTTTCTTATTGTGATTACATGTTATAATTGAGGACACTGGCTGTAAACTGTAAAAGAAAAAACAATGGAGTTTGTTGATGTGGCAATGTCATCTTGTAAATCTCACTTTAAATTCCAGTGCAAATTTAACCAAAATGCCTAGATCAAGTTCTTCTGTGACTCTGCAGCTCGAAAACACCTCTCAATTGCTAAGCAGTTGGGGATTGAATCCGAACCTCTCAGTTGCTAAGCTTCATTTCTCCGAAGCTCAGACCATTATTCAATTGGTCTTGTCACTGGCTTGTTTGATTACAATGAACAGGATATGGCCGAAATATATGATTAGTACAAACTTTTGTTTTTAAAAGGTTTGCCAAAAATTTAGACAAAATCATTACATTCTGTTCAGCCAGACTTTGTTTTTTTTTCGTCCACATAGGTTTTGGACTTGCTTTCATCGCATACCCAGAGGCTGTGTCTCTGCTTCCAGTGTCTCCATTATGGTCTTGTCTCTTTTTCTTGATGTTGTTAACTCTTGGACTGGACAGCCAGGTAGGAATTTAATAAGAGGTCATAGTAGAAAGAGTCAAACACAAAATTTAAATTGCTGAAGGCCATTTCCACACACTACTTTGTGTAAAGTTGCTCAAGGCCATATCCACACACTACTGTGTGTAAAGTTGCTCAAGGCCATATCCACACACTACTTTGTGTAAAGAGCTGGATGCTTGGCATTAAATATGCAGCTGTGGTCGTACACCTGTGTAGAATAGTTGTTGAATTTTATGCTCCCTGGACATCAAGTTGAAAACAACAATAAAATTGAACAGATTATTGTGTGTGATTCCTAAGAAGATATTTGGACAAACTATTAGAAACAACACTGTTCTAGTACTCCAAAATGAAATAACGATCGACCATGCATTCTGTTACAGTGTACCCTTCCATGCAGTGTTATTTAACCTTGTTCAGCCATTCAAAAGAATTTCTTGATTTAAAAGATAGCACAAAATGAACACTTTTTTGTAAATAGTTATTTTTAAAGCAATACCAAATTGCCATTTCAGGCTCTACATTTTTTTTAGCCCACTCCCCCCCTGATAAAAAAACTAACCTTTACCAAGTCTTACTACTCATATATAAGGTTATAAAGGCAATGTAATCAGGAAACTTTTGGTTGTGAATATCCAACCACCTAAAAACAGCACAACCCCAAGTTAAATGGAATAGCCCTCAGATGAGTGTTGTTATCCATTGCTGTGAGTTTATTGTGGATAATGCACGGTCACCTGATGTTAATGGACCAATGGAAGTTGAGAATTATCATTAAGTATGAATGACAGTGATTTAAAGTCTTCATTTTGTCTGGGTCCAAGAGTATATCATATGAATATTGGACCTTCAGTAGTAACTTGCATTGGATCTTAAATTCACATATTGTTCTTGGTAACTCACATATTGGATCTAAAAATGGAGCCTACTGCTGTTGTGCGTGATGCTCCCCATAAGCAATGGAGTAGTGAAAAGAAGCCAGTGAGCCACAGCTGGAAAAAAGGCCGTGGCCGGCATGAATTGAACCAATAGGCTGGAAACTGTGATGTAAAACTCCATTGAACTAACTAATTAGCACATATTGGATCTAGTGACTCATATATTGGATCTTATACCTCACATATTGGATTTAGTAACTCTCAAATTAGATCTGGTAACTCAAAAATTGGAGCTGATAACTCACACATATTATTTAATAACTTGCATATATCACAAATTCCAAAATTATACAATTGTTCAATATGAGGACTGTCCATAGACCAAAGGTTCACTTAGCAAAATTTTACCAGACCAAAAATTGCCTTAGACAAAATTTACATGATTAGAAGTTGGATTAGAATCAAGAGAATTCAATTTAGATACAGGATAAGATTTGGCTTAGGATTATCCTATGGCAGGATTTGGGATTGGTTATGGATTTGAACTAGGCAAAGGTTGCAATCTTCATTTTAGTGATTTTCAGATCTAGGAAACTCCTAAAGTAGTGTGAGCCCTGGTCATTAGATGTTGCATCTAGACAATCCAGCTTGATAACCCAGTTATGAAGCCCAAAATTTGCTTTATCCACTTAATCATATATATAGGTATGGAATGAAGAATAAATTTCATTTTAATGAAGTTTTATATTTTAAGAGAATTGCAAAAAGACAAATTTCCTGATACATCTACTGATAACTTGTCATTTCTCCACAGTTCACTATCATTGAAACTATTGTCACTGCCATTGTGGATGCATTCCCCGAGCAACTTCGAAAGAAAAAGATCTTTGTACTTCTTGGTTTGTGTGTCTTCTGCTTCCTCCTTGGGCTTCTTTGTGTGACCCAGGTAAAGTTGCATTGTAATATTTTCAACTTTCTTTGTTTGTAACTTCAACTTTGTAATGACATCACATATGATATTGTGTGACCCAGGTAAAGTTGCCTTGTAATATTTTCAAGTTTCTTTTTTTGTAACTTCAACTTTGTAATGACATCACATATGATACTGTGTGACCCAGGTAAAGTTGCATTGTAATATTTTCAAGTTTCTTTCTTTGTAACTTCAACTTTGTAATGACATCACATATGATATTGTGTGACTCTGGTAAAGTTGAAATATTTTCAAGTTTGTTTTGTTTAGAATACAACCTTGTAATGACATAATATATAATATTGTGTGACTCTGGTAAAGTTGTAATATTTCAAGTTTCTATAGTTTAGAACACAACTTTTTTTCTGACATAATATAAAATATGTAGGCACCATGTCAAACTTTGGGTGTCTCTACAGCTGGACCCTGTTTCAGGAAGGTGTAAAATGGATCTTAAGCACTTTGGTTCCTCAGCACAGATACCTACTGATTAAGAATGGTTCCATTTTGTAGTTAAGCTTTCACACCTCTGCTCCAGTAAATCAAGCATGAAGTAACCATTAGATAATCTTGCTCATTCTGACCATAAATAAAGGCTCTGTAAGCAGATATTTGTGGAGTAGTTATCTAAAGAGGAATAAGCTTATTTACAATTTATTGAGTTACAGTGTAGTGCACAAAATGTGTCCAGGAGGCATGATCAAAGTGCTCTATGTTGTGATGGAAAAATTTACCCTTCAAGAGTTATATAAGTGTATTTGAGGATCTGTAAAATACTGTATTGAATGGCTGCTGTTTCTACCCACTTTGTTATTCAGTGCAACAATGTAAACACTCAAGATATCAGCAGAGAAATAGCTCTCTCTCCTTCAGATGTTGTGAAACACCAAAATATATGAATGAGACTCTGAAAATAGCATTACAGTACAGTAGGCAGAGTGATTTGAGAGAAAATAGTGTGGAATGCAGAAGGAAAACAACTATCATTAGACTGTTGGATTTATATATCACTGATCTGTATCTAGCTGGTTAACCCTGTAGTGCCCGGCTTCAATCGGGGCATATTTGTGTGCTTCAGGGGTTAGCGGAAAAGTGGTCTTAACACGTCCCGTCACGGATTGGCTTCTGTAGGCTATTGACCCGGTGGCCTTAAACTATTGTCTCTCGTTGTTGTGGCCGAATTTTCGGGTAGCAACTCACAGTTTGAGCTCCACGTGAAACAGTAAAGACATCATGTGGGGGACGCGTTCAGCGTCTGTAGAAGAAGTGCAACACTGGGCAGTAGAGGGTCAATTAGTTTTGCTTCACTACAAGTTTCAGAATGGTGCATTTACCTACATCACCTACTGAGTTTACAGTATTAATGTGAAAATTGTTCTCTACACATTTGATCTTTTTTGAGCATAAAATGCATCAGGATATTAACAAAAGATGAATAATCTTTTAATGCAAAGCACCAAAGGAAGTCTGTATTTTCATCAAATGTCATCAGCAGCAGTATGGAAACTTTTGTCTCCTTAACATTCACAAAGTATTGACATTCTGCAGCATTGCTGCTCTAGTTTGGTCCTTGTTCTTAAAGTCACACAATGTGTGGTTGCTTTATGAAGTGAGCAGTACTCTCTAAACAGCTTTTCTTCAGTGGGATGGTATTTGTGAATGCTTGCCAGTGTTGATTTTTCTCAGCCTACAAATACCAATATTTCTGTACGTTTTTATCCAGTTAAGAACATAAAAGTATTGTCACGCATTTTTTACCTGAGTGTATGAAAGGTGGGAGCATCTTAAGCATCCAGTCAGCAATTTGGTAGGGTCACTAGGTTTTGTTCCCTCAGTCTGTAAAATATGTCTAAAAAATGGGCAGTACCATTTTGAATATTTGCTCACATATTACACAAATTGCATGTAATGCTCTTCCAATGGTTACCCTTACCCTAATTGGGACCACATGTTTGGTCTAATGGCAAGAGCGTCCTCCTTCCACGCAGAAGGCCTGAGTTCTTTTCTGAGGTCAAGTCCATACTAAAGACTCTATAAATGGAACCTTCTGCTGTTGTGCATGACCCTCTGTATTAGCAATGGAGTAGGGAAAACAAGTCAGTTAATTTCCAAATTTAGCTTGGGTCATTCTTGAATATGACTTACATGCCTGCATAACTGAAAAATGGTCACTGTCCCCTGGTCAACACCCTGGTCAACACCCTGGTCAACACAAAGTGTTTCCAAGTTACACCAAAAATAAGGGAACCAGGAGACACTTTTGGTTAGAAAATTGGTCCTGGTTTAGCTTATTTTAATTTCACCCTTGACCCATGTGGAAGTAATTGAGATTTTTACGTCAAATTCTTGTTTGTGTTCTTTTCAACAGGCTGGAATCTACTGGGTCAACTTAATGGACAGCTATGGCGCAAGTTTTGCCCTCTTAATCTTTGCCATTTGCGAGTGTGCTTCCCTCTCGTGGGTTTACGGTGTGAGGCGGTTCATGAATGACATTCGTACCATGATTGGAGATGGCTGGGTTGATTTCCCTCTGTTCTATTGGTGGCCTCTGATATGGTGTATTGTGACTCCTGCTCTGCTTTCTGTGAGTACCATAGCAACCTATTTCAGGGGTGATCCACATCTTTATCTCTTTTGACTGTAATCCAGATTGTTAAAATTGGCACGTGTTTTGAAGTTTAGTTGGCCAAAATTTTAAAGCCAATTAGCCAACATTCAGAAGTTAAATTGACCAGCATTTGAAACTGAAATATCCAGCATTTTGATGTATACATATAGGATGAAATATGTTAAAAACAAAATGAAAACCCTTGGAATAAAGAGATTTTTCTCTCAGAAATAAATAAGGTTGAAAACTTCAGACAGATTGTGCAAGAAAAGTTTGTTTAAACTCTTTCTACATACTGTACTGATTCTACTGGACTTGTCAGCCATGTTTTTGGTCTAACGGTAAGAGCATCCGCCTCTCACATGGAAATCCTGGGTTCTATTCTCAGGTTGAGTTAGACCAAAGATTCTAAATGTGGAACCTACTGCCATTGTAAGTGATGTTGCGCATAAGCAATGGAGTAGGGAAAACAAGCCAGTGAGCCACAACTGGAAAAAAACTGTGGCCTGCTCGACTTGAACCAGTAGGTTGGAAACTGGGCGGTAAAATTCCATCTAACTAACTAGCTACTGGACTTGTCTGTTATGTCTTGGCTGAACATTGTTGCCAAATTGAAAGTTTGCTCCATGGGGTTTGTATTTAATGTTGTCAGATTGTGGTTTTCGATATATATTGACAATCAAGTTCATGCAAACTCTCTTGTTACCAGTCAGTAGCTCTGATGGATATGGTATCTGTGTCTGATTTGCCCAGGGGAGTTGTAACAGAACAGAAGTATTCAAAGGGAATATCTCATAATCAACAATTCCAATTTTGCTATCCTTTAACGCCTAGCCCCCACCCTGCCATCTAAATCTCATTGTGCAGATGTAATCCTAGTTCAAAGTGCCCATTGAGTTGATATCAATAACTTTATGAGAGTATTAAAGGGGCCTCACCACATAATAATGATTATATTTGGCATTATCAGTCAAATTTCTTAACAAACAGGTACGGAAAAGGTAAAAAGTTTGAATTTTGTGGTGTATGGACTAGGTTTGTTCATAATTTTGAAAGTGTCTGGTCAAGAAATTTTGAAAACTGAATGGAGCCTTTAAGTCCTCACTCATACTACAGTTATGTGTGTGTAGGATATGGATATAAATTTCTTCATTGTCATTAGTATGTGAAGAAAACTATACAGGTTTGCAAAAATTTGTTGAATTTTGTGAATCAACTCAATGGGGCTCTTTAGTATGTAATCAAAAGAACTCCCCGTGCATGCTGGGTAAAATGATCTATGCTGCATCTTTTGAATTTGATGTCAATCAGGGACCAGAATCACCTGAAAATGTGCTACCCCTGCCCAAAATATAGTTTTAGGGGTGAGAGTGATGGTCTCTAGTTGCAAATTTTGATGCTTGTGTTTTTTTTTCATTTCTGTAAAATTGAAAGCAATACTCCAAAAAGAGAAAAAGTATTTTGTAATATGGTTCAAATTATGAGGTATCACTTGATTTTTGCTTTTCACAGTTTGTCCTCATGTTTAATTGGTTGAGCTGGTCCGCACCAAGCTACAACAGGGACTACCCATGGTGGGCTCATGCAATTGGCTGGATCATGGTAGCCCTATCCCTCATCTGGATTCCTGCCGTGTTTGTCTATGAGTTCGTCGTTTCACCTGGAGGTTTTGCAAGTGTAAGGATTAGTTTTGAGAGCTTCCATACTTCATAAGTTTCATTTCTTACGGGTCATGCGGCCACTTATCGTTAAGAGCATCCCTAGTAAGCTCAGAGCATGGTCAAGTGGGTAGAGCACTCAACTGCAGTAGGGAGGTTTGGAGTTTAAATCCTGAACCGGTCATACCAAGGAATTTTAAAAATGGAACCTGCTGCCATTGTGTTTGGTGCTCAGCATAAGCAGTGAAGTTGAGAAAACAAACCAGTGAGCCACAACTGGAAAAAAGGCTTTGACTGGCTGGACTGAATCACCAGTTGGTAGATAGATAGTTTGATAAGATTAAATGACACACCAACATGAATGTGTTATATAGTGTCATAATGTTCAAATACTGTTCAAGTCCTCTATTTAGTTGCCTCTTTTGACAGGCAGGGAATACCATGGGCATATTCTACAACCCCAAGCCAACAAGGGGACACCAATTGGCAGAAAACAATCTGCCCATGTGCATAGGAGAATATGTATGTAGGTCTTCTAAATAATCAAACAGATGGTGGTGTATTGTACAAGAGCCACTCAGATGGCCCTACTTGTAAAGTCCTATCATGCTGTCTGCAACATGTCTCAGTGCATGTGTTTCAAATGGTAAATATTTAAACTGCTATAACTTAACTAAGAGAGTGCCTGTTAATTAGATTTAATGACTTACATTGTTCATTGTAGTAGCAGAAGACCATTGGTATGCCTTTTAAATGTAACTCTGGGCTTTGTTGAAGCAAAATGAGAGAGCGCCCTCAGGTAAATTTGGCATGAGAAGGGTGTGGAGAATGATTTCCACTTATCATGTTGCTTTAATAGGGAGGTTTTGTTTTTTTGTTCACTGAGCTATCAGTAATCGTGTACAATAATTGCATATCATATCTGCCAGAGTGGCGGAGGCAACAGAGGGAAAGGCATCTTACCCTGAAATAAAATTTTTGGCTCTGTGAAATAATCACTTCTTCCTAATTTTCAGAGAAATCATTTTGCAAAAGCACATTTGAATTGGAAATTTCATATCTTTTACTTAGCACATTTCCCATTCCTTCCTGCAATGCTGATTTAGGTTTGTATTGTAAAATGGAAGACTTTCCCAGCTGAAAATTCCCTTTTGAACCCTTTGGGACAAAAACCCTTCTGAACCCAAAAGGTTTCAAGTGGAACCCTTTGAAATATACCTTTGCATTGAAAGGTTTCCCTTTGGTTGTTGATGGAAATTTGACAAATCATAAAGGGTATTATAAAGGTATTACAGAATTACCCTTTGTTTGAAGCAAACCTGTTTAAAAACCCTTTAGAAACAAATCGAGCCCATTGAAACCCAGAGGTGCCAACTCTCCCTGATTCTCAGGGAGACTCCCTGAAAATTCAAGGATTTTTGTCCATTCCAACTAGCAAGTGTGACAATATCCCTGATTCAAGCAAGTTTTTCCCCAATTGAGTTGCATGTGATTCTAAAAAATCTCCCTGATTCCTGTGTGAAACCTCCCTGATTTCTGGATGTAAATGTTGGCATCTCTGGAAACCCTTTGGTTAATGGAACTAGGGCAAAGAGTCTCAAAGGAAATATTCTTCTGCACTTGCTTTTCAGCTATGGTACAAAATAGCAGAAGTCGACAAGGACTATGAGTGCATAGAAATATCCTTCATTTTGTCAGGTGACTCTCAATGTAATAGTACAAGTCAAAACAAGAATTAGAATTGTTTGTTCTTGAATGAACTGTTTATCAATAAATGTATTTATATTTAGTACTCATTTCCAGTCCTTTCTTAAATTTTTCAGCGGTGGAGAGCAATGAGCAGCCCACGAGAATCCTGGGGCCCAGCGCTTCAGAAGTATCGTCAGGAGGCATGGGATGCCCATGTGCGACATGGTACCACCATGGGAGGTAAGCTTGAAGGTGGTATCGCATCGGGACATGCTGAACCAGAGCCTGGCATTGAACCAGCAGTCATGTACAAACCTGAACACAATGAAGGTTATGACCCACCCTTGTAAAGGGAGGACTTACTTGGGAGAGAAGTTTCAGAGGCTGAAAAACTAGGGTTCATCTTAGTTTTCTTAAGAAAGTGGATTTCTCAATTTATTGGGGTTGAGATTTATTATTTAGTGAAAATGTTTCGTCGTCAGTACTTTTCATGGAAATTGAATGGTGTTTATTGAATGTGCCATAGAGTGTATGCCTGATATTTTTGTATATCTGTTGGGAAAGGATTACTCAAATGGCTAACTATTTTCTTATTAATGTAAGTCAAACAAAATTATCTGTAAATTTAAATTTAAATAAGTAATATCTGGGAACGGATAGGGGCCAGCAGGTTCAAAATGTGGCTGACAATTTGAAGGTGAGCTTATTTCATAACTTGTTGATTGATAAACCACTGGTGATATTGAAAATTTAACTTTTTGGGGTCTTTTAAAAGATTATTATTTAGTGAAAATGTAAATTGTGGTTGTTTAATTGTGTTTTGCACCATAGCTTAGGGCAAAACAGCTACTGCAGCTAATTGAATGAATGTGCTGTTTAATGCATAGTGTAACATAGAACATCTGCAACTTTTCTGGGGCAGCTACAGTCATGCTAAAGCAAGTGCAATTAGGGTTGTGAACATTTAGTAAAAGTAGTAAATGATGAATGGTATATCTTGTGATCTTTTAGGGGTTTATCCCAATCAGTCAAGTACAACCATTTCTTCATACGGTGGTGTTGAGAATTTCCGTTGGGTAACGTATTGTATTTACAGTACAGTAAACGAAAATTACTCACTGGCATATCCTCCTTCGAAGGAAAGTAAAAATAACCTGCCTACTTCCTCTGTTAAATGCTTGTATGTACTGTAGTTAGAATGCATTTGACTCATTATGACAACAAGAATCAGTAATCTCCTCACATACCACAAGTGGATACTGATTGATAGAAGGATAATCAGCAATAGAGACAGAGAAATTTGCAGATAATCAGATAGACAAAAGACAGGATTTGCATTTAATGGCTAGTAGCTTTTTATTAAACAGTTAATCCATTTGCAATCTTTTGGCTGATAATTGCTAAATGGTCACAGCCCTAGTTGCAATCCCAGATTTTGGTTTAGTACCATGGCAAGTACATTTCATAGTATTAATTCTTAGCAGGAGCAGTGCAAATAGGAAAAGAAAATGCAAACAGGAAAAAGAAAAGATATTATGGAAGTATTATTTCTTACAGGGTTTGGGGGTTTAGTAAAGTATGGTGTCCTTATGATTCCATAAAGCAGTAGTATATCAAGGTATCATTGACTTCAAACAGTATTTTGCTCTGTAAACATTTACAATGAAATCATGGTTCATGTGAATCAAAGAAAAAATTGACTCTTTTTCGATAAAGCAATCGCAGAGGATTGTGGGATTGGGTTGTGGTATTTGTCATTTTTGTCGATGGCATTTTACTGTCACCGAACATAGTGCACGCCAATGTTATACTTCCCACAATCCTCTGCTTTTGCTATTCAGAAGAAGGTTCTATATTAAAGGTCTTTACAATTTTTTTAAAGTTAGTATAAGGATTTGTGAAGGTGTTTTAAATATTAGTTTTTATTTTTTTTTTGTTCAAAAGTTTGTGTTAACATGTTATTAGTGTGGATAGTCTTACTATCAGTTTGTTGGAGGTGATGGTTTCTGTAAGTCCTTATAGCAGCTTAATCTTACTCAAAGGCAAGAAGGCTTGTAACTTGGTATCTATAGTATAACCCCTTAAAAGTGTACTTCAAAGAGCTTGCAAGAGATAAAAACGAAAAAAGAACAACATTTAAAAGAAAAAAAAGATAATCTTGAAGGGGTCTGAAAGTATAACTGTGCTTACTTTTCTTTTTCAATTCTTTTGACATGACTAGATGACCCACCCCCAGAGCCCATTGTTTAAATAATCGTTTCACAAATGCAGTGCTGTCCATGCCCATGTTTTTTATAAGTGTGAATTGATCGTACCTTTGAAAACTTTGTGGCATTTCTGTATATGTGTGAGCAGCGTAATTTAAAGGACGATTTGAAAAAGTGATCAGTTTTTGCTTTGTTCAAGATTTTACGAATGGGAAGGCTGTTGGGAAGGCTGTTGTAGACGAATTCAAACAGCCCAGTAAGGTCAGCCATTAATGGGATCCTTTGGTTGTAAACCTTAATTTGATGTCTACGTGTAATATCAAATGCATACCCTTATGGAATTAAGAGGTTTTCTGTGTACAAGCATCCATGGCACAAGTGCAAAATGATTGCTTTTTATAATTGTCATTAAAGTCATTTGTTTGCGGAGGGGGGAGGGGCTATATGTTGCAGGGCCCAAATTCAACGTTTTGTTCCTTTTTATTGCCTTCTGAATGAATATATTGAGCAGTCATGCATGGACCTGCAGCACTTTTAATGTGAATCATTGATTTTGGCCAGTATTTTAAAATTATTGCCTGCATGTAGCTTGGCTATTAGTTTTCCATGGTCTAGTTACTTACTATCTGGCTGAATGAGACAAAATGTACCAGAATGTAACCTTTCAAAAGAGTTGCTATGCAATGACATATTCAAATTTTCAGCACAAATTTCTCTTTCTCTCTGTCTAATGAAATGTTTGGTTATCAAAAGTGGATCAAAATTGGTTTTTTATTTCTAAAATTTGAGGCGCGTCTTCCATATTCAGTTGTTCCTCCATGTCTTTCAGCCGTACAGTGTAAATGTCATTTTGCTTTAAACAAATCTGACTGAGACAACAGTTTTATTTTCTGCATGCTTTTGTTTATGATGAAAAATTTTAGCAATAAAGTGAACAGTGTCCTCTATTTTGCATAAAATACGATTGTCTTGTGGTTTTTTATTTTTCCGACATGGTACTAGTTTTCAGAGGGCCTTGTAAGGTAAATAAGGTATTTCCCATACATATTTAAATCTAATGGAGTCATTTTGCTCATTACAGCTCCCAGGGGCACTGACAGGGTCCTAAAATTTTTTTTTGGTGGGGGGGGGGGGGGGAAGGAGGGGCGCATTTAGACTAATGTCTATTATGGGATAAAAATGATCCCTATCTAAGCGGAACGTAGCTTCTAGTTCGGAACAAACAATTCAAATTTTGTCAGAAAACGCACCCCAGATTATCGGAAATTGATAGCATTTTGGAGCTCATTTAAATGCATTTTTTTTTATTTATTTTATTTATTTTATTTACCAACTCCTACAAATTACTCTTGTTAATTATGTTTTCAAGGAACCGTTGCTTTGTCGGTCAAAATATTAGCGGGACTGGGGGAGGAGACGTGCCGCCTTGCCCAGGGACTTCAAGCCTGTGGAAGCGCTACCGACCGCTAGACCTGATGTCAAAAACATGATTGAAATTTGTGGTGTATTTAAGACAAAAAATCCTGGCACTTTAGAAAATTTCTTTGTAGCGCATAAAGGTTGGAGAATTTGGAAAACGCTTTTGCTCGTGGTTAAAAAAGCACAGAGGAATGTTCTGAAGCAGCCTCACGCATTTGCTAAAATGCGAATGTGAGTCTCAAGTCGATTTTGTCTACGTTTTTCTTCGACGTCATACAAGAAATTTAGACAAGAAAATCTTCCACTTCTACCTACCTTATCTTATCTGCTTATCTAATACACATATGAACAGCTTCCACAGAGAGAGAGTTCGCTTGTTTGGTCTAACGGTGAGAGCATCCGCCTCTCACGCGGAAGGCCCGGGTTCTACTCCCAGGTCGAGTCATACCAAAGAATTTAAAATTGGAACCTCCTGCCGATGGGCGTGATGCTCCACATAAGCAATTGGGTAGGGAAAACAAAGCAGTGAGGTACAACTGGAAAAAAACCCGTGGCCGGCGAGCCTTGAACCAATAGGTTGGAAACTGGGTCGTTAAACTCTCTAATTAACTAACCCAAAGCGAAAGAGGTAAGCAGGGTTTATTGATTTTCAAATCAGTAATTTTCGTGGTTATGTTGTCGGGAACTATTTTAGAATGAGATAAGTCCAAAATCGGAACTGCAAGTGTTTGGGGTTGAACAGGAGTTTTTGAGTTTGTCTTCGCCACTATTGCCCATTATGTAAAAAATCCAAGGTTTCTTTCCGAAGGTATAAGGTGAGGTAGAAAATAAGTAATCACGTGTTTTAATGTCAAACAGCTTAAAGGGAAACACTGTGTTTGCTAAGTAAGAAAAATTCATCCTTTTAAAACTAATATTCATTGGTACAAGGTGATAGATCATCAAAAGTAAAGTAGTATGGTAGCTTTCTTCCCAAGGAATAAGTTTTGCACAGGTAGATATTCAATTGTTTGTTGCTCAAGAATAATATGTTCACCCAAATTTTCAACATTTCAAATGATGCAATGTCCATGGCTCTTCTTGTGCATAGTATTTTGAAAAGATGTAGCTGTTGCTGGGGTTCATGATTAAGACTGAATTGTCAATGTTGGATAGTGTCTGAGCCATTTTCTTTGTACTCTTTGTTGGAACATTTTAAACACAACATTTCTCTCTAACGCTTGCTGCGTTGTATCAGCTGTCAATCAAATTTGGCTCAAATTTTGAAGACTTGTTGTCAAGCGTGAACCAAGTAAAAGTTTTACAAATAAAAATAAATAAAAATAAAGTTTTTAAATAAATTTCTTCCTTTCGGGGAAAAAAAGAAAAAACAAAAAAAAAAAAAACAAAAAAAAAGTTTTATCTCCGTTTAATGATATTAAAATTGAAATGTTTGTCACGGAACAAAATAAAACCGTTTTACTCAAGGAGATTTCTTTACGCGCGCACCACATCCCGGTTGCATTCACTGTTCAATTTGTGCCTTTCCTACACATATCTCCTTATATCCACCAACTGCTTTTGTGATGCGTATTTTACCGTCTGAAATTGACCGAATTTGGGTTAAAGTGACACACAAAATGGCCGACGAGGGTGGGGGATGCAACCTTCAGTGGACTCAAACTAAGTTTCATCGGGCAAACTTTGGATCGCTTATCGAAATTTTGGCTAAGATCATGTGCAGTATCTGTTCTTTTCATCCAGTCTAGAAAGAAGCCATAAATGACAGACCAATAATGTAAATGGTCTGAGGGCCGTGAGGTTGGTCACGTGTTGTCCTTCAGTGGACGTAATAGCTCCTTCGGGAAGCAGTGGAAATTTTGGTTTCGCCGAACGGCCCTTTGACAGATGGTCGGGAGGACTTATTAAGAAAAAGATGAATCGGGTAAACTTTGGTGCCTCAGTCAAACGGATATTAAACCGTGGTTGGGGATCTGCAGTTGGGAAAAAATCACCCCTGAGTGAAAGATTCGCGCTTGGCCATGTCACATAATAAATATCAGTAGAAACATGTTCTGCAAAATGTAAACATATATACCTATATGAATTTTTATATGAAAATATTCCATATTTGCAGTGTAAACAATACGTTAATGAAGGATCTTGCAGACAATTATTAACAAGACGGTAACTGTATGTTATGATCATTAGTTATAATTATTACATCATGATTCACACATATGTCAAAAGCAATGGGAATATTGTCTTTTTAAATTTGATTAGGGCTTAATTAATAACATATTTTATCATGATCAACTTAAGAGATCCTTTAAAATATTATGAGACATGAGTGGACTGTTTAGTTGCAAAAGATGTTCAGTGTTCCATCAAGATAGGTTAGCAGCTTGAAGATAAAGATGGTGTTTTACAAATTCCTCCTGGTAACAGCCTGCTGTATGGTGTCCGTTGCTGATATTATAGTTTTGCCTATTGCGGTATCTTCAGCTGATGCTAAACCTGTTCATGGAGAATGTTTCCTCAATAGTAAGTATGGTTAAGTATCGCTGCAATTTAATTGTAGCAAGAAAATGTGTAAAATAAAGACATGTTAACAAATAAAAAGTAATAAAATTATTGGTTTAAAGTGAGTCAACTCTCATCCCAAACTACAAATTTTTAATTTTTATAGTAGTAGGCCTATACAGAACTTTTCAATTGGCATAGCCCTTTGATTGACAGAACGTTTAAAAATGCAAAGTACGGTGACTCATATTACATATCATGTGTTGTACTGAAACTGGTTTCATTACACCTTGCGGTCTTAATTGTATACTCACCCTGAAGCAGTAAACTGAAATTAAGACCGAATGAGGATGAGTTTTAGACAATTGTGGAGGGACTTAGTTAAGTTCATACGTTAGGAAAAGTGGAACTGTTTTGAGTGAGAGGGCAAGGTATTTAAATCCACATGCCTGCTAGTCTTAGTCAAGACTCGAGTACTTGTGAGTACGCTTCCACTTTCTTCAGATATTCTCAGTCTGTACTGCAAGGTTAATGCGGATGCAAATTTGCCAGTACAATGTCATGGACACTTCTCGATTTGATCAGAATGTTAGCTTGATTTAAAGCGTTAAACTACGACAAACTAAAACCTGCTAACCCCAACAAATATGAAGTTCAAAAAGTGTCCTTAACTTGCTTACTAACAGGAAAAGTGTAATGGTGCCTTGACCAAAGCTTGCTTGTAGACATAGGCGTACGAGACGGGGGTGCAGGGGGTGGGCACTCGAGCTCCCGATTCGGGTAAAAGCAGTTGGTCCATTCGCCAAAACATGTAAAGGGTTACCATAATCCGGTTAAAATTTGCACTTGCCCTCCCCACAAAAATTATCCCCGTACGCCCCTGCCTGTAGACACAATTGAAGACCTATAAGTACAGGGGCAGTTTCATTAAGAATTATGCGCCCTCCTAATGTTTAATGGTATGTTCTACAAAGTTACAGATCGTCTATTTTCTGATACTATGTTACACTTACAATTGAAAAGTTTTAAACGTATAGAACTAAAGAAAAGGCGAAGGCAATTCTTGAATGTATTGAACTGTTTGAGCGCCCCAACTTTTAAACAAAGTACTCTGTCATTTGACCTACAGAACTCATGAATGTGAAAAGTGCGTGCCAGCTTTGCAGAATACTTCTCAAATTTCTCTCGATGTTCTAGAGAATACCCAATCACCAGCACCCAAGTTTTGGTCACACAGGAGCCCTTTTCCAAGGAAGGAGCTAGGTCCAGACGCGTGACCAGGATTGTGTCATGGGGGGGGGGGGGTGGTGTCATGGGGAATTGGGGCACGAAATGAGGGAAAAGTCTAAGTGCAGAGAGAAAAAACCTCGCTGTTTTAGGTGTTTTTGCATTGCAAGGTTGGGTCATAAAGGGGTGGGGGTTTTGACCTCCAACGAGGGACACAGACTCAAACTGACGTTTTCTGGAAAGCCTATAAAGTCCTTTCGTTATAGTTTTTTTTATTCTGCCTGTTGTTTTTAATAAGCCTGAATTTTTTTGGGTGGGACCGTGGGGTGCCCCAATATTTTCACTGGGGTAGCAATTGCTTCCTGCATGCCCCCAGGATCGTCCCCTGTTGTCACTATACCGCTGCACCATTCCTAATCGACACTGCAAAATTCGTTCCCATGTTCTAAATTAATGTAACATTTAGTTGCATTTACATATTCAGAGGATTGTTTCCGTTTTGTACGTTGCAGATGGCGCTTCATGTGAAAACGCTGGGATGTCCATCCAATACGAAGGTGAAAAGTGCGTCAACTGTACTTGTGGTGACACCGAGACTCCCTCACTTCAATGCTGCATGGTGTAAGTAACATGAACATTACTTTAAAGGCCCAATTCTCCCTCCCCAGACAGTTACAAGCCTCCTAACCTACATACTTAAGCCCCTCCCACAACTGTCTAAAACTCATCCTCATCCAGACACAATCGCCGTTTATTGCTTCACGGTGAGTATACAAGACCGAAAGACCCCATTGTGTAATCAAAACAGCCTCACAGTACAGTTCATGTTATGTCATATGAGCTTTGGTACTCTGCATTTTTGAACTAGTTGTCATCAAACAGCTGTGCCAATTGAGAATTTTTGTGGGCTACTACAAAAATTTTACTTTGAGGCGAAAGGATGAGTCTTTTAAAGTAAATTGTCTGAAGAAGGATTGGGGGTCTTAATTATAAAAATTCACCTGTCCTGGACTTCGAATTTCTCCCAACTCCTGTGATTCTCATTTTGGGGCATTTCGGACCCGAATTCAGTGCAACCAAGACAATACATAAAGTACTCCGTTAGTTTGGAATATTGAGAATATATAAATATTAATTTACAGGTTTGATCTTTATTAGAGATTATGTACGTGACGTCAGCGCGTTTCAGTTTAGAATACTGGACTGATCGTGCGCAGTACGTGGGATACACTGTAAAAATGTTACAGACATGTTGTAGATTTACAGAACAAAAAATAGAGAAAAACAAAGTGGATATGGAAAAAGTACTGTCAATTTTTTGAAACAAATTGACAGCACCTTTTCCGTTTTACTTATATATTTCTTTATATTTTGTTCTGTAAATTTTTAACAGTGTAGCAATAAACGCGCACAACAGCACCTTAGTAATAACTACTGTGAAATGGACGCCTGGATGGAAAAGCAGAGGATGCGCAACGCACTAACTTAGTTGTCAATCCTTTCCTGATCTCTTTTGTACTGTAAATAAGCACTTACTGAGCAGTTGCAATTGGGCAGTTTTGAGTCAAATGTGTGCCAAAGTTCTTGTTCTCCAAATGTTTCCTCTAAGCAAACCTAATAAATGAGGCAGAGGTGACAGAGTCAAAATTTACGGGAAACGTGTGTCACAGTCTATGAAATATTGCTTCAATAACTTGAAATTGGCGCGTCAATGCGCAAAACGTTTTGATGCGCTCATTAGGAGCATTTACAAATCTCGCCCAAGAGTCAAAGACTACGTCTTACCAGGGAGGTGTGATTAGAGCACCTCCCTGGTCTTACAAAAGACGAATCCGGACAGCAAGTGATGGTTTGATTTCAGTCTGCCATAACTGGGGTCTTACTCTTTCAATTTCAATTCAATTCAATTTATTCCAGCAATGAACATATACAGCGTACAGCGTGTACATACACAGTTTAATAGTATAAAGAAAGCTGAGTTTGACATCATTGCACGGAAAAGGAGAAAAGAAGTATAAATACTTATTAATCATTTTCCACTGACTTAAAGAATACAGTACGTAATATGTATAAACAATCAATAACAACACGCAATTACAAAACAACACAAAACGGATGGTTATATACTAAATTGTATCTTGATTTCCTCAATTTCACTGAATATCAGGGTTTGAAATTCATGTAGACAATAAATGAAGACGATTTCAGGCGAATGGACCCCACTAATGGCTGCCTACATCCACTAAAAACAAACACTAGTCGGATTCGTTTACAGATCAGGTTGAAGATTCTTCAAGGAGCAGTATTGCGCAATAGGTCAAAGGTCAATGGGTGAAAATTTTGTTTCTTCAAGGAGCAATGTTGCGCACTAGGTCAAAGGTCAACTGGTAAAACTTTTGCTTGCGTTTAAGTTGATGCCGGGATGTTACAACACGTAAAACAGTTTTCTATGCGCGGCCGACGAAGCCCTCAGATGTTTTTTACCAGTTGACTTGGACAGAAAGGTCACTAACGCATGCGCAAATATAAACTTCGACCTCGTCTATTGATAAGTGAATTTTGCTACTTTTTCGATTTTCTTGAACTACAGGGAGCCGTTTCCTTTAGTGAATATGCCAGAACACTGTGACCGGTACCTGAATACAACAAGCTGCTTATATGAATTTCAGGAATACTGTCCAGATGCGTGTATTGTAATAGGTTACGAGTATTCCAATACTACCTCTTCGCCCAATTCAACATAAACGGATGAAACATATTTGACAGTCTACATGAAAGATGAATGACAGATTAACTCTAATTCATTATCTTGTGCATAAAACATAGATAGAAGCTATTGAACAGATGAACATATAAATGGTATTCTTACCCAAGAATAACTTTAATTACCATGTAATGCAGACAATGTATTTTGGAGGCGATCTCATTTCAGGTAACAGCAGATCGTGACCGCCCTCCCATCCTCAAAATTACCACATTTACTAAATAGACTGCATTTGATTTCGTCAGGGAGCTGTCATTGGGATAACAGCTCCCTGATTTCACAAAGACTCCGAAGCAATATGATTAGTTTATAGTTGCCTGGTTTAGTTAGTTAGGCGTTTCTAGCAATGCAGAATAAGCGGATAAGAGATGAGTGGCAAATTTTCAAATGTTTTGGAACTAGTAATCCCCCCTAAAAGTATTTTGCGACACTAAGGTTTGGAAACTATCTTGTAATATATTGTAACACTCACAGCAAGGTATTTTGAAACGTAAAGTTGACGAAGCAACGTTAAACACCTCATTTGTAGTTAAAATTACTTTCTGTTAAAAACATTAGCAAATCAACGATTTGTTGTTAAATAATATTTGAAATATATGCAAAAGGCAAGTTTGAAAATGCTTTATGGATCAGTATTGCAAAAAGTCAAAGGTAACACCCCTGTACGTGTGTTTGCAGCTGGTGGCACATGCACATGAAAAACAGTGTGCTATGCGCGGCCAGTGCAGCTCTGAGATGTGTTGCCAAAGTTTGACCTGAACAGAAAGGTTAATAGCGTATGCGCAGATATAAACTTCGTATTCGTCTACTCAAAGGAAATCTCTAAATCAGAACCAAAACACTTGTGTTATGGATCGTAAGAAACATCTGTTCACCAAAGCTTCAAATTAATCATTTGATGCAATAATCATCAGTCTCTTTGAGTTATTGGTTGGCAGAGTGGAGGTAATAATGTCATGTTGGAGATAACGTTACATCGTGCCACCCGCCCAATTTAAAGCCAACGCTATAACAGCATTAAGCGCATTTTCTGATCAAATCACTTAAATGTGCCAAACGTGGTGTGCTGGTGGCGCTCTGCTTAAATGGTGTTCTTTTATTTTTCTGTCGCGACATGTACAAAACGTCCACAGACTTTAGGCCGAAATTTGTCTATTTTGCTCAGGTTGTTGAAGAATGTCACTGCAAAGGCAGCAAAGTTAGTCTGAAGTAGCCTAAGTGTGTTGTACACTGACATGCATTAATATGTCACCATGTGACTGGAATTCAATAAACATGACCCTTATGTTGCGTTGTTTGCAAGAACAGGTGTCTCGCACCATATGTCGCTTGGTGTTCTGACATGTAACCAACATAAGTCTTCAGTCAATAGTCAAGTTTGTTTTCCAAATTGCAGTGTCGCAAGCCTCATTCCAACTGTTTACACAAAAGTATACATTTGAAAACTGTTCAATATAATGAAATATTGAAACATTAAAATAAAAGAGATCTTAGAAATATCGCACTGTTCATTTCATTTTTTTACCTTTAATGACACAGTTGACATCATAAGTAGAATTAATTACGTTTAGTTTCCCTTCTCGCTGCTACAATGAAATGAGGCTGAAGGTGTGTCACGATTCACGTCAAAGTAGAACCTACTGCAGTTTGCAGGTGGGTACAGAACTTTTTGCATCTCAAAGTATATAGGGGGATTTCTAACACGGAAAATTGAAAAAATGCCCCTAAAATAAAAAATGCGTCCCTCTCACAAAACGCAGCAGATTTTCTATGGCTTTCCTGTGAACTCTACTTGAAAAGTCTGCATTGGTAAACCGCAAGCCAACGTTTTACAGAAAGGGTATTTGATAGACGATGCACATTGGAAAAAATGATCGCAAATGTACAATTCCTGGAAATGTAGTCCCAACTTTAAATCATCAACATATTGTCTAGATATTTTCTTCCCAAATTACGTCCCAGTTTTATTTGACACTTTTCTGTGGATTATTGCAATGGCCAATTCTTAAGGGAAACAGAATCACAAGACGATACGGGCGTTATCAAACCAGAAAACCGATAAAGTTAAAGATTCCTAGCTGCTGAATGTTGGTCTTGTGTTAAGATGATGGTGGCTTCGTTCCTCTAACAGTGCACGCAGAAGGCACGCCCTAGAGTGATATCGACATCTAGTTGTGACTGTTAAGTTGTTAACTACAAAGAGTGAGATTGAATTTACACAGTCTATATCAGCAAGCGCCCTTATTTTATAAAATTTTCTAACGTCTTGGCCAAGCGTAGGGGTGGCGCCAGGATTTGCCCGACAGGGGGGCCAAGCTCACCGACCGGGGGACCAGAATTTCAAGGCACCGACAAAGGCGATGTTATGTCCCGGTTGAGTGTGGTTTTGGAGAATTTGAGGCGCGCTGACAAATACTTAAAAATCTGGAGTTTATTTGAAGTGAAAAATAAAACTTTTGAAAGAAAATTGGCTTTAATTGGTAAACTATAAAAATTTGTGGCTGTTTATTGAAAAATCTGCCCTCCAAAAGGGAAAAATCAAAAACGTTATACGAGCGACAGCTGATATTCTTTTTAGGTTACTCATTGAATCGTAAAATACATACTTACTGACTAAGGCTTTGAGACGAGACCAGAAGTTTGCCCGGAAAGTTTGTCCCTTTTTTGAACGAATCTTTTAAAATTAAAAGCTTATTTTGATGGAGAAATTTTGGATTTTAATGAATGAAAATTTTGCTTTTTGCTAAGGTGCCAATTTTTACAATCTTAAGTTAATATTGGAGAAAAATTGTAATTTTATGACAGTTTGGGGGTTTTATGGAGGAATCTGACGTTCTCATGAGGAAAATCAAGTAGGGGGTGATCTGTAGTTTTGTTGGTGTTAGTGAATATCATCATGCAGATTTAGGCCCTCTGACCATATTGGAGCATTCTCTAAAAATTTGGCTTCGCATATATTTGAAGTTTATATTTTATTTATTGCCATAGACGTACGGGAGCGTGTTAGCTGAATTTGGGAGGGGGAACAATTGTTCTTTTGTCCGAAAAATGCAATCCTGCCCGAAATATCTAAGTCGAGCGCACAGAATTTGTTGAAAAAAATAGAGAACCCCCGGTCATCAGGAAATGACATTTCCTGGGCTCGTAATTAGAATTAAAGAAGTCCTTACTTTCAGATTTCTTTCGCAATTAAATTATTTTCACTTCACAATACTGCCCAAAACGAAGAATAATTTACAAACACACATTGTTCGGTTCAGTTAGCTGTTCGACTAATTATGCGGAGCGCCACCATCATTAGCGCGGAGCATACAGAAAATTGTTAAGAAATGAAACCGCTAGCCGGAATGGCATTTCCCATACTTGTAACTAGAAATGAAGCAGTCTTTATTTTGAGCTTTCCTTTAAATGAAAGTTTCACTTAAATAGAAAAAACCCAACTTGCTAATGATCAGAAAAGTACCATGTAAAAGGTACTGCTGCAATTAGATGTAATGGTCTTTTCTCTTTTCGGGGGGGGGGGGGGGGACTTTGCAACGGAATTGAAAACATACTAAAATATTTTTAACTGTATTAAGAATCTTCGTTGAATTCAATGGCAAGGTCCACTAAATAGATAAAATTGTTAAAGTGTCGCCCGAACTCAGGACTATAAATGGGTTTGTTCCCAACGTATTTGAAAATATGGCACGTTTCATGGTACCTTCAAATAAATTTTCAGTCAGACTTATGGGAAGATTTTTTCACACCACTGTTTATCATTATGTGTAGCTGAAAACGAAATGGCCGATATTCGTTACCCTTGTGAGAATTCGGCTGTCCGGGCAAGCCAGATGGCAGACCACTGAGTACTGCACGCACATGAGCAACCCCTAGTCCGTTTTTGTAAGGAGAATTCGGAATTGTGATTTTCTTGAAGATTATGGTCTTCTAGTAAGCAAGATCAATTAGGGTCGTCCGAGTGACTACAGATTCACATCTTTTATCGTAGGTCTGTAGAAGGAGGATCCTACGGAAGCGTAGAAGGGCCATTCAAAAGAAAAAAGAACTGTCTCGGCAAAGTGACAATTTCCCTAAAATTGACACTTTGACGACTTCATGGACTCCTTAAAATGGCAAAATTCGGAAAATTGTCATTTTGACAAGATAAACCATCTCGTCAAAATGGCAAAATTCGGAAAATTGAAATTTTGCCGACCAAACATCATCTCGTCAAAATGACAAAATTCCGAAAATTGTTATTTTGCCGAGTAAGAACATGTTGTCAAAACGGCGAAATTCCGAAAATTGTCCTTTTGCCGAAATAGAACATCTCGTCAGAATGGCAATATTCAGAAAATTGTCATTTTGCCGAGTAACAACATGTTGTCAACACGGCAAAATTTGGAATTTTGTCATTTTGCCGAGTTAGAACATCTCGTTAAAATGGCATAATTCGGAAAATATGACATTTTGCTTAGAAAAAACATCTTCTCAAAACGGCAAAATTTGGAAAATTGCCATTTCGCCTAGTTAGAACATTCATAGCGAAATTCTATAGAGACGTAAAGGTGCCATCAAATTACGAACTTAGTCATCGCACTATCATAACATGTTGCAACAAAATGATGAAATGAGTCTTATTATCTTAACATTTGCAGAAAAATGATAAAATGCAAACGTACAATATTTCAACAGTTCAACATTTTTGCACTGAATTACTCACTTATTGCAAGTGATAAATTTAGCATATTGTCAATTTGCAGAAAAATGACGGATTACGGATCTGCTTTAGATTCCTATTTCCACATTTTAAAGAGGTAGAATAAAATGGGTCGTCATTAAAACTAAATACACATGTTGTCATAACGAAAAATTTCTGTATATCTGTGTGTTTGGGGCAGTCTGACCTCTTGAGGCAGGAGGCGGGGGTAAAACTTCTAGACTTCAGAGAGCTCCTCAAATTCGAATTTGGGGTTGGGGCAATCTCTTTCTTTCATTTTGCTGTCTCAACGATTTTACCTTTGACTTTTTCCGGGGGCAATTTGCCCCTTCCCCTCTTGCTATGCTACTAGTTTGATATGTGTACAAGGAGTAGCAACATATCAGACTGCAATTAAATCACTTTCTTTCTTTTCTCTGCTACCTTCTCAAAGGGACCCCTATAGTTACTTTTTTGTTGTTATTGGGACGTTAATGTCAGCAAAGTCTTAGCCTGCGTATCGCCTCTGTGGTTGCAGCCCCTTTAGGCTGCCGCCCCTCAGATTTTTTCGTAGCGATGAGCTGGACGAAAAAATTCGTCCGCCCCGCTGGCTAGCAAAGTCTAAACACCCTTAAAATTGAACACAACAGCTACAAATCTAAAGTTTGTCATAGTTTTTACTTGAATGCTATACAAATCCGGGCTTGGTTTAAGACAAAAACAACAACTAGGATTTAATTATCCTTTTAGAAGCAGGGTATCTGAACCAGTGTTTAGTCGAGACCAGCATATCCAAGACCGAGACCAGAAGGTGTCGAGACCGAGACCAGGGCAGAATTCGAGACCGACAAAGTCCAAGACCGAGACGAGACCGAATGTACATATTACATAGAAAATTAAACTGTCCACAATTTTGAATACTTTTTAGCATAATTTTATTACCTAATGCTCCAAAAATGACATGTAGCACCAAAAGTGCTTCGTCATTGATTTGTTCATATTTTATTTTATCCTATGCATGACCGTATGGGATGGGGGCTGGGGTGCTGCAGTCCCCCAAATTGGCCAAAACCTTGATTAATCGGGCAGACTTTGGTTCCTCAGTAGGGCAGAGATTACACCGTGGTTGGGGATTTGGAATAGGGTAAAAAGTCACCCTTGAGAAAAGAGTCCCATACGGCCATCACCATATGCCAAACATAGAATTAATGACTAAACTTAATCCAAGTATTTTTCTCATGTGGCTCACATGGCCGTACCCGACTCTTTCTCCTCGGAAGTGGTGCTTTTTCCCGATTCCAGATGCCCAACCAGAGCATAATCTCTGCCTGACTGAGGCACCAAAGTCTGTCCGATTCAGAAAAGGTAATAGCCATTTGCGGGTGGCAGCCCCCTAACCTGCCCCGTCCCGTACGGTAAAGGTGGCACTACTCATCAAATTGGAGTCAGTCAGTGCTACAGACGTTTAGTGTTGTGAATTTGATTGATGCATGAAGTGAGTTTTTCCAACCCACAAAAATATAAGTCGCAGAACTCTATATAGTTATTGTGAAGTTTTCCGTTGGGCCAAACATGAACATAGACTACTTGCACCCTCACAGAATGTCTTCATTGCAGTTGAAGAACATGAGTGTTGAAAGAATGCCTGCAGAGAGGCGTGCTCAATGTGGGACAACTTGAGAAATTTTGATAAAGAACCAGTGGCGTCACCACTTTTCATTCTAGAGGGGCACTGGGGGCATTGCTAGGCTCCACTCAAGGCGTCGTAGGCCCCATCTAGCGCAAAGCGCGAGGCTCTTCGGGTGGAGTCAAGGGGCCCTGGGCCCTTGGAGCCCGTGGTGGGGTCCAGCCGATTTAGGAGGCGAAGCCCCCTGATGCTCCTAGGTTTTAGGGTGTTTATGAGGTAGTTAAGTCGTTATGTAAGGGTAATTCTGTTGACCTATCACTGATCTAAAAATAACCTCCAGGGTAACTTCAAGTAAGACCGGTAAAATAAAACTAGTGAAACTACTACCAAGAGGGAATCGGACTGACATTTTGAAAAAGGGGAGATGAACTATACAGAAAGGAATTAATGGGCAGTTCAATGTGAGTCTCGGTGGGGGTCCAGGGGGCGAACCCCCGAAGCTCCTGAGTTTTAGGATCTTTGTGGGGTATCAAAGTTGTCATTTAACAGTAATTCTTTTGTCTTTACACTGGTCTAAAAATTACTCGTAGGGCAACTCGAAGTAAAATGTTATTGTTCATAAATCTTGTGAAACTACCACCAAGAGCAGATCCGGCTAACATTTAAAAGAAGTGGAGCTGAAACTAGAAAGGAGAGATGTAGGCCTACTGTAATGAAGCCTAAACTCAGCAGTGTGTGTTACCTTCAATTGGTTAGTCGGAAGTGTGCAGAAATTTTTGAAAAAACGCAACTTATCAGACAGACGGAATTTCCAGATGTTTTTGCGATAACTTCATTTGATGAACAGGAAAATTACTGCCTTTTCTCGACAAAGGAAGAATCAAATGCCCCCTGGATCCGCCACTGATAGGGGTCATATTACACTGTTTACATATTTCTTCTTCTTGTTGGTAAAGCGCCTGTACTCCTGATTGTACCATAAACTCACCAAATTGGGAAAAGAGCATAACTATGATACAAACAATTTGGTATACATGAGTAATTCATTAATTTTCTGCAAAACGAGGAATGAATAACATTCGTTAAATGCGTAATTCATCAATTTTCTGTGAAATTTTGAATTGTTGAAATATTTTAAGTTTGCATTTCACCATTGTCTGCAAAATGTTAAGATAATAAACAAACATTTCATCATTTTGTTACAACATGTAAAGATAATGCGGTGACTAAGTTCTTAACTTGATGGCACCTTAACGCTTCCATAGAATTTCGCCGTTTAAACAAGATGATCTAACTCGACAAGATGATAATTTTCTGAATTTTGCCACTTTGACGAAAGGTTCTTACCCTGCAAAATGACATTTTTCTGAATATTGCCGTTTTGACGAGATGATCTAACTCAGCAAGATGACAATTTTACGAATTTTGCCATTTTGACGAGAAGTTCTAATTCGCCAATAAGACATTTTTCTGAATTTTACGATTTTGACGAGATGTTTAAACTCGTCAAAATGTCATTCTTCTGAATTTTGCCATTTTGCCGAGATGATCTAATTTGGCAAAATGAAAATTTTCTGAATTTTGCTATTTTGACGAGATGTTCTAACTCAGCAAAGTGACAATTTTCTGAATTTTGTCATTTTTTCGAGATTTTTTAACTCGGCAAAATGACAACTTTCGGAATTTTAACGTTTGACAAGTTAATTAAAACGCCAAATTTTGAATTTTTGTCATTTTGAAGAATTAATTTTAGTCGTCAAAATGTCAATTCTACGAAAATTGTCATTTTGCTGAGAGAGTTTTTTTTTCTTTTGCATGTCCCTTCTACGCTTCCGTAGGATCCCCGACGAAATTGGGTTTTTTCAACAACAGGGGGTGGGTAGCCCGTCCCCGACGGAAGCGTGACCTTGCGCGCACGGATTCAAGATAGGATAAAGGATAGAAGAGCCGTAGTAAGACGTGATTAAAACCGATTCAGATATGCATTAAAATAGCGTTACAAAAGAAAAAATAGTTCGAAAAGAAAAAAATATTGGTCATCGATCCAGTAACTTCAGTCCTTTACGGCCTTCCTGAAAAATTGCCGTCCTTCCCCGACGCGGAAGAGATAGGACAAGGTACATAGAATAGGGTTTAACAGAGTTAAGAAGTGATTTAAAATCGATTCCAGTATGTTTTAAAATAGTATTTCAAAACAAAAAATATGTTCTAGATTGTCCATCCAGTAACTTCAGTCCTTGTGGGGTATTTTATTATATTTTTTATTTAAAGGCCGCCCGACGAAACCGCCGACCTTCCCCGACGGGGGGGATGGGCGGGATGCCCCCCCCCCCCCCGCTGGCGCCACCCCTGGTCAAACGTACTGAAATATTAAGCAGCGGTCAGACTACAACGAAGTAGGATAGGGTTTCGTGAGCTTTTATTAAAATTTCTTCTATTTTCCGGTCGGGAAGAATCCAAAAGTTGACAACCTGCGTTTAATTATGTATAATTTGTACCGCATGGCTACAAAAATTAACGTTATGTTTATTATTTCGCGATGCCACATCGATAGACAGCTTTTATTAAAATTCACGTGTCCGATAAAAACTGTCTGTTGTTGTGATGTCATGAAAAAATTAGTTCACATTTCAAAAAAGTCGTGTGCCAATCAAATATTAACTCATGTTGGCATTTTTTTCGACGAGGAATGGAGACGGTTTACACAAAACCCCTCAAACATAGCATAGTCCGATCCGAATTCGTTGTAGTGTGACAGTGTACGACAGTGTTTCATATAGGCCTATTAGGTTGTCTTTACAGCTTAGGCATAGATCAAGCACTCTTACTCACTACATCAATAAATAGACTTATCAAAGCAATAGCGCCCTCTTCTCCACCAAAACTCAGATATCTACATGTCAAGAAATGCAACAGAAAATTCTAGATGTTCCAGTGGCGTGTCCAGAGACGGGGGCGGGGGGCGAGGGGGGACGAGGGGGGAGAGGGGGCAATTCCCACCAGATTGATTCCAGACCACCTTTTGCCCCCTCTACCGCCCAAAATCCACAAAGTCAAACTAGATGCACCAGTTCAAGTGGGCTATTCTTTGAGTTTAGTTAAATGGACTAGTTTGAATTCACCTGCAGCAAAGGCACCACATTGAATGCCCCATTTTTCAAAAGGTGATTACAAAGCAATGCTCATTTGCGACAATACCTGAAATAGCAGAAACGGGTTCAAGTGGCCGATTTTCATCTTATTTCAACTCCGCCTAATTAATTTGTTCTCCCTCTCCAGCAGTCTGTGAATTGGGTGCGTATGTAATTTGAAATGTCAATAAGCAGTGGTAGAACACCTGTGCTAACACCTGCAACGTAGGTCCAGTAAAATGTTCAATGTTACAACCAAAGTTAATTGTCGACCTAAATTATCTAAACAGAGTAGAGTAGATGGACACAAAGCTCCACACAAGGCTTCATGCGTGTAGCCACGGAAAGCCCGGACGGGGGGGGGGGGGGCGGTGAAGGGAACATTAAGCCAATGACTCATGTGTGAGAAACTGTAGCCTAAACCCACCAGCTACTTTATTTTTTCTACACTCTCAAAACATCTCGGTTAATTTAAAACGTCCCCAAAATATTAAGCCTGGATTGCGGTCACTGGTTATCCATGCATTTCCTGGTTTAATATGACCAGGATTTCCCTAATTTGACTAGGAAAGTTATGGATAGCCGGTGAACACAAATCTGGTTAAATTTGACCTGGAATGTAAGTTGAATATTCCGATGAAAAGCAGCTCCACACATGCAACTAACTCACATGCGATCCTCTATCGATAAAAACGTCGTGAAGGAGTCGCCGTCGTGTCTAAACTCGGTTGATCAAATCTTGGCTATGTGCTGTCTCGAGGTATCCAGATAAATTTCGACGGGAAAAGTGGACACTTTTTTGCTTTGCAAATTTTTCTTACATTTGAAATTTGAGTAGGTAAGAATATTAACTATTTTTTTTTTTTTTTGGGGGGGGGGGGGCGGGGCTGTAGGTTGAATTGAAGGTGGGAGGGGGGTGGGTGGATATATAACGGCTGAGTGGTGGTGAGGAACTTAAGCACGGAAGGAAGGAGAAGCCTTCAAACTCTTTTACCCGGTTCGGTGGGGAAGGCTGCCCATACAGGGGAAGGGGGCCAGCCGGCCTGGCAACTGACCCTACCCAGAGCCAGGTCCAAGATAAAAGTATGAGAACTTCACTAATCCCCATTGTGAGTGGTGCAAAGTGTTATGTATAAAGGATGACATGCTGTGATAAGAGCAGAAGAGTGGGGGAATCCATAACATGAAAAAATGACGTAAAGTGCTAACAAACGCCAATGAGTCCATTTTCATGAAGAACATTTTGAAAACTGTGTGAATGGTATTCTACATCGTCAATCAGATATAACCTGACTAGAAATTGACCCTTTATTGAATTAACTAAGGTCGATATCGATTGGGAATAGGGTTAAATGAGTCAGATATGCCCCTGAAATACTACCAAACCAGAAAGCTGCTTTTTGTCTAAATAACCTGCAACTCCCTGATCGAACGTTAGAAAATATTGATCACGAGTTATGAGACAAAAATATCTGAATAAAGAACAAGAATGGCAAACAACGTTATCAAATTAATAGTCTTTACAATCAGTTCTCAGACAAAACGACTTATGATTTGTGTACAAAAAGCGTTCTCTGAAACAAACGGGTCATACGTTTGAAAAAAAAATGCCTGCAACTTGCGATCACATTACAATCTGGATAAACATTCTTATGACGAACAAATGTTACGAATTAATGTCAACAATTCTATGAAGTGTTTGGGAGGAAATCATGATTGTGATTTAAGTTATAAATCATTTTTATTGCTCATATCACTTTTAGCATTGAGTATGTAATAACACAATTAATTTTCGAGTTAACACTTTCGATGTCACATCTTTGATACCACCACCACATAAAAATTTTATAAAAACGGAAGTTATGAGTAAAATTTACACATTAGCCTACACATCTAAGTTATGTCAGTGATGAAGAACATGGCCTTCTGTAATTTTCTGCTGATGATTGCTTGCTTTGGAGTTTGCTTTGGAGTTTCCTTTGCCGCTAGGGGTATAACTTTGTTGCCAGTATCACAGGTCCCCAAAGACCAGAAACCAGGTCACGGAGAATGCTTCTTGAACAGTAAGTGCCCTTTTTCTGTTTCATATGTATGTTATATGCAATTTTATGTTCTATATTGACGTATTTTAGGCACGTTTCGTCCTTAGTATGCAGATCTTTAGAGCATTTCGCGGAAAATATTTACACTTATACGTGGGGAATTCAGAGATTTTTTTTAACTATATACGATGTGAAAGTTCAAATGACAATTGTACTGCTCAAGACCAACTTATTCAAAAAATTAAAGTGCCTGGACAAATTGTATTTATTTTACCCCTGAAACAGTTTATTCATCACTGACAAAATTCAAGGAATATGCCTATTAATATTCCAGAAGTTTAACTTTTAGTTTAACCAGTGTTTAGCCACGGTCAGTTTGATATAGAGCCATCTATTGGCAAGAGACCTCAAGAGCCGTATACACAGGCATGATGTCCTCCAGACTCCTTTCACTCTAAAAAATGATTACCCAACATGGACAAAAAAAAAAAATTTACCAAACCGTTGGTTGGTTCCGTACATAACAGATTTAGCTCCCTTGAAACCTGGACAAAGTTATCATGTCATTGAAATCCTTGCTTGTTGAACAACTGAGAAAAGCCACATTGTAAGTGACTACATGGTCCAGTGAGCGCCTAGTGTTGTTTGCGGTTTTCTATTGTTCAGAAATCGGCCAAGTGATGACTTCTACCAAGTCATAACGTCCAATTTTCAAGGGGCAGAATCCTCTAATGTATGCCGCCCCAACGGAATTGGGTGAAAAACTGCCCAACATAGTTGGTTAAGCGTTTACTGTTTATCGGTACTTGGGCAAAAGAAATTACCTTACCCAACCATTTCACCCGACTAGTTTTTCCCAACAAATGGTTAAAATTTTTACCCAACACATTTGCCCAACAGCTGTACTGTTGGGTGCTTGTTTGGATTTTATATAATCAGATATGTAGTAATCTGATTTGGGCAAGAAGGAGATTTAGCAAAAGTACCCTAGAACTTGGCACCGTCTGCCCTCCAAGAGTGGTTGAGGGCACCAGTGACAATGCACTTGGTTAATGAACAGGGAAGTGTGTAGTTTGAAGAAACAATCCCAAATCATGCACTTTGTATTTCTTGTCCCATTGATTACCTAGTAGTGATAACTTTTTTATATACGACCATTGCTATTTAAGTAATTTCGTCTAGGTTTTTACTGCTATTCCACAGCTATCCTTTTCTTTACCGTCCAAACCCAATCTTATTCAACCATGAGATCTTATAGTTAACCACTTGTATTAAAATAATTATCTTTGAAACTTGATTGATCTTATACTCATTTGAGTGGTTAATTACATTTTATTTATATATTATATTTATATTACATTTTGGTTAATTACATTTTACAAATGTTGGGTGTTTTAAAACTTGGACAACACCTTTTACCAAAAATTAGATTTTACGAAACCTTAATATACCCAATAAATATGGGTAGGTGTATGGGTAGTTTACCCATTTGTTGGGCAATAATTTGTCCATGTTGAGCTGTTTTCATTTTGTCCACCCCCCTTTACCCAGCTGTTTTAAAGTATTGTTGTGCGCATTGACGTCATCACGAACTTGATAGACACCGCCGTCAGTATACATATTGACCTATTGCACATGATTGTGAGAAATTGGTCCCCTGCGCAAGCGCAAGTGTTTCTATGAACGTTGTGCCATAAAGATGTCTCTTCTGCTATATGATACAGCCTATTGCGTCCCACAGGCCGTTTGGTAATCCGGTTATTTGAATAGTATGAGAGTTTAGAAGTTAAGTTGAATGGGTCCTTGGTAAGGGGGAAGGGGAGGAGTGGTTCGCTCTCACGGGAAGATCAACAAATTACTGGCATAATTTTATTTTAATGCTTCTTCATTCATCAGACATTGCACAGACCGACACTAACTTGACAGTCTGAGAGTTTAATTTACAATGGGTACTTGTATCGTTGTGGTACATATACACGATGTTGATGCATTGACAGCCAAATCTGCTCAAACGTAAACGTCAGAGTTATATCATTCCCAGCAAATGAGTGTCTCGCGTTACGTAACTCACTATTTTGTATCTAGCAATTATTTTTGTTATCAAGTTCTCATTTTTTCAAAGGGAACAAATTTATCAATCAATGTATTGTTACACGTAATATTTTAGAAGGGGAGCTAGAGTCACGGTATTTTTGTTATATTTTGTTTGCTCAAATTATTTCCACTTATAACAACAAAATGAATAACAATAAATTATTCAAATTGTTTCATATACATAAAAGAACGAGCGAAGAAGTTTGACAAAGTTATATGAAACTCTCTCCCTATAATAATGATAACATATATAATTTACAGAGCAACATAATTCAATTTTGATCGTACTTAGTGACATCAAAGCAATTGCTCTTTTGTAGGCTTACATATATGATATTTGGGTGATATCCAAATATTGTACATATTTATCACTTGGTCTTTAGAGGCCTAATCAATCATCTCACCGCAAACATTTCCAATTCTCCTAAAGTAATTATAAGTCCCTCCCACAACTGTCTAAAACTTATCCTCATCAAGAAACAATCTCAGTGTATTGCTTCAGGGTGAGTATAGACAAGACCCCAGTGTGTAATCAAAACAATCCTAGTACAGTACATGCTGTGTAATATGAGGTAGAGTACATTGCATTTTTTAAACTATCTGTCCTTTAAAGGGTCATGCCAATTGAAATTTGTATCCTTCTAAAAAATTGGGGTGGGAATTGACTAGACTTGGCCATCCCTCTCGTGAGTGTTCCGTGGGGAGCTGTCCACTTTCTCTACAAAATCCCCTACTTCAGCATAGTACAGCATATCGTATTTTCCTTTTGTATAATGCCCCCTCTGTTGGTCTATTTATTGTATCGCTTCTCGTCGAGAAGCGATACAATTGATAGACTATAGAGGGCGTATTAGAAACAACAAATACGGTATGCTTCACTGTGCTGAAGTACTGGATTTTTTAGAGGTAGTGGTTATCAACTCCTCGGGGAACACTCACAAGAGACTTGGCCAAGTCTAGGAGTTGACTGCCTCAAACTTCCTTTTGAAAAAAAAATAAAGCGTTGACTTGATGAGTTCAACTCGTAAGGTCATTATTTGAATTATTCCATTTTGACTCCACAAACGGACACACTCAATTTTTTTAAGGTTTTGTGGACAGAAATTTTTATAAAAATCATCATTTTGATTTTTTTCAATAAATAACTTAGGAATATTTGGAGGTAACGTTTTTTGCTTAATAGTGGCAAAAAACGTATTTTTCAAGTGCAATGTTGATAAAATTTAAATGTTGCCATTTCTTCTTAATGTATTGATTTTATGAATAAGTATTTTATATTTATTTCATAACTTTTGATTCAGAGAATATTTTGTGCGATGAACCAAGGTCCCATGTGCAGTACGATGGAGAAAACTGTGTAGATTGCATCTGCAGTCAAGACGGACAAGGTGTATCCTGCTGCTTTAAGTAAGCCCTAACAGAATTTTTCTTTTGCCATAACTGTTGTCGATCTAAAATTTTAAATTATATTTTGTTAGGAGTTATTGCTGTTCTTCGAAGATTGCAATATTGTCCCTCGTGTGACCGGATCGTTCAAAACATTTATACATGCAAACAGACAAGCCCACAGTAATGAGTGGGACAAAGCTTTCAGCCGGTAAATGTCTTTAAATCAATGATAAGCTTCAAGCTCGGGGGGGGGGGGGAGGTCAGGGTGGGGGGGGGGGTCAAGGGTGTTGCTCCTCGGTTACTGGCCTGCACACATAACACGTCGGTTCTGAGACATGGGTCAGTGGCAGGTTGTGCATTTTTAACTTGAACTGCATATTCAAGTAGCATTTCACTATGGTGGCATTATGGGAAGAAAACGATTTTCAAAACCATTCTCTACAAAATGTGGAGTGATAGCCTTTTCTTAGTTTCAAGATATCTCATTTCACTGATTGGTCCATTAGTATTGTTAAAAACACCACCAATTCTCTTAAAGAGTCAAAAAAATGTTACTTTAAGTGCAAGGGCACATTGCCTCAAATTGGGTTTGTTTGTAATTGAATATCCTGTTTGTCCTTGAAAGTAATACTGTTGGAATGTTTCAATATCCAAGCAATGTCAGAAAACTGTGCCATGATGACATCACAGATTTCCCAAAGTGCATTTTATCCCAAGAAAATCTTTCGTTAGTTTAAAAATAAGTATCTTCCGAACGCCTTATGCTATTGACATGCAGTTTTCATCTTCTCAAAGAAAAAATTGTTCTATACATTTTGATTTGAAGTTAGTAATTTTGTATCTGAAATATCCTTGGAATGATGTCACGGTTGTATGACTCAATGCTCGGTTTAAAATGGTGTTTATCTTCCATTAAATTTACAAATATAGAATAGAATGATTTACTTATATCGATGACCTGCAAATCCCGTCACTGTCTTTTTACCATGGAAACGAATGGGAACTTCTTTTACCTGCGGGAATTTTATATTTCCTGCCATTTGTCTCATTGTTGTAAATTAGTTTAAGAAAATATTACAAAATGTATTCCCTATAGCAAAATATAAAAATACAAACCATGAACCATGCACTCTTTGGAAAAAATGAACATTATATGTAGCTTTATTTCCCAACAAAATTCATATTTATCTCTTATAAATTGATAGATGTATCAAGTGTACAAACCCATTTCCAGTGGCGGTGCCAGGATTTCAAAGAGTGGGGGCGGGGGAGATGGAGGTCACAAGAAGCTATTGGATTAAGCCCAGGGACACCTAATTGAGTCCAGGGGTAAATTTCCCGTGGGTCCGGGTCCAGGGGGCTAAGTCCCCAGAAGCTTAAACTTTTTAGCATATTTCTGGGTCAATATTAATCCTCAAGATAGATATATTCTGGTTCATAATCCATCGTCCAATGGAATGATTTCAAAAGAATTTAATGAATTAGTCTACCCCCCTGTCTCCTGTACTTTGGGAGCTTGGTGGGGGAAACCGGGGGGAGGGTGCAATGCAACCACGCCCCACTGGTGCAGCCACTCCCCATCTCTGGAAAATGGTTCAGGCCTTTTTTACAATCTGTACATTAAAAAAATCCGTCTGAAACCTCCAAAAGCCATTAACAGACGACATCTCCATGAAACCAGTAATGTTTTTTCCTCTTCATTATACCCTATTCCAACATCGTATGGTGAGCTCGACCACTGACTTCCTATGAACATGGACTTCGCATGCGTAGATTGTCGCCACCTAATGTGAGAGAATAGACTTAGACATTTGCTGGGATTCTCCCCGTAAAATTCGACTTCCTCAAGAAGTTCAGTATCAACAAATTTTGCCATGAACGCTCCATATCTTTGCAACAATTCCAGCTTATGTCAATGTCGATAAACAAATTGAGGGTTCGTTAATATTGTTCAGCATTCATAAACAAATTGAGTTTTAAATGTTTCTTCCCCTCATTTCAAATCACATGAGGCACATGCGGCCATCTTGCTACGCTAAAATTTCTTAGAACGGTAACGAATGTGGTAGATCGGAGCACCAACCCTCGGTGTGATAGGCGCATGCTCTTACTTTGAAGTTAAACTAATAATTTATATCTTTGAACTGCTTTTCATTTTCAATAGGCGGGCAAATGTAAATAGGCCTACGTTTAAATGAGCTCATTGGGCTCATATCAATAACTTAATGAGGTTGTTAAAGGGCCACTACCTCATGTCAATACTAATAGTTAGCACAATAAGTCAAGTTTCATATCCAATAGCTACGGAAAAAGTTAAAATTTTTAATTTTGCGGTGTCCTGACTTGAATCGGTTTTGATTTGAGTACTCCCTCTTCAAACAGTTATTTGTAATGTGGAATATGGGGATTGTGTAAGTTTGACCTATTTCCATTGGTATATGAAAGAAACTTCTTAACATGTTTGGAAATTAAAATTTGTTGAATTTCATGAACAAACTCAATATGATTTATGATGTATGAATATCAGGGCGTAGCCAGACATGGTGATGGAGGGGAAAAGAATCATAATCGTTTTAAGTCAATGCCAAACTTAAAACTCTAGGTGGGGGAGGCGGAAATATTTCGAATGGGGGCTTCCCCCGTGGCTACGAGCCTGTACTATAAAACCCAAAGAGGGAATTTAGTCACTCTTTAACAGAGTAAAAAGTGTGAATTCACTTCATTAGTGTGTTCATTCACTCCATTAATAGCGAAACTCAAACCAAAAAATAGTGAGATTCAGTCCAAAAAGGGAAAATTCACTCTTTAACGCATCCCATCAGGGTTTACTTTTTTTTAAAAGTGGTCCCTGAGGGCACTACATTAAGAATGACACTGTCTTTTTTTTTGGAGTAAATTTCACTCTTTTTGAAGTGACTTTCCCCTCTTTTGGAGTACATTTTTCAACTTTTAGTCTTCTTAAGAGTGAAATTTCACTGTTTTATTTTTTGAGTGTGCTGAATGTTCAGTTCAATTATGTAGATATTTTCAGTAACGAAATCTTTTTATTTTATTATTATTGCAGGGAACCGTTCCCTCTAGTGAAGAAGCCACGACATTGCGAAAGGTATCTAAACACTACCAGCTGTGAGTATGAATTCACGGAACGTTGTCGAAATGCATGCGTTATCACTGGCTATGAATATTCAGAGCTTCCAGGATTCTAGAAAACGTTTCCAACCGGCACTACCAGAGGGTTCATTCAGCGATGTTGCTGTAGAGACTTACAAATTCTTAAGATGGAAACTATATAAAATGGCCATTCCCGAAAAACCATTATTTATAAAACGGTCGGGCAGGTGTTACACGTCCTTTCTGTTACAATAATGCTAAACATACGCAAATCAAACATGCATCGGGAAGTGATACGATATATTTTCCCTAAACATCATCTTTGCATTTTGGCTGCAATTAAGAGACTAACACAAACATCAATCTACTCAATGACACCAGCACTCCTAGCTAGAAAACTTTCTAACACAGAATAAACTATACGTAAAGCAAATACAAATTTGTTTGAAAGTGTCTTTTTTGCTACCCTGTTTGGTGGTTATGTATATATTGAATTCACTTTTCGAAACTGTTTTAGATAATGGCGCTATTCAGCAACCCCGACTGATCAGGCCCGGATCCAAGAAGGGGGGAGGGGGGTTTACACCTCATCCCTCATTTTTTTCGCCGGATCAACAACAAAATATACGATACGGAAAATTGGCAACTCCCTCGTTCCCTGCTTTACTCTTAAGTCAGCCCCCTCCTTTGAAATGTATGGATCCGCGCCTGCTGATAGATTGGATTATGACCAGGAGCGTAACCAACGAGGGAGCAAAGGTGACAGCAGTGCCCCAGTGAGCACATTTTTGGTAACTTGAGTGTCTTCTATTTTTGTTTTAACTTGTACGATATTTCTAGTATGTCCCCTATTTTTATGCTTAAAACTGGGAGCTGCAACAAAGCTTAAATGTAACTTAAAAGGCCTTTCATTTTTCTTTCAAGTGTCATTTTCAGCGATCTCGGAAATTAGTTTATTTGTCCAAAATGTTTGAACGCTCCTCGCCAACTGTGATGGCTACCACTCTAAAAACACCGGGGTTAAATTTAACCAGGACAGATGTTCTATTTACTCCAACACAATCTTGGTTAAATTTTAACTCAGATCCTGGTTAAACGAACTGATATCCTAGTTCTTTTAACCAGAATTTGTGTTACTATAACAAGGATTTGCGTTAAAATATAACCAGGTTGGGTTGGTCCAAAATAGAACACCGATCCTGGTAAAATTTAACCCCGGTGTTTTAAGAGTGTACACTCTAAAAATTCCACTCGTTAGGAGAGTGACAGTTGTAGAGATCACTCCAAAGGTCCTGAAGTTTACTCCAAGAAGAGTGATGATTTGCCCCAGAAGCGTGAAGTTCCTTCATGATCGAGTGCCTACAGGTGTCACAATTGAAAAAAAAAGAGTTATTCACGAAGAAATTCGTTAAAGAGTGACTTTTTTAATCTTTCTGGAGTAAACTTCACTTTTCATTGAGCGAATATAACTATCCTTGGAGTGAACTAACACCCCAATAGAGTGAAATCACATTTTTCACTCTATCAGAGCATGATTAAGTTCACTCTTTTGATCTTATACAGTAAACTTAGACAATTTATGTTCGCCCCATCCTTGAAAAATTACTGGCTGCGCATCTGCTTATGGACATATGTAAACTTGTTTCCAACTGTTCATATGACGACTATCAAGAGAATGACGTCACTACAACTGCAACAAATCAGTTTTGTACTAGGCAATAACGTTGCTGAAATGTAACGATAACGTTTTGTACGATCAGAACACGCGAAATCAACTGGTGGGCTAACAATAAATGCTATGTATCTGACTCATGCAAAATGGTATCCAAAACAAAATGGAGGAAAAATTTATTTTCCCGTCAATTACCGGTTTTGCATCAACTAGTAACACAGGCTACTCTAAAAATGATGATAGGGAATTAAAAGTTATTTCAAATACTCCTCTAAACGCATATTTTAAACATATTTCGACGCTAAGCAAATTTGTCTAAATTCTAACATTGCGTTTTAAAACGTTTTTACTGCTTAACATGTAGCGTTAGTAAGCTAGCTATGTATGTATATGTATATATATATATATATATATATATATATATATATATATATATATATATATATATATATATATATATATATATATATATATATATATATATATATATATATATATATATATATATATATATATATATATGAAAAGTAAACAGATGCAATAGCAAAACGAAATAAAAAATGATACTTTCATTTCCAACTAGAATTTATCGATGAAGAATACGTACAAAATATTTCGAGCGTGACACCACTGCTCTTCCTCAGTTGAAAACACAAAATGGTAAAAACCTTACACAGTGCTAGGAGAAGCCCTCGCTTGGTTGCTCATGAAAGAGAGGTACCTGTTAAGCCCGGTTTTATGGGTATTGAGTCGAAGGATAGCCTTAACCTCTTGCTTGATCCTTTCCTCGGTATTCTTAAAAAGCCGTAGAGAATAATGCATTTTAGGTCTGTTATCTGGTGGATTGGAAGGTTAAAATGTTCGGCAACTGGAAAACCTGGAATGTTAGAGCGTATGCTATGTTTATGGTTATTGAACGGTAGTCTAAACTTAGTACCTGTTTCACCGATGTACTTGGCCCTTGGACATTTGGCACAATACAAGAGATAAATTACATTGTCCGAATCGCAATTAAAACGACCAGGCCTCAAGATGATTTTTGAGGCCTGGTGGAGGTACGAAGGTGAAGGGTCAAGGTGCCTGCAAACCAGACATCTAGGTTTATTACATGGTATATTGCCATTATTGGGTTGAGAATCTTTGGAAGGGAGGGAGGTACGAACCAAAAGGGATTTGATGTTACGTGGCTGGCGATACGCGACTACTGGAGGTCCATCAAAAATACTTAATAGCTCGGGGTCAGAGGAAATAATGCTCCATGAGAGTATGACCTCACGTAAAAGTGGCGCTACAGCTGGATGATAGTTGACTACAAGGGGTATACGGCTGGGATCTGCCTTCTCCCGGTATGACAGCAGGCTGCTTCTTTTCAGGGAAAGTACCCGTTTAAAGTGTTGATTCAATAAAGGGGAATAGTAACCCCTATGGAGGAAAAATCTAAGGAGTTCGGTGGCTTTACGAATGAATAAATCGTCCCCTGAGCAGATACGGCGATACCTTAACAATTGACTGTATAGAATTGACTCCTTGATATGACGAGGATGAAAACTGTTAAAGTGGAGATAGGTGTGACGATCTGTGGGTTTAGAATACACAGATGTTTCCAAATTACCATTGTCAATCATGACCAGTATATCGAGAAATGGTATTTCTTTAGATGAGTGCTCCATAGTAAACTTAATGGAATCATGAAAATTGTTAACCAACAGGAAGAACCGATCAATTTCTTGTTTCCCGTGTTCCCATAACATAAAAATGTCGTCTATATACCTTACATAAAAAGACGGCTTATATTGAGACTTCTCTAGTATATCCTGTTCAAGGAAATGCATGAATATGTTGGCGTACGAGGGTGCCATTCTTGTGCCCATAGCAGTACCCTTAGTTTGTAAGTAGTGACGATCATTAAGTATGAAATTATTATGAGCAAGAATGAACTTAATTAACTGGGAAATCTCAGCATGTTGAGTTACACATTAAGATCCACCATCTTACTACAAGCTAGAATACCCTCTCTATGGGGGATATTTGTGTACAGAGCAGAAACATCCAAGGTAGTCAAAATGGTGTCATTAGTAAGAGGTGGGAGATTACAAAGCTTATTGAGAAAATGGGTACTGTCCTGAATGTAGCTGGGAATGAGGGAGAGTAGAGGTTGTAGATGTAAATCTACATAGGCAGAAATGTACTCAGTTAGTGTGCCTATGCCTGACACAATTGGTCTGCCCGGCACAAGAATATGTTGTTCTCGGGCTAACTCAAAAATCTCCTTCTCCGACAGCTGGGGACCACCCAGGGGTACTCTGATGAGACCCTTGACTTTATGGATTTTGGGTATAGTGTAAAACCGCCCTGGTTTAGGGCTAGGGGGAACAAGATCTACAAACTCTTCTCTTGCCTGCATGTTGAACGATTAGTGAAAGCAACTCTTTATGGTACAAATGAGTGGAATCAGATTCCAGTCGTTTGTAAAAGTGCACATCGGATAGTTGTTTCTCCGCTTCCTAAATGTAGTCAGTTGTGTCCATGACCACGACCGCACCGCCTTGTCTGCCGGTTTAATGGTGCTAGCCGGGTTGCTCCGAAGCTCGTTTAAGGCTGTCCTATCGCTTTCATCGAAGTTGGTTCGTGCTGAAGTTTTCGAATTTACAGATGCCAGAAAAGACTTCAGGTGGCAATTCACTCTCTCGACAAAAGTGTCTATGTAAACGTTACGGTTTTCCTCACTGTGTAAGGTTTTTACCATTGTGTGTTTTCAACTGAGGAAGAGCAGTGGTGTCACGCTCGAAATATTTTGTACGTATCCTTCATCGATAAATTCTAGTTGGAAATGAAAGTATCACTTTTTATTTCGTTTTTCTATCGCATCTATATATATATATATATATATATATATATATATATATATATATATATATATATATATATATATATATATATATATATATATATATATATATATATATATATATATATATATATATATATATATATATATATATATATATATATATATATATATATATATATATATATATAGACGTCTTCAACTGATCAATACATTTTTTAAGATGTAAAGAAAATAATTCTTTTATATTTTGACACATATACTTTTGACATTTGGTCAACCAGTTATGATGCACAAAATGAAGATTGATATTAAGGAACAGTTTTGGCGAGATTCATCTTCACCAGAATGTCAGGTAAAGAAAACCCTCAAACGATTGAAAACACCCTAAAACGCCTTGAACGATGAAACACTCCCCTTGTAAACACGTTTTTATCTAAACATGTCCAGCTATTAGAAAATGCATGTTTAACATTTAAACGTGTTTTAAAACGAAACGGTTATTGCTCTTGGTTTCACTGTGATTCTGTGCACAGTGAAACCAAGAGCAACATCTCAAAGTGATGCCATAAATTTTCTTAGCTTTCGGGATATTGTAGCCTGCCACTGTAAACAAATTTTTTCTTTCATGATATTATTTACCTATAATATTTGGCCATATTTCATAGAAATAATCAAGCATTTTTTCTAAATTATTGCTGGAATTAAAGCCAAACTACAATAACCAAAACGTAATATTACTTAAGTGTATTGTAAAAATGTGGAAAATATTTATGGAAAAAGTTTTGACAAAGTGAAACTTAACATTGGAGCACACATTACCATATAAATATTTCAAAATGGTATTTTCTGGACATGACTACACATTCAATGAGACTTCTTCAGTTAAATAGTGAGAAAAATATTTATGGAAAATTCATTCTTAAAAAATCTAGTCAAGTATGGGGTATGGAGTATAATCATTTCACATATTTCACGTTTTTTTTAAATTGGTTATATATGGTTAAAAACCGAAACTATTTCTTTCATTTAAACAGAAACTATTCAAAGATTTGACAAGATTCTGGTCCTTGCCACTATTAAATCAATTCTATTCGAATTCGACCAGGGAATTCCTAAAGTGTACGTTTGATGCCTGATGCCCTTATATATTGTCCCAACATAAATCTTAAACATCGCAAGAACGTAATCGCTTCCTTGACGGTTCTTACTTTTTAATGTTGGCTATTTTTTATCCAATCTATAGATTGGTTTTCTTTGTTTTCTTAGGGGTGAATATGGACTATAAAACAGCACCTACGCTATTTTCAGGACTCAAGTACCATTTTCATTCAGGTCGGCAGTAGGCTGGTAGGCGCTACTCGGCATTTTGGGCAAATGATATGTAACATCTTTCCTTTTCATTAGTGAATGGAGAAACATGACAGACCAATGGTGTAAATGTTCTTGGTCGGTTATAGATGTTGTACTTCAGTAAACGTAACCTCCTTGGAAAGCGTATGCTCCCTTGGTAGTATATGCTTTGGTTACGCCGAACGGCTATTCGCGAGAGAATCGGGAGGACTTTTAGTAAAGAATGGAAAGTCCAGGAATTTGAATTGTTTTGGAATGGCTGCATTGGATCAGATTTGAAGTCAGTTTCGACCGTGTCAGGAGTAGCGATGTGTTGTCCCTGTAAAGGGGAGGAGGGGAATCTTTTAGTACCTAGGACTTGAGCAAAAAAGAAAGAAAAAATGGACGAAGGACGGAGAATGCGGAGTCTGTCGAGTTTAAGGGGCCATCCCGCCGGGAAAGACGGTGGCCTTCTGGCTTACCAAATGATACCACGCGGCAGGTTCATGATGATTACATGTGGAAACTCATGTTATAGCCATTATTGTTGGGTCCCTTTGAAATAGCCAAATAACCGTCGTCGTTGTTAGTGGTGCAAAGTGTTACGTATCAATAATCATTCATGACCGAGAAAATTACGGCCTATGGGATCTACGACTTGACTCGCAATTCAAAGAATGACCTAAGAATTGGAAAAATTTTCATGTGGAAGATCGTGCAAAATACATGTGCGATATTTTACATTGTCAATCAGAATGAACTATGGCATGACACGAAATTGACCCGGAATCAAAATAATTGGAATCGAAACTGGCTCTGAACTGGATGAAGTGAATCGGGAACCGTCCTAAACTACTAATGTAAGAATAATGTCTGGTTATAAACAAGCTGATCATATGCATATAAAGATAACAGTAATTGGTTATCAGACAAGACCACTCGGAAGTTGTGACGTGCAAAATGCATCCATTCATGTTGCATGTACCATCACCATTTTTGTTAAATATTCCTTTCATAAACAATTGTTAACAAAGGCATGTGTGTATTTGTTAGGTTGATGATTTATTTTGTGATTCGTGTTAAGCAAATATTAATTGTGAAATAGAATGTGTATTTAACTAATCTCTGGTACACACCTTTAAATTACAATTATTCAGTAAAGAGGAAAATGTGCGCTTGTAAATTTCTGCTGCTGATTGTCTGCTTTGGAGTTTGTTTGTGGCTAGAACCCCTGGCCTGGCACTTTTACTGGTTCCATAAACGATCAGAGTGCCAAATCAAGGAGAATGCCTGTTGAATAGTATGCCTCTCCTGTTTTCTGCTAGGCAATGTTCTGTTCTGCTTGACATTATTTTAGGTGCTCTAACTTCTACATACGTAATTTTAAAACATTTCTTAGAAAATTTTGCTACCTTTTAAACATATGAGAGTCAGATATTTCTTTTATCTACATCCATTTGTTCAAATGAGTCACACATAAACTTTCTTGCATGTATACCTGTAAAATGGACTGTAAACAATTTCGTGTATAACCAGATGGCAAAGTTGTATTAGTTGATCATGGAAACTGTTTCTTTGAAAGCTTGAAAAGGGGGGGGGGGCGTAAAGTTTGCATATAAACTGGAAACATTTTTATCCCCCAAATAAAGCTGGGTATTTCATTTCAATTTTTCCCATTTTATCCACAAATAACCTAATGATCTAAAGTGCTGCCTAAAAAGGAATCATTTCATTTTCAGTATAAGCTCCAGATGTCTAACTATTGAAGTAAAGAAAACCAAACAAATTTTGAAAAGTTCCAATTTTGTCGGCTCTCCTCAATCCGTAAGGTAAATCATATAAACCAAACGAACTTCAGTCACCTTCATTCTGTACGCTACAACTTCTGATTTTGTACGGCAGGTCTTTGAATGAGAAACCGAAATCTTTTAATTTAAACCCTCAAATTTTCATTCCTAACATTCTAATATAAGCGCATGACTTTCAAATATATGTAGTTAATGAGGCAGCAAATCTCGGTATCTACCTATGACCCTAAAATAATTGATATTTGAACAAGTTCGAGTGGAAGTTTGGTTCTCGAAAGTGAAAGTGAGACGGAACAGTAAAGCGTCTCATTGTTTATTTCTTTTATCCAAATTTACATTTACAAAGTAAGCTGGTATTCGTTACTAAGGAAGCAAGGATCGGTGACGACCTAGAAGGAAGTACATGTTCAAATAGAAAAGCAATACCACAGGGAAAAGTGATAGCAATGACTCCGGATTTGACTCAACACAGTGACCAAGTATAAGTGTAAGTTATACGCTTACAAAGCTCAACGTGCAAAACTTCACAAACGACTAGCAAAATATTTGTTGCAAAAGGTTGGATTATTTTTTTTTTTATATTTGTTGACAGATATTCCTCTTTACGGTAAGTACATGAGGGTAAGTAAAGACCTTTCGGTAAATACACTCAGTTTCTTTGTTTCCTCGCATTTTCTAAATTTGAAATCTTCTGGTTGAAATAGTTTCATTATTCGATTAAAATGGACTCGAACCAGATTTGTGGGTTGCATGTTTTGAAGCGTCGCTGGAAAAATTATTGAGAATTGTTGACTGTATTTTACTGTTTAAGAGTAGTATATAATACTTAAGTATGTTTGCATCATACAGTCACCGCTTGATTAAGATTGAATCTGCCTTATTTATGTCCTGAAATTTTATCAAAGTTACCTGAGAGATAAAAAGTCACGGGATTAATCTGCGGTTTAAACATTTTTTCTTTTTTGTGGGGGGGGGGGGCAACTCTTGACCTTCGTTCACTGGTTGTCCATGTTTGTCTCTATTAATTCTCCATGACTGAAAAGAAAAGATGCTCTTCATAAGCCAAACTGTTATTTTGGTTATTTTGATGTATTGTGTTAAGTGATTCGATCGGAGTAAAACATCATCTTTCTCTAATGAAGGAAAGCAGCAGATGTCCTATTCTTTCATTTCAGATCCTTCAGGCAATACCAAAGGCAATGGTTCTTAAATCTGTGGCACTCCTACTAGTACTTGGCCTAGTTTCAGTCGGAGGCTCAAGTTGCCCGATTTGTGGTAAGACCATTCGGTTTTCGATAAAGCTACCATAACGAATTAGATACAAACCGCTAGCTACTGGAAGTAGCAACCGATTACATGGCCAAGGGTTTAGAGCATCAGACTTGCAGTTGGGAGGTTGGGAGTTCAAGTCCTGGCCGGGTCATACCGACAACTTTAAAGAAGGAATCTGCTGTCATTGTGCTTGGTGCTCCGCATAATCAGTGTTGTAGGTAAAACAAGCCAGTGAGCCACAACATGGAAAAAAGGCCGTGGCCTGCTTGACTTGAACCAATTGTTTGGAAACTGGACCGTAAGACTCCATGTAACTAACTTACTAAATACTGGAAGTGACGGGTTTCAGAAAGGGCGAAGAGACTCCTACGTGTCCTTTCGAAACTGGTTGCCCGGTGTAAACGTGGCCAACTGTGGCATCAAAACTCTTCTAATGTCATTGTTTTCAAATAAAAGTCAGTTAACAGTAAAGGGCAGACCGGATCCCGATTTTCTTATTAAGGTTGATCCATTTTCAGAGAGAACTCCTATTATCCATGATGAGTGCGTGCCACCTCGTTTTTCCAAATGTCTTCTGAGAGACAACCTAATTTTTGCTTGGCATATGAGAGGGGAATGAATCCAACCTTCTAGTATTTATGCCTATACATTTTACCAATTTTTTAAAAAAGAAATATTCAGATCTATCACCCTATGTGAACCTCAAAGGTTTTAGGCCCCCTAAAGATGTTGTTACCAAAGGTTGCCTGAGTTTGGGAAGATAGTGGGGACAACTTTCACTTTTCGGCAGACAATGTTATGTTTTTAACAAAAAGTTAGGTACTCTAAGGGACGAACACGGTTAAAGTTTTGGACAGAAGGACTCCTGTTCGTTATTTAAAAAAAAAAAAAAGAAAAAAAAAAAAAAAACAAACAAACAAAAACAAAACAAAACAAAACAAAAAACAATGGTTCCAATGACACGCCAACCAACAATATAGACGAATCCGATCAGTCAATGGTCCGATTAAGTCATAAATGCGGTCCATCAGCTGTAATCTTTCCAATTATTTGCTTAAATAAACCATGGATGATTGCAAAACCAAATACCTCTTGACCACTCAATTTCACTCAACCACTCAACATGAGAGTTAGTATTGCATGTTTGACAATAAAATTAGGACGATTTAAGGCGGAAGGACCCCAATAATGTCCGTATTTATCTAAAGGTTAGTTTGGGTTGTTAGAGATTTACACCATAATTTCTACGAACAGCATTAATGGAAGGCTTTCTGAGATTCTTGCAAATTCAGATTTGTTTGGCACTAAGATTTAAACTTCAAAAGCCGAAGTTAGTTGAGCATGATGTCTTTAAAAGAAGTGTTGTGCTAATTTTGCATCAATATGGCCCCGACACGATCTTACATTTGACCCGGGGAGGGGGGGGGGGCGTTGTGTTTTGTCTTGTAAGAAATTGCTTGCTATATTCTGTAGATTTTGCCAAAATATGGGCTTGTCGAAATGGGAAGGTGGTGGGATGGTTTCTTCTTATTTATATTATATGCTTGTGGAAGGTAAGCAACGCCGCTCTTATAATGACCTCTAGTAATAGTATAAAACTTCAAATACAAAATATTTACGAACAAGGGACGGACAATGTTTCGTAGGTTGAAATGAGTGAGGCCAACAAAAGATAAGTCGCTACAAACCAGATTGTTACTATTTATTTGAAAATAATCTCAAATTGCTAGTGGAAAGCCATACAATGGTGTGCCTTGCTTAAATGATCTATCGTTATGCATCCATATTTCATGTTCCTCAAGATATGCAAATTTTCTATCGAACAAACGCAAGTTTTCCTTAAAGAGATATCGGACTGATAGAAATGAATTAAAAGGCAGAGATTACACATTGGATATATATCTCTCATCACTGACATTATTACATGCAATAGGGCTTAGGCCAACTTATCGTTGTTCCTTGCAGTTTAGCTAACCTGCTTACACCGCGTACTCATTCCTGATAAGGCTGGTTTCACATCCTTGTATCATATTTCGTGTTCGGGAATTAGATCACGTTTTAGTGACTCGTTGTTTCTCAACTGGATAGTTCTCAGAAATGAGAACTTGTAGGCTGACCGTTTGACCTCTATTCCTCTACTATTTAAGTTCCTTAGTAGCGCCCAGGGTGATCATGTTCAGCCTCCTTGGTTCGGTCAAGGAGCTGTTATTACTAGACCCCTGGTTTTTGATACTCTGTGATATGATAAAGGTTCTTATTTACAAGCTTCAAAGTGGGAGAAATCGTGCTGGGTCTATCTTTAAAGAGAGAGGGAATGGAAGGGGGGGGGGGGGGGGAGGAGGAAATTCAATACGACAATGCCATTTTTGAAGAAGGGGAAACCTTAGAAAACCCTGTAGTGGCGTAGCTACAGGGGGGCAGGGAAGATTTCCCCCTGGCTCAGAAAAGTGAAAAATTGGGAAATTTGCAATTTGTGATAACAGTACATAACACTGTGGTTTTCCCCAACTCTTTGTTGTAAAATTTTGAAATTCCCTCCAATAAAAGCTCCACTTTTGTTATTAAATTTTTTAAGAAATGCAAAATTTTTCTCGCACTTTGCGCGCCGCAATTTGCAGTTTCTGATGCAGGAGTGACCGCTTATAAGTCAGTTTGGTGATCTTTTCGAAACTCTGGACAATGACAAAATCACCAGATAATCAAGTTACATCGGCAACTATAATGCTATTTTTATGAATTTTCTATAGTAAAATTCCAAATTTTCTGCAACATAAGCTTTTAACTTTTAAAATGTCGTCGGAGAGCTTCAAATGTAGGCCTTACATAACATTGTGTGGCAATAACTAGTTTGGTCGCCGTGAATCTCAGAGTGGCCAATGAGAAATACAGATTCTTCAGTACTTCACGTACTTTTCGCATTTCCTTATATCGGAAACCCAAATCCAGATACTTGTTTAAAAGGGGCAAAAGTTTCGGCGTGCTTCGCGCGCGGCAAATTACGTCCCCAGAGGAATGGTGTTGACACTTCAGAAAAGTCGGAAAATTTCGGTGCTAGCCCCACCCGGAAAATGTCTAGCTATGCCACTGAACCCCTTGACCTCTACTCAATCATCCAGTGTCTCTTTTCTACGTTTTATTCCCTTTGGCAAATTTTGCACAGGTTCTGCATATCAATCTTAACAAAAACCTTAATCTTTTCATTAATTTTAGTGTGTAAGTTCAAGCCATGCTTTACAGACCGAGGGTCTAATGAGAATTAAACCAAATATGTAACACTATCTAAACGTATTGCCACTATCGGTTAACTTTGTAGAGTAGGTTTCCAAGAAATATACTTTGCAGAAATTTGTCCTCAATAGATTGTCGGAAATGGCACTTCCTAGGCCTATATTACCCGTTCAAGTCGCTCGTGTAAGAAACTGAACTTTTAGAAGGTAAATCAGAAATTGTTCCGTAAATGTATGCAGAAGGTAGTATTAGAATAAGCATCGAATCAGAAACTAAATGCAGGGGTGTCCAATCGGAGTGCGGATTATGTTCCCGTGTGGGAGGAGTTTCACATTCCGGCACAAAGGCTTAGGGTCTGTCTGGAGCGCTTAAAATGAGACAGTTCTAACCAGGACTAAAAGAGATACCGCGTAGCTTGTATTTGATTTCCACGATCGAACCTTCCGTTAGTTACATTGTCAATACATAATCCAATAGCCATTTGGTTAAGGAAGCTGATTTTTTTCATTCAAAATGAATTCCTTGTTTAATTTTCTCTCATTCAAAATGTTCTTTAAATTGATATATATTTGCTCTCACATGCGATATTGTTTTTAAACACTTAGGAACTGGTATCAGTTAATCATCCATACCTATTGAACAATTTGTTCAGGAAAATATTGTCAATGTGTTTGTCTTTAGTTTACACTTGGATGATGAGGCGTATTTTTACTAGTCGAATACAACAGGCCAATCAACCTTTGCCTTTGATGGGGAATTTTGTTGTAGGATTCATATTATGTGCTTTTCATTCGAGTACTTGTCACTTGTTTTGGTTCTCTAAAAATAATATTTATGTTAATAGATCATTTAACTTGAATCCATGATATTGAAAAGCTTTTTACCCTTTTGGAAACACTAATTTGAATCTAACGGAGCCCGTAAAGGGAAAAAAAGAAAAAATATTATTATATATATATTCGAAATAGTATTTTGTTTATTCGAAATAATATTCCGTATATTCGAAATGGTTATTTCGTGTAATGAAAGAATTATTTCGTATATTCGAAATAATATTTTTTTCTTCCATGGAGGTATAGGACCAGAATATTATTCGTCGTTGCAAAGTTATACTTCATGTCAACACCTTTCTTTTCGCCCGATGGAAAAAAAAACCATTCCTGTGATACAGGACAGCTAGAAGAACACTGTTAGTTGCTGAAGTTGAATATGTTGAAAACAACTTCTTAATGGTAGGAGCTGGGCTCGCTGTAACAGGCTGGTCAGTGGCCTGTTGCCTAGGCCTAACTAGGACGTCTGTAAAGGCATGACGGCATTATATCGAATATACTAAATATCATTTTGAACATACGAAATAATAATTCGAATGTACGAAATATTTTTTTTTTGCATGTCCCTTTAAGGGCTCCGCAGAATCTCGTTTTATTCAGTGCAAATATTACCTTGACTATATCGAGACAAAAAGTTTCGAGATATTTATTTCGTCAGTAGAAAATGAAGGTAACGATAACACACAAATTTTATATAGTGCAAAACACTTCCATTTGGGCTTAGAGAAAAAATCAAACGAAAAAAACGTAGACTGGAGAAGAGATAGGTCTTGAGTAGTGTCTTGAGATTTGGTAATGTTCCATCTTCTTTGACTACAACTGGGAGGCTGTTTCAGAGACATGCAGCAGAATATTGAAATTAACGATGACCACAATATTTTGTAAAGTCTGGAGGAGATGAGGGAAGCAGTTTTGAACTGGACTGAATGCGACCAGATGATATGACTCTTTGACAACATCTTGAATGGGTAGAACTGTAATCCTATAACTTCAAAAGGAATTCAGCTCGTTTGGGGCAAACAAAGTACAGCTATGTGAAGGTGCGAAGTTTCAAACATATTTAGATGAGAATTAGAGGACTGATACTTTTATGAATCTGTTTCAGAAGGTGAATGAATTTAAAACTCAACACAAGATTTTTAAAACTAAATGATGGTCCGAGAGGTGGACAAATTAATATGTTTTGGAAAGAACCTGGTGGCTTGGAGACAAGTTATTTGAATAAGGAAGTTGTACTGCTCATAAAAACGTCGCTCGGTCAAGGCTAGCGAAATGTAATATTAGTGGAAAAGGACTGGGCTGGGGATGCATTTGGTTCATATGGGTGTTAACTAAATAATGGCACTTATCACCCGTCTGATTCGTTACCCTCTGGCCAATAGCTGCAAAGAAAGATATGCATCATTTCAACATCCTATGTACTCTTAATATATTTCAAATATCTCCCAAATCCCCAAGAACAGAAGAAGTAAACAATATATTCGTAAGAAGTAGACCAGCCTAATGTTAATTGTAGTTGAAAAATATAGTAAGTATCTCGCAGGCAAATAATGAAACAATTTTGATAGTCACTGTTCCAATGAGTTTTTGTAGCAGAATAATTAGCATTACTAAAATGTGAAACTGGTCCCCATACTTCTTCTACCAGGAAAGCACAAAACATGCAGGGCAGGCCATCCGACAGACCCCATTCTTTTATCTTTTGAGGCCCACAAAATACCCAGAAGCAGAATAACGCTATCGTGCAAGTGTTTTGACATGTTTAACTCCGCATTTTGGATAAGTACCAGACATACATTTGGGCCATGGGGGGGGGGGGGGGGGGGCGTCGAGGAGAACGATTACCAAAAGTGTAGAATGAATTTCTTCAGTTCGTGTTTTTTGTGGAGTCGTCACCACTTTTTCAAATGTTAAAGTTCCAGGCGTCGATCCTGGGTGGATGGGGGGGGGGGGCAAAAATTGCCCCCAAAATTCAGACAATTAAAAAAAAAAACAGGCAGAATAAGCAGAATATTACATCGTGGTATGCAGATGACGTTACGACTTCGAGAAAAAAATCAATTTGAACCTAGTTTAAAGTAATAACACTGGGTCTATAATGAGCAATCTATCTATGTTTTGTGTATATGCTTGTAAATGTGAGTGTGTATGAATGTTTGTTTATGTGTTTATAGGTGTGCGCTCGCGTTTGCCGGTGGATTGCTTGTAGATCGGTCACGGACACGAGCTGAAGTTCTGGCTGTTGGAAAATTCCCCCTCCCCTGAATTGGCCAATCAGATCCACTCTCCTCTCAATTACGCTAGTAATTGAGAGCAAAGCTTTTAATCCACACTGGATGTGAAAAAAAGATATACTTGTTTTGATTGCAGGGGGATTTGATCCAGACCTGGACGAACAACTAAGAGTCGTTAGAGATCTTTCCGTGAAATGGTTGGCTGATCAGCAAAAAATTGACGGAAGCTGGCCCAATGTCAATACGCAGAATGCCATTTTGGGACTACAATTGGCCGATCAGACCTGGCTAGCTAGTCAAGGACTTGGAGAGAGACTGCTGACGAAGGAAAGGTTGGAGTACGAGTTATTGCAATATCTTCTCACATGGAGGTAAGTTACTCTAAAATAAGTTTCAGTTGGTGAACCGTGAATCAGCTTGCACTGTGATAAAGGAATTTAGTTTCTCTCAAGACCTAGGAACATTCTTACTGTTTTATATTGCAAAACCATTATGCAGTTTTATCTATCAAACGGCGATATCCATTACATCAGTAATTTAAAATTCGCGGCTTTAAATTTGCCCGACAATACCCTTTTGATGGTTGCATTCTGACAGTGCTCTAATCATTTGCCTTTGAGGTCTTCAGAAGCCGATAGATGGACACATTACTTTAATATAACCACATGGATTCTTCAAAGTTAGTCATGTTCATCCACAAACTGCAATTTTTGTTACTACATAGCCTAGTTCGCAGAAATTTTCAATCGGAAAAGCTCTTTGATTGACAGCAAGCAAGATTTATGTCACTCAGCAGCTGTGAGCCGTGCATTTTGCATCACATTTCTTCAAACAGATCGAAAAATCGTGGGAGAAGGATTACAGATTTAGGAATCGAAGGTGGTCGTTTGGGTCAGTATATGCTAGCTCTACAAGCATCGTGCATATCTGCTGAAGATTTTTACGGCATCAATCTTAATTCTGTGATGGCTCGTTGGTTGAAGAAGTATCCCAGAGGCGAGTTTAATAACTATTTCAAGTATAGTCTAGCAATCTTGTCACTGTGCAGCTCCGAAACACCAATATTTAGGAGGGCGCTCGTCAAACTTGCCAGAGGCTTCGACCGATCAGATTCATGCCTCTCTCAATATGGACAAGGTGAGAAAAAATATCACTTTCATTGAAACTGAAGTGCCACCTTATAGCCATTAGCGGCTAGCTATAGGAGCACGGGGGTCACTTGCCCACCTCCCCAAATATTTCCAAAGCATGGTCTTTAATTTTCCAAAAATAATGTTATTCGATCAAATATGACTAAAAAGTAGCCTTTTTCTTAATCTGGGCAAAGTATCCCAGCCTTCTCTCTCGTACAAATGTCACATATAATTTATAGAGTGTAAATTAATGCGTAATTGCCAAGGATATCGTTCGTAATTGTATCAAAATTTTAGCACAGTAACGGCCGCCCAGAAGCGTTGATAGCGCTACCAGCACCAATAGCAGTACTGAATCAGCACTGTTATTGATGCTGGTAGCGCTACCAATGCTTCTGTGTGGCCGGTTCAGGTTTACAGGCTCATTCGACCACTTGTCATATGAGTTAATATGATTCGAAAAGTTATGATTTCAATTTATTTCCAACGGTGTGCAGCTCCTTGAAACAAAAAAGTTCAGAACAAATTTTTTTTTTCATATTTTGAAGAGGAACATATTCTAGCCATAGCTTATTGGAGAAATTTGTACTCATTTACCATGTTTGGTTCTCGAGATATTAGAATTGAAGTTGACATATTTTCTATAAAGAGTGAACTTGCAACAAGTAGACGTGATGTCTGTATTCACATTGATGGAAATGTTTAGTTGTTTTTCTCGAAAATTTAACACCATATTTATACAATGTGGCTGTGATATGCTGTAACCATAAGTGCATCCCGAGCAATGAAAGTTTAAAAACTTAATTTGCCTTGAGGGCAACAAAGCATCCCCAATCAATTCAAGATCAAATAGCAGGATCAAAACTAAATAAAAAACAAAACAAAACATTGACCATCAATATGAATACATGGCACAGCACCTACTTGGTTCAAGTTTACCTTTTGCAGAAAATCTGTCAACTTCAGTTGCTAATATCTCGAAAACCGAACATGAAAAAATGAATGAAAACTTCGCCAGAGTGCTTAAAACATGTTCGTCTTTAACATATTAAACAAAAAAGTGGTTCTTGTCTATTCTTTTTAATGGAGATTTTAATTTGCGACAAAGAAAATGATAAAATGTCACATCGTCCTGTAAAGGAGCCAGTACATTTTATCTGGTAATTTTCTGATCATTTTGCAATTTGATTTTCTTTTTATTAAAATAAAGAATTTATTGCAAAGGCAAGCTCAAAATAATGACTGCTTAAATTTTACTTACAAGCCTGGCACATGCAATTTCTGGCTATCTGAGAGGTCGCGATTTTTCAAAATTTTCTGTACGCTCCGCGCCAACCGATGACGCTCCACTTAGATAGTCTTTCTAGCAGTCAGTCACCACTTCTAATGCCCCCCCCCCCCCAAAAAAAACTATTTTTGCACGACATTCCCTGATACTATTTGAGACGTCTTGGTCTCAAGCTGAGCTTGCCCCCCCAAACAAATTTCCTTATATCCGCCCTTGCTTATAGCCTATCTGCCTGCTATGTGATTTGTGAATAATTGTTTGTGTGTCAACAGGTCATACGTGATTCTTTTCACATTTTAAGTAAGGTGGTGTTTTTATGGTATTGAGTCTTGGGGGCTGTGAGGTTGGGAGAAACATATAATTAGTACTTCGCATCTTTCGCTAAGGTGTCGCCATTGCCAGACAGGCCACGTGATGTGTCCCGAAATCAGTGAAATACGTGAATTAGTTGAAATGGCAAACAATGGGTGTTTTTGGTGGGCAAACTATTTTCAGTTTCCCCGAGTCTCTTGGAATTGCTAATGTGGAAATTTGTCAAAGTGACTAATCTCTCCTTGATTAGTCAATCATGCAACAGTTTTGTTCTGGACAAACATGGATTTATTCGTAGGGCAAGTAAGTGGAAGCTTGTTAGATTTAGATCACATGGCATAATATATTTGGATACCTGTTCACCAAGTTACTTACGTTAGCCTATATACTTAATGTCTGTCCTTCTAACATGTGATATTCGTTTGCCCCAGAATTTTCCTGCTTGTGCCCCCAGTGTGTTGTGAATGTTCTGCAAACTTGTTAAAGCGGCTCATTTAGGTGGCCGCAAGCCTATAATGGCAGTGACCATTTAACCCTTTACCGTTGTTTGGGTCCTTTTGGACCCATGCGGAGAGCTCGGCTGTCACCCGTCTTTACTGTTTCACGCGGAGCTCGAAACTGCGAGTAGCTACCCGAAAATTCGGCCACAAGAGCGAGAGAGACAATAGTTTAAGGTCACGGGGTCAATGGCCCACGGAAGCCGATGCGGGGCGGGCTACGTCCGCTTTTCCGCCCACTCCCGAGGCGCGCAAATATGCCCCGATCGGAGCACAACGGTAAAGGGTTAACACTATCATCGAGTTATCGATATCAACTCAATGGACCGCCTTAATTCGGTTTTGTTATTTCTGCAGGTGCTTAATTTGTTAAATTTTCAATCGTTTAAATTAATTGCATTGAAGGTATTGGAAATGTTAATAAATTGAAATAAGAAACAGATCGCCCACTAGGATTTGTAGGATAGTTTCAGCACACTGTATTACTTCTAGAGAACTGTCAGCTTTGCCTGGTGTCACATTAAAGGTCTTGCCTTTTTGTTTGTACTTGCAGGAGACTCTGGTCACAATATCGACATTCTCTCAATGGAAGTAATGGCAATGGTCTGTGCCAGAGATCAGGCCATTGCAAAAAGAGTTCGCAAGTGGGACTCCATCCTCGCTGCTCGAGTCCAGTGTATCATCGATGCCCAGAATGACGACGGCTCGTTTGGTAGCCGTAACAACATCACAACTGCCTTAGCTATTCAGGTATGTTTATTGCAATAGGCACGGGTTTTATCCAGCCTTCACTAACGTTTTTGTTTCATATAAAAACAGGCTTTATGTTTCACAAAACAACAGTAAAGAAGTGTAAAACTGATTGAACCGTTTACATTGAAGGGGAAATGAAATCACCCAAACTTATATCAGTAGGCTTTAGTAACCGTCTTGTTAATGATTGGATCTTGAGTGATCTATAACAATATTTTTCTCCTCAAATGTGAAATTTACCAGGAGTGACTGCTTGGTTTACCTTGAATATGCAATACTGAAGTTCTACATTGTTATTATGAAAGATGCTCTGAGCAGGGGCACGAAGAAAATTGTGAATTTGAACTGTTGCACCAGTATACGTTTCGGGACACCGCTCTTGCATTTTAGTGGCGGAGTAACTTCTTCACACATGAGGGAACTGTTTTCTGGTGATTTGGTGATAAAATAATAAAGGCAGTATTTACAAATTTAAGAAGAAATGTAATAAGCTTTTACCGTAACTTCAAATAAATCTTTAAATTAAACCAGCAGGGCGTTAGTGTAAACCCAAACATCCTGAACAATTAATCAGTGGAAGTATCCTTAGCACCTTTATGACTAAAAGACCGCATAAAATTGAAAAAAAAAAGCTTATCAATAAAATCTGCAACCAGAAAAAAAAAATTGTGTGAACAGTTTTTCGAAGGAGACACTAACCTCTTGGTCTTACACATTTACATAAACATAGCGGAAAAAACTGAAATTTCTGCACTTTGTTGGCTGCACTTGCCATGATTAGGACACGGGGCGTCCATCTGGGAGGGAGAAGGGGGCAGACGCTACCACAATGAAAATATTGGGGGAAAACCTTTCATTTTCTCCTGATATTTCAAGTATATAGATTTTAACAACATTCGGAATAAACAAAATATAACATTGCAGTATAAATGACTTCTTAACTTCTAAAAAAAAAAAACATCGATTAGAGTTTCCATGTCAAAAAGCGTGTGCACATGTGTTTGGTTGTGTGAGTATATGCACTCGCGTTTGAATGGTTGGGTTGTTTATAGACGATTCCGGTCCACAACATGATCCAGGGTTCGACCGGCTGTTGGAAAATCCCCCATTCATAAGCCAGATCTGGGCCCTATTGTGTCTACCCAGAAAGTTTAACCCTATGACTTTCAAATACTTTGGGGGAAATGATCAGCTGGTATCCTCACCTGCTCCGAAATTGTAATCATTATATTACTGATGTAGAGTTATTTGACTTGTATCTCTGGGAACCATAAGAACAATAAGTGAATAAAGGTAAACTTTATATCGTACTTGAGTAACGCCGAACAACAACCAAAATGAGAATTGTATGCATGTAATTCTTTAGTCAATCTTTAAAATATATGAGTCTTTGTGGTAAAACTTAGAAACAATTTAAATACGGTCCTTACAGAAGGGGATCCGACATGATTTGTGGATGGGGGGGGGGGGCAAAAACTTTCCAGCAGCCGGAACCCTGGATCGACGTGTCCTGGACCAGACTCAGTTGTAAGCAATCCACCCACACTAACGCGGGCGCACACGCACACACACAAAACAAACGAACGCGTACACACACGAACATTGGCACACACTAAGACAAAGCATGCAGCATTAATAGCTTAACTGTCTCAAATATGCATTTTTTATCATTCTCAGGCTTTGACTGCTGCGAACGCTGCCCTTACTTCATGGAACTGCGTTGATGCCGTGCAATTTCTTATTCAGAATCACACTTCAGGGGATTTCAGATCAGTTGGCCCGCTTGCGCAGATAATTCCCATTCTTGGTTGCAACAACTTTGGAAGCCTTCGAAATGTGACTATTCCTTGCCCTTCGCGTAAGTTAAAAATCATTTCAAGACAAAGATTTTGCTGTACCTACTAACTTGATAACCACAGGAGTCACAATTAAATTGTTTACATCGTGGGTTGACTTTTTTCTGAAAAATATCGCAGCAAGGAGATATTTAAGAGTCCGGTCGTCAGGATTAGTTTGGATTTTCTTTTTTTTTAGTACCAAAATGGTAATGCAGTTACAGTTGTCCCAAACATTGCAGACGACAACTAGAACCCAGGCTACTTTTTCAATCAGACCCTCTTTAACAATAATGAACACTTACAAGAGTAAATTAGATACATGCACGAACAACACAAAATAGAAAGTGAAAAAATAGTTTTACATTAACAAACTCCTGGCCAATTTAACTACCTGCAATGTCAACTCCAACGTACCTAAGATAATGGGAAGTTATCAAACTTGGCCCCCTCTTTAGAGTCATGAAATATCTCACATGAGGGCCAATGAACGTATAAAGGACAGATAAAATGATTCTACTTTGTTGGTATGTGTGTCACTCTGTAATCAGCAATAAGATGAATCACTACTTCAGTAGATTCCGATTGTAGAAAATACGTTGTTTCTGTACCGACTTAAAGTAAGTCATTTGTCACTCAAAACTAAAATTTCGCCGAAAACTCAAAAAGCTGTGAGGTGGGGGAGGGGGTGACATTTCTACCAATGTGCGGAAAATGATTTTCTCAACAAAAATTTCTCCGTACGCTACGCGCCAACCGATGGTGGGTTTCGTTTACATAGTGCCATTAATACTTGCTCCACCAATACAGATGCTTTGACTCTCCACAGCCCCCCAAATAAAAAAGTCTAGTTACGCCACTGATTCCTTGCAGCTGATGGAAATGGAAATTTCGGCAACGACCCTCTGAGTTGTGCAACATGATTGCATTTTAGGCGGCATAAGTTTCATGCTGTCTAATGATTCAAAGTATGGAGTAATCGGATATCAGCATGCTGGTGCTTTGTCTTGATCTTCAGTAAATTTATATTAGACAATATCAACTCTAAAACTATCAAGATAGACTTTCACCGCGTATATCAATTACTCAATATTAAGCCTCAGACAGAACGTGACCTGGGATAACATGTTATGTATGTTTCTTCTAGTTGTTCCGTTGTGCGGCTATATCAAGATATCGTGCTGGAAGTTCGATAAGCAATAAGTGGCATCAGCCAAAATAACTTGGAAGAAAAGGTCAGAGTGTTGTGGGAAGGGCTATCTCCTTGCACAATTTTCCCCTGCAAGTATGGAAATCGAAAAACATGCCTTATTCAACTTGCATTCTTTATAGCAATTTAGAGAGTTGTGGCAGGGATGAGTACTTGTTGGGGGGGGGGGGGGGTTGGAAAATGAGGGAAAAAGTACCCACAGACTTCGCAGTGTGCTATATGAACCTTGATCATACCGCGTTTTCCCTGATGATAAAACAAAATAAGGGTACATATTCCATTGGCAGAGCTGGCAAATTGCTCACACGTTTCACGGCCGAAAGGGTTTTACTGTGTTCTAATCAGTTCTTTGTGTTTTTACAAAATTAAGGAGAAAATCAATACCTAAGTTGGTAGGAAAACACTTTGTCAATTTCTCCAAGAAATGAACAAGATTAAAAATTAAAAAGGAAGGCACTGTCAGTATTGCAGTAGTTTTTGTACTCACTGAAATTTTCTGGCGACTCTTCAATGATCATTTGGTCAGAGTCCTGCAACTTTCGCGATTATTATCCATGAATATGAAACGTATTTCTACCGAAAGCTGCATTCCCCTCGATAGGAGCCCACAACTTGATGAATAAAAATTCTTAAAAGGAGTCAATACTTTAAGACATTGTGAAAATTTCTTTGGTTATGAAGGCTGTGTAATTCTAACCGTGATGTAAACACCACAGATAAACAAAAGGAAAGAAAGGCAAACTGGTAGCATTCCCATATGGGCCCCATATACGTCAAACCATATGGGTCCCATATTATTTTGCACCTTAGACCCATATGGGAATGCTACCAGGGTGAGGGGGGGGGGGACTTAAGTCTCAAGCATGTGGTAAGAACTGCGTTAAGTTTGGAAGTATTCGAAAACTCAAGAAGGTGCATCCAAGGTCCAGAGGATGTGTGTGTCATTAGATTTAAGTCGATTGCATAATTCCCTGTTGCATGTAGTCCGCACCCTTACGCTAATAAAATAGTTGATCTCAAAGCCCTAGTTTCACTCATGGCTGTCACCAACCAAGGATGTTAAAGCGTCCGTGATTTTCATTTATGTTCAATTACAGCTACGACAACCGTAAGACTGTCACCAATCCTGCCAAATAGTAACACTACAACATTTACTGTGAAAGTGGTCATTAGCAACCAGACCCAGACGTATTCGGCCACCATCATAAGCGGAGAAAGTCTGTACTACGGCATGATTCGATTAGCTGACGCAAACAATGGCTTCAGGTAAGCCCAGTTCGTGCTTACACCTTAAAATTGAAAAGCAAATTCCGAGATTTTTCAACCTCAAACAAATTATGTCAATATTTATGGTCTACGTCGACCGCGTCGTACTTAGTCATAGTTAAATATCTGCTTTGACAAGATCGTCTCGTTTAAAAGTATGGCACAATACTTTTTAATTGCTATGGAAAAAACCGGTCTATCTGTCTATATGGGATAGCTATTTAGCTGGTGACTCAATAGAATAAAACGACCCTCCTTCATAAAGTTCTGATTTTGACAATTTTTCCGCAATGAAATTAATTCCTTTACAGAAAAGTGTGCAGAGCGTCATGTCAAGTATGGCGGAAAGGAAAAAAAATGGGATGGGAGGGGGACTGTCCAAGCGGGTCGCCTAGAATAAAAGAAAATATTTGATCTTACGAACCCCCCAGGTGTTCAGAAACTTACGGAGTGCATTTAGCTGAACCAATCCAGCACCCAACTCAAAATTTTCCTCGCGATCACCGCTTTAGAAGCCGCTCTATTCCGGGAGTGAAGCGGGGAGGCGGGGAGGGGGATGGACATAGACCTATTTCCAAATAGCAATTACAATGAATTGTGGGATATAGTTTTGGATGAGCGTTAATGTTAACCACAGTAAAATGCCATTGACAAAAATGACAAACACCAAAACTCTATCCCACAATCCTTTGTAATTGCCATTTGGAAATAGGTCTATTCGGTAGAATCTCACTGTTTAACAAAGTGTTTCTTGATTGGCTGTTGTCTTTGTTTTGTATCAATTGTATTTTTTGTTAGGGTTAGGGAGTAGATTAGGGATTAGGGTTATCGCCAGTCAGTTAACCCTTTACCGTTGTGCTCCGATCGGGGCATATTTGCGCGCCTCGGGGTTGGGCGGAAAAGCGGACCTAGCCCGCCCCGCATCGGCCGAATTTTCGGGTAGCTACTCGCAGTTTCGAGCTCCGCGTGAAACAGTAAAGATGTGTCACAGCCGAGCTCTCCGCATGGGTCCAAAAGGACCCAAACAACGGTAAAGGGTTAAGAAAATTCTTGTTAACAGTGCCCATCGCCCCTGCGCTTGCCTTTACCCCTCTTTTATACAAGAAGGTTTGAAGAACACCTGTTATCAGAATGATGACTTAACGGATTTTCAGATATTTTATTTCGAAAAGTATGACAATTTTAATGATATTCTACTGGAGTTTCACAACGAATGCTGTCCAGTCAGAATCATGTCTATGAATTTTGTGAAAAGAAATAAACCGTTAGTTCCGAAGGAATTGGAACGATACTTGAAAAAATATAGGCCTATATAAAAAACAGAGATCTTCTCCAGAACACACAAAAATTGAGCCAAACGTACCCGATTCCATACCAAAACAAACTTGATCTCTTAGGCTGCAGAAAAATAAAGTTGTATGTTCCTAGGTACTCATGATTATTAAGACATGAGTATGAAATTAGTTTAAAATATACATATGGTACAATTTCCAGTTCGTTCCTCATATATGTTTGTAAAAGGTACATTTGTATCTTTCTGGACAGTGTGAAGGCAGCAAAAGATAGTCCGATTTGTGAAAGCGGTGAAAATGAAATTCTTACAATTGAGAGTTTATATTTCATTAAACTTGTGAAAAAAAAACAAATCTTGTGAAAGTGGTTAACGGCAGATATGATGATGTTAACTGTGCTGTTTTTGCGAAAACGTTGCAGGAGAATTTAAACACTTCTTATGTTTTTCTGCCCTAGATTCTTGACGAGTGATTCCTCTTTCGGTAAATCCATCGATGCAATAAATGGGGTTGCGAAAAACGCCGAACGGAGTCTTTACTGGACAATCCACGTAGGGCAAGCAGGGACTTATGCCCCAAAAGGTTAGTAGATATACTTACTTTCAGTTTGTTGCATTCATTATGTTGTTGTCGAGATATGACTGAGGCTGGGTTCCAGCCTCAGAGTTCCCGGAAAGTAAACGGACAATTTATCCCTTCAAATCTGAACTTACGAAACTGATTTTCTGTGGAAATATTTTGCCTTATCGATATCATTTACTTTTACTAACGTCACATAACGTCAAAACGCCTTGGCCAAATTTATGAGGCCAGAGATATTACACCGGAGAGGAATTTTCGAAATGGGGAAAACATTCAAAATACTATACTGGCTCGCTCGTCTATCAAAAATAATTCTTAGCAAGAATGACCACTTATAAACTCGAGTACATCTCAAAAACGCCAATCATATAAGCCTCTAATTAGTACATGATATTTTAGCTGCTTGAATAACACATAATTTCATGTCTAGTACACTACAGCGAACATGTGAAACTGTGAGTAAAACAGGGAAATGTATCCATTTAGGCCCAATATGAAAAAAAAAATCTTGAAAAAGAAGGAGTGGGTCGAACTGCTTAACGTATTCTTGTTTCATATTTTACATGATCCAGGGAGTGCTTTCGAGTAAACCCTTCGAGATTTGATTTGAATTGGCACCAAAAGCTCACGGTATAACTAGACAAAAGGCGGCATGAGAGATCTGTCTTAAACTACCTTGATTATTAAGATTCGTTTTCAGGTCATAGGACTGCGCTTTAAATTGTAACATCACCTGTGTTAAAGTGCCAGGCAATTTTACACCAAAGATGCTAGGTTGATGGTGGAACGGGTAGAATGCTGATATTTTCACAATCTTGACAATATTCAATCAGAATATCACCAGTTTGTGGTGGTCAGTGCTTAATATATTCTTCCCGCAGTACGTTATTGATCACCTTCAATACCCTCAGACACCATCACCCTTCAGAATTGACTGACATCACAGAGAAGGCCTCATGTTTGTTTTAGTGTTCTAGTGGTAGAGTACCCGCTTCTAACGAGAGATGTCCAGGTTCTATAGATAATTCTCACTGACGTCACGACTACGCGTTAGCAACTGTCATGTTTAAGGGCAAGCCTGTCAATAAATAATGGGGTTGCCCTCAAACCTGGCTTAACTACTCCAGGTGAAAAGCCCCTAAGACGTCAAGAGAGAATATCTATTACCAAATGGACGCCATATTAAAAAAAAAGAACCTATCCATTGCTGATGTTCTGCATAAGCAATCGAGTATGGCAAATATTCTAGTACCCGCAACTGGAAAAACGCCACCGGCACAGTTAGATTAAAGCAGAAAACCGGTGCGTAAAATCTCACCTAACTAAATAACTGACAACATGAAGGGAACCTGTGGATGTACATCTTCCGATCCTAAGTTACATCTCTTAATCTTCATCTGTTAACAGTGGTAGAATAAAATTCTGGGATATCGAACTATCGATCGACTTCTTTCCCAAATTTATAGTCACAGCTATATAGAATTTATATGCTATAGCCTTGACTTTCATATTTTTATTTTGATCTTTAGGAATCGAGGGACTATTTCCATCGGAAGGGGCGATCTATCTTTTCATACTAACTGATTTCAGCTGAGAGGTTCAGTCAACCATTTGAATTTTGAGAAAATCCATTTCTGGGGAAAATCTTAACGTTTCTTTGAAATTTTGTGTTTGTTTGGTACAGTAAGCAAAATCTTCGTGCTAATAATTAAAGTTTAACTTTCAAAACTAAATTTCCATAATTTCTGCGTAACTGTAAAGTACTGGAATTTTTCAATAGTTTAATGAAGTGACAGAAAAGCTTTAAGAATTAGACACTTATTCTTCTGTCCTGTTTCCATTTTTTCTTTTCCTTGTATGCTTACCTTACATTGCGGTTTAAAAGTTATTTGGCTAAATGATGTTGCCAAGTTAAATATTCAACAGGGAAGGATGGGTAGTCATCCCTAGAGGAGGTTTGCAACGTTGAACCCCTACTTACACTTATTTGCAGTATTCTACTTTGACTGTATATGCGACAGAGGGATTAACACCCAACAATAATCGTGCCTCTCAGTCTGTTCAGATTACAGGAGTAAATACATAAATAATTTCACAGAAACTTTAAAGATGATTCACTATCATAAAACTGAGCAATTTTCGCCATAGTGACTCACTTTTGTCGCCAAAGTGTCTCACTCTTATGATGTGAAGTGAGCCACCATGACGACAAATTGACTCAGTTTTAGGGTAGTGGCTCACTTTTTCACTTTCTGTATAATTGTCTGCTCTAAAAAGCTACCTAAGGTCGACAATCACATAACTCTGCGCGGGGTCATTGGAAAATTTATATAAAAATAACACGATAGAATTTAACAGCGCTCACAGCAATATATTTGGTATCCTTAATATGTGCGACATATGCACAAGGTGTAATTAAATATTCAATTTATTCAAAGGTATTGTGCAACAATTTTTTGTCAACCTAAAGTACATTTCTAGAGCACGCTGAAATAACACGTTATTTTTCACACGCAGTTATACATACCATGCGTACAAAGTACGATGCCCATATAAATGCGCAATAAAGTAGGTGCTTCAAGGATACTATACACGGCATGACCTTATTTTGAATATGTTCGAAAATGGGTGTTATAGGTCGCCAAACGTTTGGTCAACACGAAATTGTAGGTCTTATTACGTTGGCCTCAAGTACATTTTTATAGTCTTACTGGCGACCAAAGGTGCCATCCAGGTAAATAGAAAATAAAAACAAATAAGTAGAAAAAAGTGAAAGCACGTCGAGCAGAAAATATGGGATAAAAGCACATTACCGAGAAGCTTGTGTTTTTTATTTAATATAATCTTCAATCAAATTGATTTAAAGCAATCTTACAAACCATTTCAGAAAATTATGTAGCAAATGTAACGTATGAAAAGTCCGGATAATCATAGAAGTAAAAGGAAAAGCAAAACTTCTTATAGAAGAAAAGCTACCGTTTTGCAAAGAACTTTGATAGTAAAACGTAATAGACCTAATAGAATTTGAAGCAAAATACAGGCAGTTTACGACGTACAAAAACAAAAGGGCGTAAATAGAAAACAAAAATGATTACAAATAAAGTGGATTAAAGGAAGACAGAGCTGGAAACTAAATACTCCACACTCTAAAAACGTCAATATAAAAATAAACCGTTTTTGGTTCAAAATGACCAAATGTAGTCAGAAATTTGATCTTCTTTCGGTTCAGTGACCATTTGATCCTTTCCGGTTCAATTTGAACCGGACGTTTATAGAGTGCAAAATACTTGCAGCTAGGTACATTTATGATTCCTAGACAATACTGCTTCTACTCAACTGCAGAAGGGTAGGGATAATAATTTGAAAGTCTGAACTCATGGCCCAAAGTCTTCGAAATTTTAAGTTGTTCATTTATTAATTCTATTCATCCTTCAAATGAGTGTCTTTTCAGATTTTCCAACATCATTTTAGAGTTTCGAAATGTGCATGTTCAGCTTGATAGGAGACTTATATGAAAAATGTGCTTTACGTAACCCTTAGCCAATTGATGCGCATCTCAATGGTAAATGCTTCCATAGCTGTATCTTTCATCGGAAGATCATAAAAATTGTGCCTTCACTGACTAATCACGTTAGTCAACAATATTGACTAACATTTGACTAATATTTGACCCAGTTGAACTAGTTTCTAACAAACATTTAGCCTCCTTGACTAAGTTTTGACGGATATTCTTTAATCTATTACAACGAAATTAGTCAGCTATCATCACAAAGTAGTCAACTGTGAGTAACTAACATAGTTAGTCGATTCAGACACCATTTGACTAATTTGTGTGTACAGTGAAGCCAAATCCTCAACTTCTTCCAATCATGCTCTGTAAAACTTTCCTATCCGACGAAATTGACTGTTATCCAATAATAAGCCACGCTGCCAAACGCTGGGAGGGTTACGTGATCTTTACTCCTCGCTATCATTGTTCGACAAAACGAACTAAAAAATACATCAAACAAACCATGTCTTCAACGAGATAAAGCCCTGAGACTGATTTCTTTCAATATCAAATGAAAGAGTTCTCCATGGTTCGTACACGGTGCAACCACTCTTCTTTGACCTGGGGTAGCTGTTGATATTAACGACATCTTTAATGTTAGGACATGTGGTCTTGGAAGAAATCCATCTCCTTCAGATGAGATTTCTTATCATGTGCATGAAAGAGGTTCGTACACCTTATATATATAATCTGTGGAATGTCTAACAAACTATCTAGGGAGATTCCTCTCAGTCTGAATCGTCATTTGTTGAATGTGCTGGACGAACATGAGTACGTCCATTTTTTAAAGGGGCTCATTGATTTTATATCCATAACTTAATGAGAGTTTTAAAGGGTCACTACCACATGAAAATGTTTATAGTTAGCATAATAAACCAAGTTTCATGTCCAATAGGAATGGAAAAAGTTAAAATTTTGAATTTTGTAATGTCCTGATTTGTAACGGTTTTGCGCATAATTTGAAAAAGTGTCTGGTCACAAATTTTTGAAAACCCAATTTAACCGTTAGGTACTCACTTATAACACAGTTAATTGTTTGTAGGATAAATGGATTGTCTAAGATTGACCATTTGTCATTGCTATGTGAAGAAAACCGAGCGGGTTTGGAAAAATTTGTTGAATTTCATGAACCAACTAAATGAGCCGCTTTAAGAGATTTCTGTCCGATACAGGTCATAAGACACACCAATGTATTACCACAGACGACATATGCCATGCTGTTAGTTACATGAGGTATTTGTTTTCTGTTCACATAGGATGACAGTCTTCTCAAGATGCTTAGTTTTACTCCGTACCGTCTTCATCGCAATCAATGTGTGCGTTGAACTGTTAAAGGTTATTTTATCTCAGCTGGAGATTACAGAAACAATTGGCATAGTAAGCTTCCAGATATCCCATCGTTGATAATCGGTGTTATTCGGAGACGTTTAATGAATACAATCGGGAAGCCATTTTGAATTGGGGGACTGTCTCAGTTTCAAATAATATTTTAAACAACTTAATGGTGTGATATGATTGAGTAATGCAGATATCAACCGTATTTAAAACAATGTAACTATTTAGAGTCTCATTCCATCCCGTCCATGCATCCGGGTATGCGGGTGTATCACGTTATGTCCATGGTTCTTGGTGGAAAATCACATACGCACTTATCGAAATTAATGTGAACTGAAAAAAAAAAAAAAAATTGTGCGCCCTCAATTTTACCGTTCATTGCATACCATATTCTTTCAGGTAGTGCACACACTATAACATCAATCTAGCGTCTACCAGTTGGATGGTTATGAAGAGGTCTCCATTTAGTTGCATTTAAAAGTACATGTGTGTTTTTGTATGTGAATACTGCGTTTGAAATAATCTATTTTAGAAAGATGAGAATGCCTATAAAAATGGCAACCTACTTGATAAAAAGAAAATGGTATCTTAATTAATGAAAAATGTATTAAAGATATTAATTCCAGCAGACAATACAGTGATGATGCAAAGCTTACCCCACAACCACGATTGCACCAGGATGTGCACAAATTCGGGAGTAGTCCATGATTTTGCCACAAGAGCTGAGGACGTGAGTACAAGACTAGGAATCGTTAATATAACAAATTAATTCACCCCAAATCTTTATCTTATAGTCACATCGTCTTTCGACTGCTTTCGTCTGTTCATTGTGAAAAAAAATTACCTGTTGCAATGTCCTGTCACAATATACAAATGATTAAGTTCTCTATTTTATGGAGGAAGAGAGTTGTTATTGATGATGAGCTCTTTGTCAAAGATAGTGTGCAAAAGGTACAAAATTCATCATACTTAATAAATTTATTCTGTTTTCCTTACACCACCGTAACCTAGATATATGTTGTTTTATTTGTCGTGACCATAGGACCCTATTTTTATTAATGTTATTCGACTAATTGACATTGTTGAAAAACAAAGGTAACATTTTTGTGAAAAAAATTATAAAAGGCGAGAAGTTGACCCCAAAGTCAAGTTGAATCTTCCAAGAAATAGTTTAGCTAAAATCGGTCAGAATGAAAAGATATGTTTCTCCTTTTGATGGGAACAGACCCTCGATACCTGCGAACAGAAAAACAAAACTCCGTTTTATCGATATCACTTATTGGTTGAACAACACTGGCTCGTGCATTACTCACAGTATGATTAATCGGGGTAAATACAAGCGATGTACAAAAGCGCACTAAGGGGGCATTCTGACTCAGGCGCTCAGCCAGGATTGTACCCTTGGGGTTTGAGGGGTGGTATCATGGAGGGGGGGTTGGGGCACGACATGAGGGAAAGTCTAAGGATAGAGAGAAAAAACGCTATTTTGGATGTTTTTTGCATTGCAAGGTTAGGCCATGGGGTTTCTGACTCCCCCCCCCCCGAAAGTACGTCACCGTATCTGACTTAGCATCAGTCCCTGAGTGTGCATGATGCTTTATTAAATGCACAGGTTTCAAGTTCAACCTTGTTAATAAATACATATTTTGATTGAAAAGACAAAAAGGAAATTAAATTTTGTTCGTATACAATCAAATCAAAGCAACAATTCACCGGACAAAAAGAGTATGCAAAGTGTTCATTCTCATTTGCGTATCGTGAAAGGCTCACTTTCATTTTCCTAGTGGTTTTGTCGTGATGTTTCCCAGTTTGGGTAAAGAAATTTAGAATACGCCTATGTTATTTTCCTTGATTAAAGAAGAAGACTTGAACCCTTTTTCACCGTATTTTGAAACCAAACTGAAATCAAACCGTATTTACATCTGTATTTGAATTTTACCTTTCATCCAGCTGTCGTTATATATAACAATACCATCTGATAGTGTTTCCGCTAATACCATAGCAAATTGGCAATTATAACCTTGGCAAAAATAAGGTGGGCAGCTGCATATGGATCAAAGATATTATAAACATATCTTTGATGTGGAATATTGAGTGCTCCCTCTATGAGAAGAAAAAACTAAAATACAACGTATCAGTATCAGGACACCTTTGTTGGCTCATGAAGGATACTACAACAGAGTCAAATATTCGGAACAAACCTCTTTGAGCAAATGTCCCTTCCTCTCCAATATGAATGGTCCAGTAAAGACTATTAGCGGCATCGTCTGAGAAGCCGTTAATAGAATCAAGGGATTGTCCGAAAGCTGAATCACTCGTTTCAAAACTAGGATAGTAAAAATACTAAAATTAGCCGAAATGTTTAGTTAAAACCTAAAGCAAGATCAAATATATACTCATTAAGTGTGATAAAAAAGAAAAGTCCAGACAAGTTAACCTAGCTACTAGCTCAGCTGTATTAAGTTCATGTTTTACAAATCTTCACTTGAAAGGTTACAGAAAGTGTTAAAATGATTGAAGCTCTTGCTCTAAACACCCTAAAACATATGAAATGAAACAAACAAACAAACAAACAAAAAAAATAAAAATTAAATAAAGATAAGAATAACAGCAAAAGACAGAAGCACCGCAAACAACAAAAATCCAGGTCCAGCGGCGGAGCTAGGGGTTTCTCAGATCGCTGGAAATGGCATTTTTAAAGCCTACTTACCGCATATAAATAGGGAAAACACTGAGTGAACTGTTAAGAAATGTTGATGTTAATTTTTCTTCGTCTTTTCTTTATGTTTATTTTTGTTTGTTCAGGTTTTTTATTTCCCTTGGGAGAGCAAGTTCCCCTCGTCCCTACCTGCGGACGCCCATGTTTCTACCCCTCTCTTTCACATATGAAGGCGGTCATTATATTTTGTGTTATTGGCAGATCTCGATTTAAGACTTTAATGTAACAGTGGGCTGCTTTGTGAAGATAAAGATTAAACCTGCTAAAGCCAATAGCAAGCAATCTTTCAGGGGTAAAAGTTATGGAGATTGATCATTTTTGGTATTTGGAAATCAATATAAAGTACACGAATAAACATAAATTGAGCCAATTAATTAAGTACATTGCAAGATATAGCCAAGACAAAAGATCTGCTTGGTCCTCTAGATACTGCATTCATGATAAATAAAAGTAGCCTAAACCTAGGCTTATAAGATTAAAAAAATTTCGCTTTTAAGACCACGGAAGTACAGAAATAAGCATTTTCATTAGATATCGTGCTGTGTCAGACATACCCATGTATCATGAGAATAGTCACTTGAAGAAAAGCAAAATGGAAACTGCTCATTAAAACTCTTAAACTATTACCGCTATGACAACAGTTTTATTTTATTTGGTTTTAACCTGAATGTTCCCTTCAGATAATTTTGAAAAATGTTGTGGAAGCTTTCTTTGTTAACTCTTTTTATTGTCTATGTTGACAATTATCCCCGACAACAAGAGGGCTAGTTGCGCTACAATTATTTCCCCCCCCCCCTTTGCAACATCTTTTTTTGGCCGGGATGGGGGGTGAATTGAATGTCAGTCTGTCTATTTTGTAAGGTTATAATCACGATTGGCGTGGAAGCAATTTACCTAGCACAGCGACAATATTAATTAGTGCGTACTTGCATGAAGATACGTTTCGGCAAAACCTATCCCTATATTACAGAAGATGACCCTTTTCATCAGCATAAAGAGCAGATAGCACAGTACTGGTGGCTGTTTGAGCATTTTGTTATCTGGGCCTTAAAACAACGCTATTAAATTATGTATCTTGCCAATAATGGTGCAAAATGGTGTTAAAACATAAGAAGGGCGCCGGCAGACGATGTTTGTCGGGGGGGGGGGGCACTAGTGGAAAGTTGCATTACTAACACACTGATTACTATAATAATTTATATGAGATTTAATGCTTTCGACTTATGATGGAAACTGCTGTAAGATTTTACAACACTGAACAAATTTTAACTTACGTAAAATAGGGAACCATATCAGCAAGACGAATCATACCAAAGTACAAATTTTCTCCGTCTAAAATGGTGACGTTGTATGCGTCGATGGTTTCGTCCGCTATTACCACAAGATTAAATTGGACCGTAGAATCACCTGGTTGAATAGGTGGAGGCATTGGTGGTTCGTCAACTTTAAAGGGTACAAAGAAAACGAGAAAAGTATTAATATAAATGCATCTTTATTTGTCAAATTTGGATTAACATAGTGTGTAAAGAGAAGAAAGAACCTCCTCTTTAGGGAAATAGAATGTAAAACTTAGTTTGAGTGCAGCGTTAACTCACGAAATACATTCTATTTATGTAAAATGGACACGTTTTGAGCAAGGGAGTAAAAGTACCGACATGAGTGAAATGTAGAATTTATTAGTTCCTTTCGGAATTGCTCCAAGTAAGGGTGAATTTACATAATTTTTGCGTTAAATTTCACTCTAAAGTTTTGAAATTAAACTGTCAAGACTATGTCCGTGAGAGTAAATTCTTAATCAATTTGCTTCAACAAGGTATGTAAACAGCCAAGGAACATTAAATGTAACTCGGGCCACTAAGTGTAAGCTTCCTGTATATCGGTAGTTAAAGGAAAAAACAGTTACTCCAAATTTGGTTTGCCCTTTCAAAATGCTTTTGAACTTTAATATTATGAGCGATATGCAGCGCAGGAGAGAAATGGTAGCTCCACAGAGCTTTAACCATTCAGTAACGAAAAGAAAAAAATCTAATCGATGATAAGAACCACTGATCAATAAGAAGTAAATGAAGGCGGAAGTCTTTCAAGTAATGACGACTAGAAATCAGGAAGTACAGGTCAAAGTAAGGTGAGTCTTTAATGAAATATAAATGAACAGTTCTCCCATCTGACCTAACAAAACGGCTGAAAATCTGATTCTAATCAGTTCGGGAGATAACCGATTTCGAGGGAAAATGGGGGAAACTTTGTCTGTCTCCACAGTACGAATAGCTACAAGCACTTAGCGTCTATCTCTTCACAGTCGTCGATTTGTTTACTTAATGTGTGTTTTCAAATGTGAGTTTATAATAAAGACAAAAAGAGCGAAACGACAAGGGACCGTAAAGAACGTATTCGCAGACAAACATTGGCACGATCTTATTGCACACCTTCATGCTGAAGAAAGTGCACGAAACTTAGGACAAAGAAGTTTTTGAACGTAGCGGAATTGCTCGATATCTCAAAATGGGCGCCGTGAACAACCAAAGATGACGAAGCGTTTTTATTCCCCTATCAACAGAGATTTTAAAAATGCCCGAATTTCTCTTTCCTAAAATCTATAAAAATAGCAGTTGTTGTGAACGTTTTTTCCGTTGAGTTTGCGCGGTAGGATCTCAATGAATCATGGGAGATATTCGAAAATGGCGCCACCGATGGCAAAAACTTTCCCCGATCGTGCGAAAATTTGCGCTGAAGCGGTTATCTCACGACTAGTGAATTTCTACGTTGGTTGGACATCAAGTTTGAATGTGCAATTTATAAGCGGTATGGGCCTATCCCGAACTCATGGAAGCTAAACAGCGTATACCTGCCCTTTGAGGCCTGCAGGCTTAAAAATCAATTCTGAATGGGTTGTCTGCATTTTTCCATAAAGTAGCTAAAATAGAGAGGTTTCAAGGACGTCACAAAAATGACGTTACACCGGAAGCGCAGCCATACTGGAGATATCAATATGGAAACACACACTGACCGGGCAAGATCAGCCATTAAAAACTGTAGGGTATGCCTAACGTTGTTGACGGACCCGTCAGTTTCTTCTCTTAATCACGCTAATTTGTTATCCCCTTTGCTTCTGGGAGAGAAAGAAGCATACATGGTACGAAACTTACTTTTCAGAAGAGGAAACTGACGACTTCGGAGGAGCGAAAGTTGCGAAATGAACGAGTCGAGAAACTAACGTGCCTTGGCCGTACGTTAGCTAGTGTAAGTGCTACTAGCACTAAGAAGCTTCATATGCAGTGTCATAATTTGATCTATTAAATACGTTTGTGCACCCTAAGACCGAATTAACCATCAATGCAGCCTAAAAGTAACTTGAAGCCTTTAAATCATATTGTATGTGGAAGGAGAGACCCATTTTATTAGGCTTGAGATCGCTTCAAGGTGAGCAGGACTGAATGGTGTATGATAACTTGATGCGTAACTATAATGTTAACGCTAGGCCTAGCTTTATGCCTAGCCGTAGCCAAATATTTCAAGTTGTATCGGTCAGTTATTTTCTACCGTTTTGAAAGGTATGATTTTCCTCACATTTTCTCAAGCATTAAAACCCCATGTGAGTTCCTCTGCAAAAAGATATTCAAAATATTAAATCCATTTCCACACTGTTGGTAGTACAGTTTTTATGCAGCCAAGACGTATAGTATCCCCAGTGGGCGGGGCAACCGGTTGATGACGTCACCTGAAACCTCTCTGTTAAGGGCAACAGGCTAATTATACTTACACTGAGGACAATCGATTGAGATATTTTGAAGACTTCCAAAATTATTACAGCCAAGAAATGGAAGAATCTGAGCCGTCGCTCCAACGCCACCGAAGTTACCATCCGTTTGCTGACTTAGAAGCCAGGAAACTGAATCATTGCAGTACCATAGAGTTGGATCAACGCTGGCAGCTGTGAGAGCCTGAATAATTACACAGAGTAGAATTATGAGGAAGAGGGTAGGTAAAGTTATGAGTTCAGGGGTAGAGACATGACAAGTTAGGCCTCCCTTTTGGCAGTAGAAACCAAACGCAAATATAAGTAAAGGGAATTCCTATCATATACTAAGTCCATTCGTAACCACTCTCAGTGATTCCCTGAGGCACAACTCTTAAACTTGCCCAACCACAGAATCAGAAACATTTGTTGCACTTAAATTTTCTTGGGGTTTGCGTCTCTGCAGAGCACGCAAAAAGGGCAAGTTACGCTAGATTCTTCGAATTAATACACACTAAGGGTCTTAACAAGGACTAAAGCATCCTCAAGGGTTATTTCGTTTGTACATCCATCTCATCGAGATGATTTCGCTTCTTTCAGCGTATAACCTTAAACAATCTTAACCTTTAAATATTCTACTCGCTTCGTTCAACTTGTGAAAGACTGGCCCTACTTAGTCTCGTTGAGAATTCTACAATAACGTTCATATGTTATAAGCATTCTTCTTCTACTTTCAACTTTTACTTGCATCTACTATTTGTCAGTCTATATTCCTTTATTGTTGGCGTAATTAATTCCTTTTGTGACTTAAAACTTTAATGTGACAGTCTTAAAAAGTATGTTTGTCTTCCTTGTTGTCTGACATAGGCTAAAATAAAGCAAGTAACGCCACTTTTCACGCACAAACCATTTAGAGTGGAACGCAAATCTTGTTTAACGTATCTACTTTGAAATGTCTATGGCAAGCCAAATGCGCCATTATTCGATGCACTTGGTTTAACGGTCGCAAAATCAGGTTTATCAACTGATAAACCAGGTTTATCGACCAACAAACCTGATTTATCAGTTGGTTAAGCTAGTTTATCGACTGATAAACCAAGCCTACCAACCGATAAGCCAAGTCTTTGATAAACCTGGTTTATAAATTCGGTAAACCAGGTTTGTCGATTCGAAAAACTAAGTTTCCCTATCGGAGAAGTGGTAAAACCTGGTTTATCAAATCGAAAAACCAGGCTAACCAGCCGATGAACCAAGTTTATCAGTCAAAAATCAGGTTTATCGCGCAATGTAAAATGCGCATTGATTCAAATATCCAAGTTTATGGAATTAAACCAGGTTTATCGACCGATATACCAAGTTCATCATACTGTTGAGCATTTGGCGTCGAAAAACGTGGTTTATCAATCGATAGGCCAATTTCTTTTAATACACCTGGTTTATCCATTCGATAAACCAGGTTTATCAACGTTATTTCAACGGCCAGAAATCTGTTCGTGTTAACAGCTAGGTAATTTGATAACTTTGAAATCATTGTATCTAGTTTGTGAATCTAGGAGGGCGCCCTTGTCCGTTTACGTATTTCTATAGAAAAAGTGTGTGGAAACGTTAAGGAGGAAGTAATATTTCGCCTCCAAATTTGAGGGGTCTTATCGGAGCAACTCTACATTTTTGTTCGTCCTATTTTACGCGCTATCTACAAAAATGTAGACTTGCTCCGACAAGATCCCTCAACCCGTGATGTTTTCCCGGAACCCTCCATCACTGCTTTTAGACTTGGGAAAAAGTTAGCCAACCATTTAGTCCGGGCTTCCCACCCACAAACTTCTTTCAACGACACCGCTGGTACCTTTCCCTGTAGCCGTTCGAAGTGTAATACATGCCCAGTTGTTGGCAAACACGACCTCGTCAACATTTCAGGCCCCAAGGGCAATGGCTTCATTGTCAAACTAAGATTCTCCTGCATTTCCTCTAATGTAGTTTATATTTTAGCTTGTGGGAGTTGTAACTCGTTGTATGTGGGAGAGACCAAACGCCGCCTCGCGGAGCGAGTCGACGAGCACCTTAGGTCCATCAAACAGAATCTCCATGGATGCCCGGTGGCTGCACATTTTAATCCCCCTTCACCTTGTTCAATACAGCATTTAACCGTTACGGCAGCTGTAATTTGCCGAGGCTGCGATCTGAAAACTGACTAATCATGAGGCTACTTACTCCCGCTCCACAAGGCCTTAACGTTAGAATTGACCTTTTGTAATATTCACCCTTTTTTGAGCCATTTTCAAAATGGATTTTCTAACTCTATATGGATAGCTGCTTTTGCATAACTTTTCCTCTTTTTTGACAATATTGCAGCCCAATACGAGATTCTCATACGTTAATCAATGGGAAAAATGGGACCGACTTCTTGTCACACGTGCGACTAGGAGTCGACGACTGCTTCCAAAAATGACATTACCAGTGACAACGATGGACTCCTTATCGCACGTGTGACAAAAAGTTCGGATGAACTGACTAACTACTTGTTGCACGTGCGACAAATAGTGACGGGCTATTGCCACAATTGTTAACATGAATCCCAATGAAAACAGATATATTTGGTAAAAAATTGTGAGAAGACATGGATTTTGGAGATCCATTTTGAAATTGCAACCTGTTTTTTACTCCTTTTACACCTACCCGTTTGTGCTCCTCTTTTACTATGTAGGCCTAAATTTTTTCCGGGCCAAGTTTTTGTCTACTTTTTCCTTTTTTCCCCTTTTTCCGACCGTGTTCGATTTTTACGTGCACTCCTTCATCCAGGACCCCCTTTTTATTTGATTTGTGTTTCATCCTTCGCACTCATGTTTTCTGACAGTCACTTTCCTCCGGTTCTGTTTTTACAGCGATCGTTTCGGATTTGATGTTTGTCGTGTCCAGTTGTTACTGTTGGTTGTTCAGTTTGGTTTTTGCCACCACCTGGTGAAGGGTCGTGGAGTTTTCCGCAAACTTTTAAGCACTTTTTACTACCTCTTTTCGACCTACAAACACACACACACACATACACACACACACACACACACATATATATATATATATATATATATATAATATAATATAATATAGGTAAGTCCACGTATGCTCCATGTAATATAAAAGAATAAGTAGAAAACACCACGAATATGACAATATTAGAGCACATACAAAATAAGAGAAACGTATATTTCAAAGACACCTGTCTTCGCCATCAACGTCAGTGCGGAGTGTAGAAAAATGCGACATACATATAACGGGAGTGGGTATTCTGTGAAGTAGTACACCTTGACATTCACAATCAACTACACATATTCTATAAACATGCAAAATGTATTGCATGTCTGATGTTGACACAAACCCCATTTACCTTTAGATTAATGAAATATGAAATGGGATAACGGTGCTTCCATATGTAACATATTCAATTCACGGCATTATAACTGTGGGTGTAGGAAAGTTTCCTTGCTCATAGTTAGTTGCTGTTGTCGAGCTGATCATAAAAATGTACCTGAATGGCCAAAGCGGTTGTGATAGCATTGCCGAACGACCCATCTTCATAATTCTGCCCCTCTAGGATACACTGAATCCGGGCATCGAGGATCGAATCCCAGTTTGGGACCTTTTTGTAGATGGCCTGCTCCCTGGCGCAGACCATGGCCATGACTTGCATTGAGAGGATGTCGATATTGTGGCCCAAATCATCTACTCAATAGAAAGGTTGAAAAAGTTTAGTAACTCAAGATTGGAGAATTTCTGCTCAAGAAACAAAACATGACATAGTGTATAATTTATGAAAATATTGAATTGTTCCTGCACTTTTATGTAGGTTAAGGGAAATGTTCTCCTCTGTGAGTCACACCTATGGGTAAAGCTATCCATCCGAATAACTATATTCGTACTCAGTATTGACGACTCCGGCCCGTGCTCCGCCCATCAGCGTTCTTTTCGTAATGATTATGTTTATTTACAACAGGGATGGCGTCAAACGATTAAAAAACCTCAAAAGACAGATAATATGCAGCATTTCAAACATACATGGGACTACTCTGGGAGATTTGAGAAGATTTAAGACGATGGTTTTTTTTCATCTTCAAATTTTGTCCTACGCGTTTAGGACAATTTTGTTCGGTATAATTCATGTTTTTTGAAGAATTTATCATTCCAAGAAGAAAGAATCAATGGTGTATCCTAGCAAAGATCCTCCGAAAAGAACTCTGGCGAAATTGGGGTATGAAAAAGAGATCATCCGTAGTTTTCCAAATTCCTCTAAAGTCGTCCAATTTAAGTGAATTCAAACATTGTTGGTACATAAAAACAAAAGGAATGGGATTTGCTTGACCTCCCTAGAAATGGCGGCAAATCTCAACATCACTGAGAAGTAGGCTAAGTATTTATGTAAGAGAAACCTAATTGCTTAACGCTTCTGAAGGTAAAAGTTCTTACCACCGAACGGCGAGTAACAAGGGTCATTTTTATCAGACCCTACAGCGAGTTTCCGGAGCGCCTTCCAGAATATGTCTGCATCATAGCTGCACAGTGAGAGAATAGCAAAGCTGTACTGAAAGAAATTATTGAAATTGTCCTCCGGGAAGTCTCTCAGCAAATTCGTCATTGTGCTTTCTAGGTTGACGCCGTAAAATTCATCGGTAGAACAACACACTGACTGCAGAGAAAGCATATATTGGCCCAAAATCCCAGCTCCACGACCGAATGTGCGAATACAACCTCGAGGACTTGGACAGGATCTATATAATTAAAAAACAGCAATCCAGATAAACCAGTGTGCATACAATCTGAACCTTTTTTTTAAAAAATATGTTTCTGTGAGAACTATAACTTAACAAAACATGTTTGGGAAAAATCGTTGCAGCAACTAATTTCGTTATGTGGAAAAAGTCTGAAAGTTTGATAAAACATATTGCAATAATATTGGCACGCTGTTGTGCTTTTATCCATCTTGGCTGCCTTAGATCGCAACAAAAAAGAGTAAAAGGTCGTGTGACTTCGATATGACAAAACGCAATGAAAAACGCAATAAATACCAAGAAAATTGCCACAATCCCATCAAAATCCGTAAAAAATTGACCACTTTACTGGATACGGTTTGTTTTGCACTTATTCATGCGTAAAAATGAGCTCAGTATGCAAATGTTTTGATGCCTGGAATTGCCATATGTGTCCTTGAAAATTATCATTATCAATAAGCAAACCATAAACAATCTGATGAGTATTTGAGAGACAATTGAAATAGTGATGACAAAAGAAATTTTAACACTTCAAAACACGCCCAATCGTTATTTTAGCATGAGCAACTAGTTGCTTCAAATACGATCAACTTTGAAGAGGTATATCTTAAGAAACTTTAAAGAAACTGACATATTTCCGATTGATTTTTCTATAAGGAAGCTTACTCCTTAGTTCCCAAGTTAAGTCAAGGTTTTTTTTGCTGACATGTCACACAACCTATAATGATCTGAAAATGATATAAAGGGAAGGGGGGAAAGTGGTAGAAAAAAGACACGCCCAACACCAACAGTGTACAATCTTTTATTTCGAAGTTCACTACATATGAACTGCTTATTGTGTCAACATGAAACTTCACTGATATCATTGGCATTTAAAGAACAATAACCTAATCAAAGCATGAAATTAATTGGCTGTTTTTCATGAGCCCTGAACGTTTGAAGGCAAACACACTTCCGAACATGCGCATTTTAACTTTGGAACTGGCTAATAGATTTTGAATACGTTACATGCAATATAAGCAATCTTTCATAGTCATGTCAAACGTTTCCTAATTAAAATTTTTACCTTATTGGATGATCTACTTTTAATACCATATTGATTTGAAAAGGTTCAATGCTCGCTCATGCCCACAGGTGTAAATGTCATATTACAGTGATGCTGGCAGAATGTTTAAAGGGGGGGGGGGGGTGTCAAACTTAGCGCAAAGTGATATTGGGGATAGAAGATTTTCGGGCGCAGGGGGTACAGGGTTCAAAGCGCTCGTTTCTGTGGGTGAGGGTCCAAAGGGAACCTCGAGGGTTTTAGCATATTCTGGATGACAAAATAAGTCTCTGGGGAGGTCTTTAATTTTCTTTCGATTGACGCAACTTTTTTCTGAGGTAATGGAGGGGAGGGGGAAGTCGAAAATCTGGAGGACAAAATGCCCCCTCTGCCCCCCGTTAGGCCACCACTGCATATTAACACAAAGGTCAAGTAGTAGATAGTAGGTGTAGAAACAAATTAAGACCGAGTTAAGATAAAATTCCGAGATACTGAGAAGCTGCACCAACCTTTTTCAGTAAAGTGTAGCAAAATCTTAAATTTACGTTTATCAATGTTTCAATTTATTCGCCTTTCTAGTGCCAAAAGGAGGCACTGTCTCAATTTGTTATTACATGAGATGGGAATGTGTGTAACTCCGATTTAATTGAAAGCTTAATGAAGCTCAATTGGTGAGAGAATAAGCACAATGTGAAGTTATTTTAATGTAAAGGGGAAATGCAGTCACCCCAATTTGAAGTAGTTTAGTAGACTGTCCGATTTTATGATTGGCTTTTTATACTCATGTTACAGGGCCGTCACCAGCTTTTTTCAAGGAGGGGTGCGTTTTGTAACTCGAGCATTTGAGTGAGGAAATTGTTGTGGACGAGGCCACGAAGTAGCAGAAGGGGGTAGGCATAGGAGGGGGCCCCTCCTATGGTAGGGAGCTTTGCAATTTTTCAACTTAAAATGGCGCAATCTGGTGCATACCAAGAGAGGAAATTCAGGCGTAGGATTAACTGTATCTGGGAGGGTGACTGATAATTGTAGTCAATTTTATCCCTGAAAACACATATGAATGATTGACTCACAAATAAATTTGACCCCTAACACAATTGCAACTGTATTAAGTATAAAACACTCACAGTTCAAAATTTAGTCGGTTTGTAATTTGTCTCACTCCTCCAATAATGAGTCTGTCCACGATTATGAACCAATGTCCTGACGGGAACCATAAAATAAACTTTCTTACACTAAAACACAACTTGGATGGAATGACTGATTCCTGTTATAAGAAATACTGGCACCTGGACTGGACTATAACTAGGCCACAGTGTTGTACTGCTAAATTCGCGAAGGATTCGGTAGCGTAAAACGCCAACCAGCTACGAACTGACTATAACTGAGGCGACCTAATACTCTGCTAGTGTAACACTGTGGCCTGTATCAAGTGTTGTATTTTTCGTGGCTAGGTTGAGGTTTTCCGGGATTTTGAATGAGGGGTCGGACCAGGTTATTGGTCGTTGTTTGGATTAGCTACAATTTTTTGAATGAGAAGCGGGAAAAGGCCTAATTTTGAAGAAAAATCATGATTTTTGTAGCTTTTTTCCGAAATATTCCCATGAAATAGTCATGGATCGAGCTGAAACCTCGCCACGTGATGATAGCCTAGAAAGAGCGGAAAAGAAGGACGGATTGCAGTTTAGCCATCACATACACAATTCCGACCCGATTTTTCCTTCATCTTTGGTAAAAAACCGAAAAAATCACGAATTTTTGAATCATGTCTCGATTTTGAAAAAAATGAAAAATTTCACCAGAATCCGACTACTGTGGTAAAACGTTAATGAGGAAGAGCAATTTTTTATATATCAAAGGAAACATTTTTCGGCTTTATGGGTGGCTGCTATCTTATTTTATGAGTTTTTGACAAAACGGTGCAGCCCTAAATTAGTCTATTTAAAATATAGTTAACTCCTGTATGTAACCAAGATTCCATCAAACCAGGCAAATTGCGATTGCTGATTTGTTGTATGCAAGCTCTAGGCAATTTCTAGTCTAGCCTAGGGCTTGGGTAGGGCATAGCTCTAGCCCTTAGTATACAATGGGAATTGTGAGGTATTTTTTAAATTTTCTCAAAATTCAAAGATGTTTTCAAAAATCACCAAACTTAAGTTACACAGAACGAAAGATAATTGTGTTATTTACACTAGAATTCACTCCCGCACCCTTCAAAATATCTAATTCGGTGGGAACACCGAAAAATTCAACAAATTCCGATCCCCATACATAGCTTACATTGTTCGTCTACTGCAGATAAGACTAGGCAATGTGTTCAGTTCCACGAATCAAAATCACACTCAGAACAGTGGCGGAGCTAGGGATTTCAGTCGGAGGGGGCGAAAATGATCTGCAGGGGCGCTTCGAAGGAGTAAACATCCTGAGACTCAGCACGATCGAAGTCACGGCTCAAGTTTCAGACTTTCCAATTGTTTTTCCGCACCTGGTAGAAGGCTACGTTGACATTTCTCCTCAGCCAGTTTTTCTATTAAAACCTGTTTTAAATTTTCTATTCATGGGCCTCCGCAGACGAAAATTCCGGGGGGGGGGGGGGCACTTAATTCTTTTAGGGGAAGAGAATTTTGGTCCCAAATGCCTCTCAGATCGCTGGAAATGACATTTCTAAAGCCTATTTACCGCATATAAATAGGGAAAACATGCACTGAGTGGACTTTAAAGAAAAATTTATGTTAATTTTTCTTCGTCTTTTTCTTTTTGTTTTCTTCTTTTTTTTCCGCTTTTTTATTTTTCAGGGGAGGGCAAGTTTCCCCATTGCCCCTTCCTGCGGACGCCCATGTTTCTATCCCTCTCCTTCACATTCTAGTCTGAAGGTAGTCATTATATTTTGTGTGTTATTGTCAGGTCTCGATTTTAGATTTTAATGTAATAATGCGCTCCTTTGTGAAGATAAAGATTAAACCTGCTACAGCTAAATAGAAAGCAAATTTTACAGAGAGAAAAAGTTATGGAAATTAATCATCATTTGGTGTACATTTTTGGCATCTGTAAATCAAGGTAAGTACACGAAGAAACATTAATTGACGTAATTTACATCATGTGACCACTCTGAAATAGCCTTTAATAAAGTACATTGAAAGAAATAGCCAAGACAACAGGTCTGCTTGGCTCTCTAGATATCGAATTCATAACAAATAAAAAATAGCCTAAACCTACTTTTATTTGATGCAATTTTCAATTTTCTGGCTTTTGAGATGGAAGTACAGAGATAAGCATTTTCATGTGATTATAGTGTAGTGTCAGAAATAGCAATTTATCATGAGAATGGTCACTTGAAGAAAAGCAAAATGGAAACTGCTTATTAAAACTCTTAAACCATTACCACTATGATAACAGTTTTATTTTATTTTAACCTGACTGTTCTCATTAAATGATTTTGAAAAATGTTATGGAAGCTATTTTGGTATCTTTATAAACTCTTTTTATTGTCTGTGTTGAAAATTATCCCCGGCAACAAGAGGGCTATTCGCGCTGCAATTATTGTTGCGCCCTTTGCAACATCTTTTATTGGCCGGGAGGGTGTATTTTGTAAGCTTATAATCACGCTTGGTGTGGAAGCAATGAACTTAGCACAGCCACAACATTCATCAGTGCGTTTATATAACGCATGAAGATACGTTTCGGCAAAATCTATCCCTATATTACAGAAGATGACCCTTTTCATCAGAATAAAGTGCACATGGTACAATTACTGGTGGCTTTTTGAGCATTTTGTTATCCGAACCTTCAAACAACGCTATAAAATTATGTCTTTTGCCAATATTGGTGCAAGAGTGAAGTATGTTAAAAACCTAAAAAGGGTGCCGAGAGACGATTTTGGTCCGTCGGAGGCGGGGGGGGGGGGATCAATTCCCCACATCTCGTCCAAATTCGAGCCTATTCTATTCAGAAATGAATGATCTATTTTGTCCCTCGATGATCACGTAACTGTGCCAACAATCGAATATCGATATGTTTGCACTGGAAACGGTTCGGCGAACTAGGCCACCTGGGCTTTTTACGATTTTAAAACAAATTCGGTATACCTAGTGTTGTATCTTTCGGGATCCCAATGAGTTTTTCAGGCTTTCGATTGAGGGGTCTGGTGAGGTTTTTGGTAGTTGTTTGGGGAAGATTGGGGATTTTTTTATTGAGAGGGGGAAAATAGGTAGGCCTAAGCTCTTGTACCGAATATATCCATTAATTAGTCGTGGATCGACGACGAGCTGAAACTTCGCCACATGGTAGTCTAGAAGTAGTGCAAACGTAGGGAAGATTGCCGTTTGCCCGTTCCATACACAATGCCGACCGCACATTTCAAAAAAAAAAAAAAAAAAAAATCTCCACACCCGGCGCCGACGCCCCACAGTGTTACAACATTTTCTCCTCAAATGTGAAATTTATGACAAGTAACTGCAAGGTTAACCTTGAATATAAAGAACTGAAATCCTGATAGTTAGTTAGACGGGGTTTAACGACAGGCCAACACGAATGTGTTATATATTGTAACCAAGTTAGACAAAGTAAAAATGTTGTGGTAAAACTACCTTAAGTATGAAGTAAAAGAAAAAAAGAAAGAAAGGGGATCAATTTCTACTAAAAAGATATCCAAGTGTGAGCCTTGTCAGAAATTTCTATTTTGAAGAGAAATAAGTAGAAAACTGTAAAATCTAGCTGTTAGGACGCCTCTTTACCTTTACATTGTGAACTTTAGAAACGAAAGACGTATAAGAAACTATAGGAAGTAACAAGGGTTAAATAAAGTTAATTAAGACAAAAATTAAGTCGATGCAGGAAAACTCCACAAATTGATGGTGAATTGAAAGTGAGTTCAATAGTCAACTTACCAGCTTTCATGTGAGTAGCTTGCTCAGTGTATGTTTACTGTATGATTGGAGGTAGTGTATAAAGTGAATAAGGACTTACTGCGTAGGCGGAAGCAGGGGGGGGGGGGTTTGGGCAGGGGACCTGGCCCCTCCAATAATTTTTTTATGAGATTTCGGGGGGATGATCCCTCCAATAACTGAATGTCGCGAAATATTTTTTTTAAAAGTAATTAAACAAATTTAAGTTGCTTTTATTACAATTCGGCTTTTCTTTGGCTCAAATATCACTTTTAAAAGTGCAAAAGTTGCAAAGCTTTTGGGGGCTTCGCCCCCTGAACCCCTACATTAACGATAACCTGTAGGAGAGATTATTTTCGCCCTTCAGACAGTTGCACGTTATTTTGCAATTGTGCCCCATTTTCGGAATAATTTCAGGAAGACTGTGATAAGTTTCATATCTTCAAAATCTCTTGACTTTTTACTCAGATTTGGAGTGGCTAAAAGTGGCTATCTTGGTGTGGATTAAAGTGTGCCCCTATCATCTAGCAAGTTTCTACCTCATATAGGGATTTTTTTTGTAATTCCTGGGGATGCACAAGTCAATATCATACTTGCTCCAAAAGCTATGACCGTTACTTCAAAGATAATCACAACACAATGCCCCAAATTGACGAATATCCCAATTCTTTCGAACATTTGCCAGAAAATGGAAAAGTATCGTAGCCTGGTATTAAGGGTAACATAGTCACAAAAGGTTAGGAGATAAAAAAAAAAAAACGCGACACATTTGGGAAGCCTGTGGCAAAAAAAAGAAAAACAATTATTCTTGAGACTGTTTTTAAATCTTGTGTAGCACAATACCCTAAATGGACGATTATTCAGTTAATAGCTCCAAATCTTTGCCGAAAAACAGAAGACTCTATAATTAAAGTACAATTTCACGGAAAATAAAAAGAGATCTGCGACACTTTCGGGTAGAATGTGAAAAACAGGTTGTCATCAAAAATTTGCCCGAAATGGTCAAATATTCGGGCAAAGGTTAAAAAGATGCTGGGACGTTTTCAATTACCAAATTAATTCAAGTCAGCTTGAAAATTCATTTCAAGACACCTTATGACGTGACTGTTCCGCCAATAAGAGTTACTAATAGAAGAAAAAATCATCTACTTCATTTCATCCAATGGTAGTGGTACTTTTTTCTGATTCTTCTGATCAAAATAGAGACTGCTAAGATCCCCATAGGCCTAATTTTTTTCCAAAGTAAAGTCATTTATATTGGGAAGTTCGGAAGTTCACAATTTTTTCAAGACATATCGAAATGAGCTAAGAGTCGCAATAGAGTAAAATTCATTAGCATGTTTCCAATTCCGGTTTGTAGTTTCCCCCGAAAATATGCGGGACCATTTCATCAATTGGTCGTGATACATTTTATCTGGTAATTTTCTGATCAAATAGCGACTGCTTAGATACCCATATAAGCCTGGGAAATGTCATTTTCGACTGTCTCAGGGGTAGGATATTTAAAAATGTTTTGTACGCTTCGCGCCAACCAATGGTGGAGCTCCGCTTAGTCTTTCAGGCCGAATTTTAGTTTGGAACAAACAAACGTTTATCTGCAATTGAAACTTAAAGAAACGACTGCTTGGATCCCCTTCACAAGCCTGGGAAATGTCATATTTACTGTCTGAGAGGTACGAATTTTCAAATTTTCTTGAAGCTCCGCGCCAACCAGTAGTGGCGCTCCGCTTTGACTGTCCTACGGGCAGAATTAAATTTTTTCAGGCAAATTTTTCTGCCCCAAAACTGAAATGCTCCTCTACGCCTCTAGAAATACCTTACTCAGGCGTGCACTGGAACAGCTGTTTGCAACATTCAGCAGGATTCCGGTTTTGCGATCCTAGGATACATAGTCCATTGGGATAATGAACTGAGCTAATCAGTATCTCAAAAGTGTGTTTTAATCTTAGAAAAATCACAAATTTTTGTCACCAGAATTAGAGACAAGTAAACCTGGCAAATGCCATTTTCAGGCCATCTGGGAGGTTTTAAAATCCAAAATTTTCTTTGTACGCTCCGCGCCAACCGATAGTGGCGCTACGCTTAGATAGTAAGCTCCAGCCACCCCTTACAAATATATCCAGCCCCCCATGGACCCCTACCATGGCTTCCCCCTCCCTGATCCCACCAGCGGGGCTTAAGCGGCCCCTGGACCCCATGTCGATGGGGTTTGTGCTTCGCGCAAAGCCGGACGCCTTACGGCGTTACCAGTATGTCGGCTGCCGAAAACTTGTGGCCCCCAATTAAAAACATCTTCCGCCGCCTATGTACTGTCTTAGATGAGAAATTTAAAAGCCGCGGCCACACTACACGAATTCGGATAGGGTTCCGATCCGGTTTTTTCGAGTTTTCGTTAAAATGTTCTCAATCTGTGGTCGAACAGAGCCACAAATTTGCCAACATGTGTTAAAATGTAAGTGGTACCGTAGGACTAGAGAAATTAAGTTTACGTTAAATATTATGTGATGTCACATCGATAGACAAATTTTATCGAAGTAGTATGCCGTCCGATAAAAAATGTATGTTAATGTGACGTCACAAAAAAGGTAGTTGGCGTTTTATTTCCATAGACATCGGATGTAAATTATATATTACACTGGTTGACATTTTTTCGGCCTTTGAGAACAGAATTGGGAGAGGGTTTCAACCAGAACACGAAAAAGTCGGATCGGAATCAGATCCGAATTCGTTGTAGCGTCACCACGGCTATAGAGGCAGTGGTTGTAACTCACCTCCCAGGGAGGAGTTGACGAAGTAGCTCAAATTCCAGTCTTGATTTCGTTATCAGTCGTTCCTCTAGTTCTTGATCAGCTAGCCAGCTTTGATTAGCAAGTTGCAGTCCCAAAATGGCGTTTTGTGTGTTAACATTTGGCCAGCTACCGTCTCCTCTCTGTTTATCAGCCAACCACTGCACAGCAGCTTCCCGCACTTGAATTAACTCTTCACCTATTTCGGGGTATTCCTCTCCTGCGAGATTAAAACATTTAAGTATAGCTCATTGATTGATAATTATGTATTGTAAAACTTTTTCATATATCCTAAAAACCACTGAAACCAACGAGCGAAGGTGTTCCTCTGTGTCCATACCATCCGTCTGGGACGTATCATTAGCCAACGCAAACAACTGGCATGAACGATATTATTCTCTATAATTTACATCGCCACACCTTTCCAGCCGTCGAAATAAACTCTACTCAACTGTACAAACTACACAGTTGGGAAGCTGACCTCGGGGTCACCGAAATATGTTAAGCTCTGATGACGTCACACAATTTTGAATTTAGGTCGCTTGTGGAAATGTTCACTTGGAAAAAAGAAGGGCTTATTTATTCTGTTTACATCCAGTTACGATCAATAAATATGACACTTACCAAACTAACTTCTCAAGTTATCGTAAAACCTGTTTTAGGTCAAATTGACGGTCAAAAGGCCCAAGAATCATCGGGCGATTTTGGGTCACCCTTCCCGAACGTTCGGCGTAGGATCACAAATCATCCTGAAGCTGTCCAAAAATTACGTCATAAACACATTTAAGATAGGAAATATACTTTCTCCCTTAGGTCCGTTGATAAATTATTCCAATATTCCTGAAGACGGGTAATCCCGCTTTGTTTATGCTACGATTCTGTTTGCAGTGCATGTGTAGACAGTCAGACATCTTGAAACGCAATGCGTGATGGTAGCCAGCTGGCGTGGAGCACTGCGATATAAGATTCAACACAATGCCTTGCTTTGTGTGTTCACATACGTAAGTGATGCGAAAGTATGTACATATAGCCTAATGAAGGGATGAAGCAGAAAAAAGACCAGAGTTCTTTATAGCATTTTTAGTGAAGATAAAAGGATAACAACAAAGGTACCACTTTATTTTGGAAGTATTATTTGTTCTCTCTCTTTCAAATGACATTTCAACACATTCTCACCTTGAAGACGGAAAATGTGTAGTTTGAAAACTTCCCAAGTTAGCTCTCACCCCTTCGGTTTTCTCGAACAGCTTATGACGAAGACTCTAGCCAAAGTTCACCCCCTGAAAATCGCTGTCTACTAAAACGAGTTTCTTTTGAATAGTTAACTTTCTATACTTCTTCAATTGCCGATAATACTCCATTGCTTAACGCTATGAATATGAATTATTGACATTTGTAACGGGTGTCCGTTTTCGTTCTGCGTGAGCTAGCTCCAGCATGGTCTCCCAAAATGCATTTCACCGCGAGTGTTAAGCGTGTAAAGATTGCGCAATAGAGGTCTCAAATTTGAAGCCTGCTTCCCAACTGTACACGAGTTACAAAATTTGGGTTTTGATCTTAAAGGATTCAAACCGTCTAAAGTTTTAAATCGATATCAAGTGGAGTTCATTTTTGTGGCTTTAGCTTAATGATTAGCTAAAAAACACTTGTTTAATGCAAAAGTTTTCATTTTGGTATGACTGGAATCAAGCGATTGCTCCCCACAAAGTAATTAGCTATACGGCTCCGAAAAGATAGCAAACATAATTGACCACACTCTTGACCTTTCACGGTACCTCTGCTTCAATGGTTTGTCATTATTGTTGCTGTTGTAGACTGGCAGCAACCAGAAAATAGTAATCACCATCTTAGTCCACAGCAGCGCTATCATATCCACGTAGACAAAAGTAATTCTTCCCACAATTTACACTTAAGATTCTCTAACTCTAATTAGATACAAGGGAGTTAAGTTTGGATCGCCTCACGCGATGAATAAAAAATTGTTTGAAATGAAATACCTAGAGCAGTGATCTTAAAGACTAGACTAACTCATATATACAACAAAATAAGGGCTACAAAGTCATTGGAAATCTCTTTTTGACTGGTGCATCAAACATAAACGTACTACTGGGTCATTTGCAATGTTGTAATTGAGTCACTAGATTCACTAGATTAGGGACTCGAGTCACGTGTTTTCAAACTTGTGACGCGAGTCGAGTCATTGACTCGAGTTACTGTATTATTTCAATGGGGGAGTTGTTCCTGAACTCTATCGAGTCACTATCATTTTGAGAGGAACTTGGGAGGAGCCGGGACTTGTTACAACTCTGGTTATTTGCCATGCCAAACGCCAGGATTTGCTCTGATGTGTTTTGCAAAAACCAGAGAATACCATCTTAAATCGTTAAAAAAGGCAAGCATCTTCACAAGTGACCTGTACTGACATCATCATTGGATGCGTCTTAGGTAAATGGGTTTTTGGACACCCGGCCGTACAGTGGGTCTCGCTACGTTGAAGGCAAAAACTCTGTATGTATTTAACAAAATTTAGAGGAAATTATGTAATTTAGTCAAAGGGACCTAATTGGTCAGTATTCAAACTGTTCATCTGTTATTTCTAGACACTAAGTGAAGAGCGTTGCAGCCAAAGTTTTTTTTTTTTCAAATCTCTCCCGACGTCATAGTAGAATGTCTCTTAAGAGTTCAATGGTTCATCGTAAACAATGTGTTTCAAAGTTCCACACATTACATCCAGTGGATACAATACTCGGGCAAAATAATGGCCGAAAACGAGGAGGTTAGCATCCTATTTTCTGCACCTTTCTCCTACAACTGCTGCAGCAGCCTTTGATGTGTTCAAAGACTTCAACATGTTACAAGTGGAGGGTCGTGGGTGTTTTCAATCCAAACCAATTGTATAAAAGTATGCATGAACAGATGAAGTAAAGTCTTCAAATCTCTAAAGTTTTGAAAAATATCAGTCCACGTAATTATGAGTTACATAAGATTGATATTGGAATCAAAAGGCTTCAGCAGGCAATTGTACCGGAAGCATGTTATGCTTTGATTCTGCAGTTCTGCACTATACGCACGAGTAAGCCTAATTATTGGCGCCACATATTTACTGCAAGCAAAATCAGTTGTTGGATTTGTGTAAGTTGTCATGATGGACGCTTGCCCTTTCGCTTTCGACATCGTCTGTAAAGCACTGAAATCAACAACGCAAGGGTTAAACATGACTTTGCATTGGGAATAGGAAAGGCTTTGGTACGGCAAATGAAATATGATTTACGTCAGAAAAGTACATTCTATGAATATCTAACAATAGTCCAAAAGATGGGTTCATGGAAGCTGCATGTAATTGAAATAGGAAGCTCCTTGAGTCAGTTTGATCTTATTGACGGGAAGATGAACATCCTCCTGTCTGCACCGTTTCTCCTACCACTGCTGCGGATCTCTAAGGTGCTCTGTGACTTCAACATTGACACGAAAGTGAGTTAAGTGTATAAGTTTTGTCGAGGGTGGCGGGTGTTTTAAATTCAATCTAATTGTAAAAAAGTGATCTGCATTAAGTAGTGTTCCAATCTCTATATTACTGAAGGCTATCAAACTCCGTCCTTATGAGTCATATAAAATTGATATTGAAATCAAAGGCTTCAGAAATCTTTTGTACCACAAGCATCCACACCTTATTTCTTGGTGAAAATGGGTAAACCTTTTACTTGGACGTGACGTGAAGTTACTTAACGCAAATCAGTTTTGGAATGTGTTGATGTAAGTTGTCATGACGGACGTTAGCCAGTTTTTCTTTTTACACCGTCTGTAAGGTGTTGACGTCTCCAATCAAGATTTTATAAATAGGAAAGACTAATGTAAGGCAAATGGAATTTGGATTTTCAATGGAAAAGTGCACTCTTTGTAAATTTGACAAAGTCCAGAAATATTGTTTCATGGAAGTTCATGCATTAAATGAAATAGAGCCTCTGACGTCAGTGAAAAATAGTCATTATTTTTAAACCTGTTAAAAGATTGTTTGTTAAAGTCAGAAGAATTGTATTTCAAAGATCCTTTGTGTCACTTTTTAGAGTGTAAATTTTCGAGACTTCCTAAATGGGGAACATTTGGTTGCTTCAATGTGCCTCTTTGCCACAGAGTCGAGAGAACTGTAGGAAAAAGCAAATAACGGCGTTTTGTTGGAATAAATTTAAATTTACCATGTAATGTTCCACAGAGTCACGAAAAGAATCAAATTTTTCGTTTTTGCTTTACGGGATATTAGCCTTTAAGGAGATCCGTCATGGCTACCACAGTTTTTAGGGAAAAACTGCGGTTCCCAATTATAGTACCCGGTCACTGGTTCATTACTCCAATTAGCTGCTTCAATGAGCAGTAGACTTGATTACCATTCTGGTACAATAGAAGCCCAACAACTTTGGGGTTCAAATAACAACTTACAAAAAATCCTGAAATAAGTGCTGGCAAAACGGGAGTCAAATTCTGAGATAAAGTGCTATCAAATGTCAACCTTCAGGGTCATTTTCACATGCTTAAATGGGCATATAATTAGTACTGAGAACAGTTCCTGACGAGATTGTTCTAAGGGTATTTTTCTGACATGCGGTGATCATTCATTTTTAATAATATGTAGCCGTAAAGTAACTCTGGCACGTAGAAAACAGCAAAAGCAACGAATCATATTTCGAGAGAGTAGAACATTATAAGGATATTTGTGTATTCTGTACTGTGAACTGCAGCTACAGTTCCAGATGTACGAGTCCTTTTGTCCTAATTTTTTTCTGTACCTTTCAGTCATAGGGACCTATTTGGACAGGTTCCTTATAACAGCCCTCTGATAAGAATACTTCGACTCTAAATATTTTTAAGTATATTACCTTACTTGAAGCTATTTCCTTACGAGTAAAGGCTGGCATATTAAATAAATGGGCTTCTACACTACATTTAACTACATGGATGGTTAGTGTAGTAGTTTCTACCGAATCAGGCAGGAATGTTAATTCTAATACTGCATGACAAATAGAAACGGTTCTTTTCTGTATCTACATGTTTGGTGCTTCAGATTAATAAAGGATACCCCGTGAATGGTGAAAATTCCATCTCAATTGCATATTGCGTTAGGAAGTTAAGACCTATTAAAGAAAATATTCAAATCACAGTAACAAGTTGCATTGTCAGGAATCTGTGATTTCATTCCAGCAGACCAATGGAGCATTTTTGGTATTATTTTACTATTTCCGCACATATAAATGAAATATGCGCACACCCTTTAAAGCTGCAACTTTTGTGCTCTCAAAATTTTCAGCTTCACATCGAACGAACATTATTCTCTGTTTCCCTAGTGTGAAGTTTCGAGGTAAAATTAATCATTTCAATTTTAGAGTATAACAAAAGATTTTGAAGTAATCTACCTGAATTACACAACATTTTTGTAACCTCGAAGCAACTGGGAGTCTGTTTTTGACACACATCTTTACACGGATACATCTTGAGTTATGAACAGCTACAGGTGTGGGGTTTGAAGAGCGAACGATAAGATAGTCTTTTTTAATTGAAACCTTACTAAATTGATACCGGAATATCCTTCTAGTACAAAATTCTCTTCAACATGTCTGTTATTAGCTACTTTAAGATTTTTGATGTTTTAGTCTCACAGTACTGTAGGCACGAACGTTCAACAGGCTATAAATACCCCGCGTGAATCAATTTTCTTTCCTTCGAAGTAATTGCATAGACATTATGTGGTAAATCGGACTCGGTATAGAGTTACGCATTCCCATATAAAACAGTGTGTAAAACGTTTTCCATATGGTAACAAGGAGAGAAAATTGATTCTCGCGGGGTATTTATAGCCTGTTGTTGTCGCTTCTGTGAATCACGAGCTGTAATAGCGTAGTGGTCATAGGCTCTGCCCGGAAAGCGGAGGATGGTGGGTTCGGTCCCCTCTCCATTTTCTCTGTGGTGTTTTTCTTCAACCGTTCCTTCTTTGATAAGGATTTAAACTCTATTTTGGATCGGTATAAAATACATGATCGAATGTATTACTACAACACTTTTGACCTACACATTCCAACTTCGATCTGCCAACTTCGACTTAACGTTATATATAACGCTGGATCGACCTGTTAGGCGAAATCGGTAAACCGCCAGTACAACAAGAGAAAATTAAAACAATAAAATACTTAAGATTATATTTCATTACATGTTAAGCCCAATGTGGAATTGCCTACCAAATACCGCCGACCAACGGTCTTTAGAAGTAAAAAATACTGAGTCAGATACCACAGTACTAGATAACGGCTCTTTGATCCCACCCGCCTGGTCACACCATCTCATCTCCATTTACAAAACTTGTGAAGTGTGAATAAACTTTTAAACTGTCTAGTGTCCACGGAAAGAGTTCTCGTATCAGAGGTTGTTCTCACCATGACAATGGACTGTTCTGTGGCAGACTGAGGCAGCAAAGTTGCTTACTCATTACCAGGTGAACTGTGGACTAATTAAACAGGTTCATCTAACTGATAGGACATGCTTGATGAGATGGTTTAGTGAAGACAAGCGGAAGGTGCAAACCCAGTACCCTTCGGAAAGAACACGAAATGTCCCCTATTGGTTCTGGGTTACACAGGGTGTACATGCACGTTATTTCAATGGCTCGTAAGTTTTTAGTGTCAACGGATAGATGTACGTAAGTTGGACAACATCGAAGTAATTGCATAGATATATATATATATATTTATATTTATATATATGAATATATATATATATCTATATATATATATATCTATATATATATATAAATATAAATATATATATATATAATATAAAATATATATATACTCTCAGTGTGCAAACACAAAGCTGTTTCGGTCTTGTTATATCTCATCAGTGCATCTCAGGGTATGTTCCAAGACTGAATGGCAAGGTAAACACAAGTATAACTTGTGCGAGTCAAGTCCTTCACGGTACACTGCCTATGCATACCAAAGTCCACGAGCTCTTACGTGCATGCTTTGCATAGAGCAAATAATACCACCCCTTGTATTAAACGACAAGACTTTACAAGCAGTACATAAATGTATATATAGAAGTGATCAGATTTATTTGATCCAACTTACCACATATCTCACAACCAGAACCTGCACTCAGAGGAATCACGAAAAGAACACATATCGTTGTAATTGTAAGGTCCATCCTTACTCAGTTGCCAAAAAACTGTCGAAAAAAATTTTGGTAATTTTTCTTAATTAAAGTTGTACAAAGAAATTCATCATAACAATGACGTTTCATTTAGGTTAATGAGGATAAATGTAAGTTTTTGGTAAATCTATATGCCAAACAAGGTTCAAACTAGGATCTGGGCTGAGTGAGGTATTCCATAATTCAGAGTTTTTAGGTCAGGCTACGGCAAATTATTTGAAGTGAACTTATTTCCTACTGTGAATGGTATATCGTATTTAATAGACCATTGGAAAAGGTGTGAAGTGTACCCTCAGTCTTCGTGGCAGTTGTAAATTAAGTTTAGTTTTAATGAAGGCAATGCACAGAAGGGGAATGAGCGTTAGTTGGGTAAGCAAATGTACTAGGTTGTTGCTTAGTATTTTCCTCTATGAAATTTCCAGACTGCTGCGTGCTTCCATTGAAAGTGTGAATTTTGAGGCCAACTATTACACTAAAACCCAATCCAAGGAAAACTCTACCCCGCCTAAAAATCACCATAGCATACAGAAGATGTTTTCTACACTTAATCCGTATATTCTTGCCACATGTTCTACGCAAACACTTTGCGACAACGCGGGTTTCATGGCCTCAGTTCAAAACTGCTTGATTGCACCAAAAACAGTTACAACAGCACTAATTTAGAATTAAACGCAAGACAAAGCAGCATCAAAGTTCATCAGCCTGCACCTTGTGATCCTTCCTACACCCTGTCCCTCTACAATTTATGACTACTTGCTTCGTCCCTCCATTCCTACATGAGCCATCTACGGTTTCTGCACGTGCAAATTGATTTTACTTTAAAGGTAAACACTTGTTTGTTGCTTTTTCATTTCCTCCCTGAGTTAATTCTACGCATTGTTTTAGAATACACTTCTAAAAAAACTTCGCAGATTTCGGAACCTGGTCGACACATCCAGAGCAAGGGCCAACAATAAGGGACATTTCTTTGCCGATTTATATCCCCTGGCACTCATTGAAAAATACACGCTGATCTGATGTTGTGGCAAGTTCAAGTTTGGAAATGTTTGGTAACGATATTTTAAGGAAGAGAACTTCAAGGGATACGTAATCAAACACTTTCACTTTCAATGCACTTGAATTTAGCACATTTCCAAACTTTTGACTAGTATAAGGTAAATTCCACGCCCTTTTACAAAAACTAAAATAGGCCTACACATCTTCCAAAGTTAACAGGAAACTATGCATACTTTAAGGTGATATCTATTACGATTAAAAGTCATTACAATGATTTTATTCTATTTTTCTTGTTTAGTTCACTTACCGTTTTCAATGAAAACAAATTCCGGATTGCTTCAAAAATCGGCAGGCGTCTTAGCTAGTATATTATCTGGAGTTCCTTTGTATAAAACGGTAGTGACTGTTTTTACATTAGATATTTTGAAGTCATATGTGACCTTATTATATAAACGTTAATTGTGCAGCCAGGCATGTTATCCTAGTCATGTGATAGGATTATGAATGGATGCTGCTTTTTTAGAACACGGCTTTTACGCAGGTTCTGATAAAAAGAATTTTTTCTGACAAACGCACTCTAAGAAATTTAGAGAGGACGACTGTATGGGTCATGCTGACAGTGATATGTCATCAGTTTATAATGTAAGTAGTATAGCACGTGCACTAAGCAATTAAAACTTAGCTAGGCAACTAAAACCGGCTGGATCCCATGAGTTTAACATGAAAGGGACAGTACTCCCAACGTCCAAAATAACATCAGAAAGTTGTAAAAGTTTTGACGAAACAGTCCACCTCCAAAATGAAACCCCTCTACTAGCTGCTTGCTATGAATAACATGTTAAATGATGCCTTTTAAAATCAAGTCAAATTATTTCTAAGGAAGTCATGACAGTCGGAAAAAGACCTCCTGGTGGCGCCAGAGGGTTACATGGTGGGGGCAAACTATGGTCAAAGGATAATGTTGGGGGTAAAAATTGATCTATGAGTCATTTTTTTGGTGTAACGTGTGCAGTTTCAGCTCAGGTTCTTTTTATTTTACTCCCGTGTTTTACTTAATAATTAAAATGTTAGCAACGATATGCAGGTGCAGTTGGAGCCAACGGGAACTTAGACAAATAAAGAGGTTAAAGATAAAGATTTCGAAAAACCCATAAGCACTCTGGAATAGTGATTTTAATGAAATTGTAATAAGTTCAAACTGAGCGAAATTTCTGATTTCCCAGTCTTGACAAGCCAAGTGGGCAAGCAGAAATGAGTTGGTCTAATAGAAACTTTCTGTAGGGTACACCATTGCAATACATTGCACGCTCGCTGAATGGATACAAAAGAGTACCATTGAATGAAACCGTGATTAGATTTTCTTTATTGGTTTAAAAAAAAAACTGTTTCTCTGCTGGTATGCTGTCTGGTTTGTATAGTTGTTGCCTCTTTCATGGTTCTGTAACTCAGATTTAAATCTAACCAGGACAAAAGTGCATAAAAACAGCACTGTAAACATATAAAGTGACCTTAGAATGAACTGTTCCCTTTCTTCTGCTGCTACCACAGTATGAAAGGGTTACAAATCCAGTTTTACCAAGTCTCGAATCAATATTTGTGCTTGCCAGAAAGGTTGTCAATTTACTGAAGGATTTCACAAACTGTTTTGTACATATATTTGTTGCAGTCGTTAGGGGTTCAGTTTTGCAACAATAAGCAATTCAAAATGACGGTTTTTCTGCTTATATTTCACACCTTGAATAAGGTTTTTTTTACTCCACGGCAACATGTGTTTTCTTGTTTGCAATAATGCAAACATGCATACTTTGCCTGCCCTGAAATACACAAACACATATTTGGGATCAATAGAGTACAGAAGGGTTGAAAAAAGTTCTGGGAATTTCCCTCAATCAAAGAGGTGTTGAAGTACTTCAACATAAAAAACGTAACTTTTCGGGTAGCAGGAGAAAGTCTGAAAATGTTAACACTGGGAAACGACTGAAGAAGAAACGTTCCAGAAATCTTCCATGTTTGCATATTTGAAGTTTTGCACTTACCCGCAAAAGATAAAAAATTTTGACTCCGATGTGAACGCAGATCTATACCAATTCGAACTGAACGTCCAAAATCAAACAGCCATGTCCTTTGAAGACCAGTCTCTATGCTATTAACATAAACCAATCGGGCATTGTGAACACTTAAATTGCGTGCGACTCTACTTGTATCCTGTTCTACGTCTGAAACTACAAGTGTTACAAAGGCGGAGTGGCTAAGGCGCTTGCCTGGTTCGCAAAAGGACCAAGTTCGATTCCTGATTGACTTTTCCTTTAGAATTTATTTCTTCTGAATTTTCCCTTGTGTGAAACGCCTACCCCAGCACTTGGAATTGACTTCAATTTCTCATTATCAAAAAGCCAAATGAAACTTTCAACATTTATTCAACGTTCAATAAAGTTCGATAATCTGACATGTACACACACACACACACACACACCAACACACACATATATATATATATTTATGCTAATGCCAATGCTTGGGACTCATTTCAATTTCAAAATCGAACTTTAACACTCCTTTCGACCTATATATATATATATATATATTTATATATGCTTCATGGCTCAGTGGTTAGAGCGTCCGCACTAGAAAGCGGGAGGTCCCCAGTTCCAATCCCGGTGGAGTCAACATCGTTTTTTCACCTCAGCCTGATTTTCCAGCTTTACCAATTTGAATTATATATTTATATATATATATATATATGGCCTAAGGTGTTCATGCGACAATTCAATATCGCACTGGTTCACTATATATATATATATATATATATATATATATATATATATATTTATATATATTTCACTAATTCGGCACTTAGGGGGAAAGTTGTTGTTGAAAAGTCGACCTTAAGGGGAAAAATTTTTTGGGGCGAAATAAAAATTTCGCTGTTACGTTTCTACACACTTTTTCTATAGGAATACGTAAACGGACAAGAGCGCCCTCCTACATTTTCAAAGTAGATACAATTACTTCAAAGTTGTCAAATTTACCGACGCCTAGCTGTTAACAGGAACGGATGGCTTGCCATTGAAATAACGTTGTTTATATTTGTAGACGTTAGGGCGAATACTTTTTCGTACGGGCAGATATAACAATTTCCCCCTAAGGCGGGAATTAGCGTTTTATATATATATATATATATAAATATATATATATATAAATATATATATATATATATTTATAGGTATATGTATATATATTTATAGGTATATGTATATGTATATATACATATATATATATATATATATATATCCATAAACTGGGATTTCGGCGAAATATATTACAAATATATTATTAATCTAGGAAAATGAGGTGTATCCTGTACAAACGATGGTTATTTGGATACTAATGGAGAGAGAACGGAATCAATGTATGCTGAAATAATAGCAGTGGGACAGCTATGTGAGGAAACGATTGGTCGACCGGGGTTTCCAATTTTGTGAGTTTTTGTCAGAAGGTAAAAATAAGAAATCTGAGGGCAAGGGTGGATAAGTGTTTTGGCCGAAGAAGGAAGGTGTCCTTGATTTATAAGGGAGGTTACGGTTTGTTTTACCAAGTTTTGTATTTCATTTGTGGGATCCCCTGGCAATTCAACATAGGCGGTTTCGTCTGAAAGTTGTTTGTCCGCCTCAGCTGTGTACAAATACCTGCCTCGTTTTCTTAGATTAACACAAGATTTTGAATTTCCTGATGGCCCCGAAGTACGATTGGTATTTACTATGGATGAATCTAGCCTTTTACGTCAATTCCCCACCACGCTGCTCAAATAGCCATGCGACATTTCCTGGATCAACGTCAAGATCCTACAATTCCTACTACTGCCTTCCTTCGTTTGGCCGAACTAGTGTTGACTCGCTTTTTCCGCCAGGTGAAGGGAGTAGCCATGGAAACTAGGATGGGACCATCCATAGCCTGCCTCACTATGGGACACTGAGGAGCAATTGTTTTCAAGCTTTAGTGGTCGTGCACCCACTCTCTATAAAAGGTACATCGACGACATTGTTGGGGTAGCGTCGGGTTCTCGTCGTGATTTAGAAGACTTTATACATTTTGTTGAAACGTTTCGCCTCTTTTTAAAGTTCACCAGCTGTATTTCTGACACCTCAGTGGTCCTTTTAGATATGGAGCTATCTATTTATGATAGAAAACTAAAAACTAATATCCATTTTAAGCCCACAGACTCCCACAGCTACTTGCTTTATCAATCCAACCACCCTAGGTCATGTACCAACTCTATCCCGTACTGGTAACTCTTGATAGCTAGACGCATTTGTTCGGATAAAAGGGATTTTAAACAGGTCTCTCAAGAGATGATGTCCTTTTCGAGAAACGTCAGTACCCACGTAAGGTACTCATGAAGGCACTAGGGAGGGTTCAAGGGATGGACAGAGCTACCATCATGGCCCCCAAGACTAATATCGTCAAATCTACTTCCAGAATACCCTTCGTGGTGTCTTACCATCAGTTCGCCCCATTGTTGAGTCCATTCACAGAACGCTAAACTTCTAGGGAGAGATCCCTCTACCCGTGAGTATTTTCCTGAACCGCCAATTACGGCCTTTAGAAGTGAGACAAACATCTCAAGTCACTTGGTTCGGGTCTCACATCACCAACCCTTTATGATACGTCCGACAGGGACGTTTCCTTGTAACCGTAGTAAATGTAATACTTGTAAACTTGTTAGCAAAGACAGGCTTCTGTCTGTTGTAGGTCCCAACAACAATTCCTTCGACGTCAAACATCATTTTACATGTACGTCTACTAATATAGTGTATATAATAGCTTGAAGCGCTGTGCCATGATGTATGTGGGTGAAACTAAACGTCGCCTAGCTGATTGGGTTACTGAACACTTGAGGTCCATTAGGCAAAACCTTCCAGGTTACCCGGTTGCCAAACATTTTAGTCCCCCGTCGGCCTGTTCTATACAGGATCTGATGGTCACGGCGGCCATCTCATGCAGAGGTTCCGATCGTGATCGTCTTACTGCCGAAAATCGACTGATAGTAAGGCTAGGAACTCTAGCTTCTTACGGGCTGAATGTCAAACTCGAACTGTTTTAGATTGTGTTTATTTTTTCACAACCGACTGTTTGCCGAACTTGAACTAAAATTGATCGTGTTCAGTTTTCCTTGCAAAGTCCGTTCATAATGACATCATAATCGCCTGCGTGTATTTATAATCATTTTTAATTTTTATCGCGTCATCACTATTAACTTATTTTGCACGGTTGCGTCGTTTAGCTGTGTTTAAAATTGCGTCGCGAAGTAGGCAAACATTTCATTACTGGCATTTCCTTTGTAAAGAGGATGTACGCATGGCGTCAGCACGTTTCGGTTTGGCTTGCTGGATGGATGTTGTCATGGGTAGTGCGCGTGTTACCAGTGCGTCCGCACAACACTAAGAAACGATTGCACGGTATTGATGGGGACATAGCAAGACACACAACGCGTTGACGTAGGTGCTTGGCCTTTGTACGCGCCCCGATTGAGTTGTATCGGCACGCGTTTGTTGTTTGTTTTGAATATCTTTTCATCATTCAAATCTTATTTTTTTGCCGATCCTAGTTTTTGTCTACTTTTTTCCCCTTTTTTCCGACCATGTTCGATTTTTACGTGCACTTTTTCCTCCAGGACGCTCTTTTCCTTTTTTTGTTTTGTGTTTTATCCTTCGCACTCATGTTTCCTGACTATCACTTTCGTCCGGTTCTGCTTTTACAGCGACCGCTTCGGATTTGATGTTTGTCGTGTCCAATTGTTACTGTTAGTTGTTCAGTTTGGTTTTTGGCCACCTGATGAAGGGTTTATACCCGAAACGTCGTGGAGTTTTCCGCAAACTTTTAAGCACTTTTTACTACCTCTTTTCGACCTACACATTCCACAGTGCTCCGCAGCATTTCGACCTTATATATATATATATATATATATATATATTAATACAGGTTTCGGTATCTCTTCGGAGATCCGCTGGCGAATAAACAATTGTGTTCAGCTGGATAGCATCAACTTTGATCTCTGGTTGGGCTTGCGTCAAACGAGAACTAGTGCTGTTCCGAAAAATTAGGCGCCTGCTCAGGAGGTGAATTGCGAGTTGCTTCATCTGTTATTTGAACAAAGGCCAAACCAACTTGGCTTCATGGCTCAGTGGTTAGAGCGTCCGCACTAGAAAGCGGGAGGTCCCGAGTTCGAATCCCGGCGGAGTCAACATCGTTTTTTCACCTCAGCCAGATTTTCCAGCTTTACCAATTTGATTTATATATATAAATATATATATATATATTTATATATATATATAAAATATATATATATATATATATATATATATATATATATATATATATATATATATATATATATATATAAACATGACGGAGAAACTGTAAAACAACGGTGCTACAGAATTGAAAGGCTGGATCTTCGAGGAGATACAAATAGCGGAAGGCTAGAATTCAGATAAATTAAACAGCCAAAAGGTTTGAAGTAGAGCTTTCGAGGAATACTACCTCTTTATCAATACTTGGTCCAATACTTGTCAAGGAATGACAAGGAGTGAGAAATTTTGGAAGCTTTTAAACGTGTTGACAATGGTCTCACCTCTATTGTGACAGGATAATCCTTCTTAAGGCAATTGAGCAGGTTGATTGACCGGGAGGGTCTGATCGGATTACTCGGGTGTAACCCATCAACACTAGGAAAATCCTCTTCAAAGTAATTAGAGAAATTGTTTGGCCGGAATGGCCTGATCGGATTATTTTGGTTAGTATGATCAGTAAGGTGGTAAATCGCTTCTGATGTTCAAGCCGAAAGGCGATGTGGTTTTGAGATTGAGTTCCCAGAAATTTTCTTTAGCTTTTCTAGCTTTGTCGGTCCATGTATCGTTTTGGTTGATAGCAATGACCCGTAAGTTTTTGACAGAATGATGAGGCAAATTGAAATGGTTTGCAACAGGTTGTTCAACCTTTTTGGTTTTAATTGCTGACCTGTGCTGTGTCATTCTCATTCGAAGAGTATTTTTAGATTCTCCGACATACTGCACACCACATAAATTGCAGTATATGAGATAAATGACATTTTTGGAAAGACAATTTATTTCTTGTCTAATTTGGAAGGTGCGTGCATTTTGATTGCTCTGGAAGCCTTTTGTGGAATCAACCAGGGCGCACGTCTTGCAGTTGGAAGGGCGAGGTGAACAACCAAAATTTTCGTTGTTTTCCTCCACTGAGGCTTTTTCCTGGAATTTTGCCCGAACCAAAATGTCCCCTAAATTTGAGGGCCGCTTGAAGGCAACAACGGGCGGATGGGGAAAGATAGACCTTAGGCGATAGGTGGTCTGAAGTGTGGTCATATGCTTTTTGATGAATTTGGCTAGTGGTGGTAGACCGGGGTGGTACTCAGTTACCAACGGCACTCTGTCGGAATTGCGCTGACGAGTTTTGTACGTCAGAGTTTGCGAGCGGGGGGTTTCTTTTGCCTTTTTGATGGCATTTTCAATTGAACCCCGAAAATACTTCCGGTTACGGAGGTAACCAGATAGTTCCTCTGCCCGAGTGTCAAAATCTGTTTCAGAGGAACAGATGCGTTTTATGCGGAGTGCTTGACTGTACGGGATGTTTTTGGTGCAGTGAGGAGGATGGCAACTGCTGGGTAGAAGGTAGTTGTGCTTGTCCGTTGGTTTGTTGAACAAGTCTGTTTTGAATGAACCATTTTCTATGGTTACAGTGGTGTCCAGGAAGTGGACACTGGACCTGGAAAGGTCGGCCGTAAATTTGATGGTGGGGTGGAACGAATTGATGTTTTCAATAAAATTTTTTAGACAGTCTTCACCGTGGGGCCAGACCATGAAGATGTCGTCTATAAAGCGTAACCAGATTTGTGGTTTCAAATTTTGTCGAGACAGAAATTTTTGCTCGAAGTTGCCCATAAACAAGTTAGCAAATGAGGGAGGCATTTTGGTTCCCATGGCTGTACCATGAATTTGGAGGTAGTGGTGGTCACCAAAAATGAGATTGTTGTTGGTCAAAATCAGATGCATGAGTTCGCCTAAGTCTTTCTTGGTGGGAGTTTTGCCCCGAATCGGATTGAAGGCGTTGGTGCAAGCGGAGATGCCTTCCTCATTTGGTATGTTTGTGTACAACAAGGACACGTCAAGAGTGGCCAGAATTGTGTCCGACGGGAGATTTTTGATCTTCCCAATTTTGCGAATGAAGTCCGTAGTGTCCTGAACGTAGGAGGGAAGGGTTGGAACCAGGGGTTGGATAAGCAGGTCAACAAATTTTTAAATTTTTTCCGTGGCAGTCCCGTTGCCGGAAATAATGGGTCTGCCCGGACTACCCGTTTTGTAAATTTTGGGCAGAAAATAGAAACGGCCATATATATATATATATATATATATATATATATATATATATATATATATATACATATATATATATATGAATGAGGCCCCTTTTATCTACCATCAGTTTTTACCTTTCTAGAGGATTCTCACTGCTCCTGTGCAGCAATTTTACAGCTGGTTTTAAGCTTCTTATCATTTTTTTCTCTTTTTTACTTGTTGTTGTTTATCCTCCAGCGATTTTAAGTTTTATTCTAAACAGGGCTAAGTTTGTGTTGGTTGCTTTTATCCTTTGTTCGTTTTGCTTGTCTTTTAGTAATTTTATTTGAACGCATTTTATTTCGCTTCATTCGAGCCGAGGAAGGCTGAATAAAATAGCCGAAAGCTTTTCGAATCACGGTGTCTTTTTATCATTGTATGTGCAGTTGCAATTCTAGTTTTAACTTTCATTTTTAATTAATTATATATATATATATGTATATATATATATATATATATATATATATATATATATATATATATATATATATATTTATTCTAATTGCCAACTTTGTGTACCGTATACTATTTGCTTCAAGTAGTTACCTGTTAGGGAGAGGAAAACGTCGTAGGTCACCAACCACCTCTAGGATTCCATAGGATGCCTCGAGTTGATTTTTTACAATTATACTTAGCAGAGTATCAGTTTAACTCGTAACAAACACAGTAACTGACTCCCATAATACCGTATTGTTTATATCCCATGTTTTATTAGCACAAACCAGGAAATCAAGGGGTTAAGTCGTTAAAAGAAAGTGAGAATCCTGCATTGTGCTTAAACTTCATACGAAAATGCCTTAAAGGTCTTGCCACAGATTGTTGTTTCAATTTTCTAAACGCCGAAGTGCAAAACAAAGATTCTTTTGTTAGAAAGACCTTAAAGGGGTCCAAGAAATAATCTCCCTATTCAATAAGATATACACGTTTAGTAGTTTGCCATGCTTGTAGATTTAGACATACCCACATACACACGTTTGCACATATTATTTTTTATTAATAATGCCTGGTGCATGTTGCTAATACAGAAGTCTAATAACACCTGTCTGTATAGGTCTTCTTCAGTAGTAATACGACCTAATACCTTATATCATGAAATATAGAACGTACATGCATATTAACCTCCAGAATATATACTGCGAAGAAATGCAACTGATCCACTGTGCACTTATCCATTAGACCCAGCAAAAACCATTTCCACGTAATCAAAAGACTCTACCACCGATAATGAAACGAATCTAAGTCTTATTCTTTACATTCCCTTCCTAGTACTGCATGAACGGAACAAGGATTTTTGTGAGTTTACTTCTTGCAAGAAGTTTTAAGAATAACAATTTATGTTCGAGGATTTTTAAATGGACCACAGGCTTTAATGTAAGTACAAAACAAATAGTCATATGGTTATTCCTGGCTGCAACACTTTTGAGATATTTGATGTGTTCCACTGTGTTACAAGATCCAAAATGCTCCACTTCCCTGCGAAGACACATCACGTGACCATTTGTGGCTTGCTTAGTCGTGTTACAAAATTTCATTCAATAATCAATACACCATACATACAATTGACCACAAAAGAGCCTAGTACCTCAACAAATTGTTTTGGCAAACTATCACGTTTAACTTCTGGGAAGGTATTAACCTTACCTTGACTCCTAGGAACTTATTTTGTTGGAAGTCATTCTTGCATGAACCTGTGATAAATCATTACTTGTCTTAATGCAAACGTGTTGCCAGGCTTGTGCCTTCTAATGAGTTGTAGGATTTGGGTAAGATGGGTCTTTAGGTTTGGCTTTTATGGCTCAGTTTTTAACCAATTGGATAATTCTAGCCGGCCAGGGACATTTTTCAAGTTGTAGTTCACTGGTTTGTTTTCCCTATTCCAGAGTTTTTTCTGAGCAGCAAGCACGTTGACAGTAGGTTCCATTTTCAAAGTCTTCGGTACGACCTTAGGGTAAAAAGACTAAAGCTCCCGACCTTCCCGCTGCAAGACTGATGCTGTAACCACTTGAAAATGCAGTCGCTTAAAGGAATGTTGTAAAGGAGTTATAGGAGTGCTCCGGTAGGGGTGTAAGGGAAGGCCCCCTTGGCATTGGGGGAGATATGATTTCTAGGGTATCCAGCTGCGACATGGTGCTTTGGATATGCCTGCAAAGTAAAAAACAATTAATGACCATTTTGAAGTATGCGTTATATTAAAACTGATGAGAATTTTAGCCACTAAAAGTGGCAGTATTGAAGAGTTTACTTTATATTTTGACATTGAGTTACTATCAGTAAGAACGAAGTGTCAATTGGTCGAATTACAGATTGATATATATATGCTCCTAAGTTACATTTTGTAGTTAGTTATGTGGGGTTTTTCGTTTCCTTTTAAGGACGCCTGTTCCAATATAGAAGCAAACATTACGCTTATTCCAGTTGTAGGGGAATGGATTGTTTTTCTCTTTCCATTGAGATGGTATTACGCCAATATGTAGTAGGTTCCATTTGTAATTTTTTGATATGGCTCAATGTGGGAATTCAAAACTTAGCATACGCGTGAGAAGCACATCTACGCTATATATTTGTTCGCGATTGTCCTGAGAAGGAAACCAACCAGTGGTGAGGAGGGTTAGTTAGTCAGTTAAATAAAGTTTTACAGTCCAGTTTGAGGGATCCCACCCCCCAAAAAAAAGAGAAAAAGGAAAAGAAGTCAACAAAGTTGCCTGGTTCAGTCACTGGATTTGCCTGGTAGGTTAATGTTATAGAAGGTAGTGAGAACTGCATGTAATGAGAAACACATCCTAGTTACGTAACATTTATCAGGACTGGTTTCCCGTCAATCATTGGAGGGAAAAAAACAAATCGCAAACGTGAAAAAATCGACTGTGTGTTTTCCACCGCTTCATTTTCTAATTTTATAAATCTATTTTAGCGTGCTGGATAGGAAATAAGAAATAGTAACTAAGCAATTTTCAAATTTCATTTTGACTTACTCGACAAAGTATGTTAGTTTCTGAGCTTAACCTAAAAAGAAGGGTGATTGCTGGAAAATGGGGACATTTTTGAACCAAAATTGCAGCACCAAATTTCCCAGAATTGCCCAGATCCAGAATTGGATATCTGTCTTCGTTTCCCAAAAGATTGCATCATTTGTTCCAACCCACCCTCTCGGTTTTAAATATGTATAGCTTCCTAATTTTCAATTTTCCAACAGTGATGTAAGTGATATAAGTTATCAATGCATAGCTTACCACTAAGCACTTTTTAACCCATTTTGACATAAATTCGGAGAGTAAAACATTTTCAAATTACACCAACTGACTCTCCAACAAAAATTATTCCGAGAAATATTTAAGTATAAGCCTTTGACTTTTTTTGCAAACCATGTTAACCACTGTAATCCTATTGACATTGAATCAATGTCTTAAACAGTAACGCGTAGAAATAAAGCCCCCCTTTTATATCTTATTATATGCAAACAGTTTGATCTTTACTTTATGATTTCTTTCTGATCCAGTAGTCAAAACAGTTCTTTGAAATGCGATATTTTGCTCACAAAATATGTTAAAAACTGAAACTTCCCAAAAGCCAGAATCTACATTTTCAGAAAGTAAGGGTGACTGAAATTTGGGTGATCTGCATAGCACTGGAATTCAAAATGTGTCTGTGTCACGTTTGTGAAAACGTGAAGTCCTTTTCGAGTGATTTTAAGGCCTTCGCTCACAAATGTCGGAAATAACCATTCTGTGTTTCAATGTTTTTCAAAATGTGAGCCTTTGTGTCACACAAAAAAAAAAACAATGTCAAAGATGGTCAAATGAAAAGCACGTAGAAATTATTCAAAAAATAGTTATAGATTCCCAAATTGCATCACAATTGCATCCTAGGCTAAGCTGATTGAAAATTATTCAAAGAAGAGGACAAATACAAAATAACTGTGATATGTCTCCTTAATGTTTTACTTGCCTTCTCTAATAATAGATGTTAGAAAGTTTTCTTTTGATCTGGTGTGGTGTTTTAGAGAAAACGATTGAACGTTTAAGCTTTTGGCTTAAAGTGGTACTTTGGATTGGTTCGTGATATTCACCAGGTTTTTCCTAACCTAAAAGTTTTCTTCACAGGCTAATAAAAAATTGTAAAACGCAGACAATCTTTACGTCCTAGATGCAAAAATATTTCATAGGTGAGTAATGGACGATTGAAATCTTCAATTTTTAAAAACTCTTGACACTTTTTTAAACTGTTCCCAACCGTAACATGTTTATAGTAAGCTTTTTCGTGGTAGTACTCTCCAACACCCTTAATAATTTATCGATATCAGCTCAAATGACCTGATGCATTGAAGACACATTGACGTCATCCTTCGGGCAAAACAATGTAACACGTGACCCCAAGCATAAAAATTCGCCATGCACGTGTAGCAGAGTATGCGCGTATTCGACTGCAGGTTGACAAATCAGCTAAATGCACTTGTTGGTGTTGGTCTTTTGCCCCCAAAGAATGGCGTCACTTTTCCCTGTGACATCATCATATGCATAAGGTCTATATGCAACTCTAATCTACCGGCACCCATGGCTTTTTCAAACTAAAACTGGCTGGAAAGTGAACTTTTGACCGTCTAAAAGGCTAAGGCACAGAGCAGTGATAGCAAAAATGTAATAGTTCTTTGATAAAAAGTGCTATACATGGATGATTGCGACCGATACCATTTTGGTAATCTCCATACATTGTTTAATTTTTTTTTTATCCCAAGAAAAGGTAAAGTAACAACCAGCCATCCAATGTGCAGGCTGATACATTAATAAGCATGTTCGTGACAACGTTCCCATTTAACAACTCCAAACCAACAGTAAAGTTATTATTCAATAACCGCATATCAGTTTCAAACCCTCCCCTGATCCGTGTTACTACTTCAAGTACAAAAATTTTACAACCAGTGGAATAGAGACACTTATCATAAAATCATACCACAACAATTCAGTCAACAAATTAATCAGTGAACTGCGATAAATTTATGAGGGAGGGTATCCACTGTAATCATCCAAAAATGAAAAAAAAAATCAACTTGCAGTGAAAACTCCTTTTACAAGAACAATCCAGAGTTTCCTTGACTTCTCTCTAAATTTTGTGGTTTCCTAAATCAGAATTATTATTTGTGACTCTTCTAGGAGAAGTTATCAGACCTATTAAGCATTTAGATATCTTTAATAACGATTATCGGCTCACAGAAGCCTTTTTATTTTTCAATGACAACAAAACACTGGTAGTTTAAAAGTTTATCGTCGCGTTTGTTTATATGAAATTGATTTGGTTTTTGTTGATGTAAGTTCAATGAGACCTTTAAAAGTTTGCATGTGATATTACGAAGATAACATAACCTTTGGACCTTATTGAAAAAAAGATCCCTTGGAAAATTGATTTGCTGTTTTCAAAAAGGCATGCCCATGATAAATTTTATCCACTATTGGTTAATGAGCAGAGGAGTGGCGACGGAAACTCGTTATGTGGTACACATATGGAATTTATCCAATAACTATGGATACTCACATATATCTCTTAAAATTTACGTCCGTTAAAAGCATGTTGATTAAAGACACTTCTAAAAAGTTGGATAATCATTTGGGCAGTTGTACTTATGGATATGTGAGAATTCGTTTACCAACGTGATGCTTTTAAAAAGGAAATGGAAAGAAAATGACCAATTATGAGAGATGTAATACATCTCTTTAGCTCTGGTCCTCTTGTGAAGTTCTTAAAGTGTGCTTGAAGTCTGAAATTTTAATATTTATGTAGTACAAAGCAAAGAAACTGAATTCAAATGACCCCTCCATCTTCACATATGAGTCTGAGCAGCATGACGTGGTTGATAGGGTCATGACTTGGCCGATAGCATCATGACTTGGCCGACTCTTGAAACTCTTGAAAACTGCAAATACTAAATTGACCTATTTCTACCAGGTGTTGTTAGTCCAGAAAAAGATGAGGATGTGCCTTCCTGCTAAAAATATTAAGAAATATTGCTCGTTTGTAATCATTAATAGCCTTTTCTCTATATATAATAGAAAGTCATAACTTGATATGTTTTTGTCCCAAATTTTTTATTTTATTCATGCATTTTTAATTTTAATTTCGTGCATTACATCACTTCATTTGAACCGATTTTTATAAGACGACATTCATGTGATAACTAATTTAACCACTGAATTTGATGCTGGTCACATTATGCATGAAAATACAAATCAATCCATAAGAATCTTTTGAAAGTGGATGCCGAGTATCTGAACAATAAATGGCCCTCCATCTTCACATATGAGAACATTCTATCCTTCAAGTCTGAGCATAATGATTTGGTCGATAGGGTCCTGACTTGGCCGATCGAGTCATGACTTCGCTGACTCTTTGGAGATTGAAAACTGCAAATAGTAATTCGACCTATTTCTACCAGGTGTTGTTAGCCCACTAAGCAAAGATGAGGATGTGCCTTCCTGCTGAAAATACCAAGAAATATTGCTCGTTTGTAATCATTAATTTTCGCTATTTTAAGAATAGGAAGTTCTTATATGGAAATACAAATCAATCCATAAGAATCATTTGAAAGTGGATGCCGAGTATTTGAAGAATAACCGTAAATATATTTCACTGCACTGCTACATTCGGGAATCCAGGTAGGAGGAAACATGTCCACCGTTCAGAGGGCGGAACTCTCTAATGTAGCAAACTACAAAAGCTTTTGCCCGTCAAAAGGGGCGGGGCTTGTGACGTCACTGAAAGCACTCTATTTATCGAGGCCAATTTATCCGTTGGTTACAGAACAACGAGGACATACCTTACGAGAGCATTCGTTTAGGTGGATGAAATTGAAGAATCCGTAATTAACGTCGGTGCATCCGACACACGTTATGACGTACCTACCATTTACATACGTTATGATGTAATCCACTGGAATCTTAATGAAAACGTTTCAACACCACTGACAGTGGAAGTCACCTTTTTCTATCAACAGTAATTGTTAGTTGGTGCAGTTTTAGGGAGATCTTGTAAAGCCAATATTTTCCAAGTACTCCTCAAACGTAACCCCATCATCTTTTTTCCTCTTTTCGCCTTTTATTGCCCTCCTTCACTTTTTGAATCCCCATAATTTCTGTGCATTTTGCGTACTGTACCGCTTAGCTGCACCACTACGGGACATATGCTTTGGGAGGACAGTCTCTGCTTCTTAGCTTCTTAGATTGAATCACGTAATTTCTGATAAATTCAAGTCAATGCAACAGATCATTCTCAAATTTTAACATTTATAACAACGCATAAGTTAAAACAGTTGCCCCAAAGTCCAAATCATTACTTTTAAAATGAATAATGTCCCGAAAATCATTGCCCCTTTCCAACACACTTAACGACCAGTGAGAGTGGTACCATATCGTTTAGAGATTCTCAACCGGTGTTTCTGCTACTTGGGATGCCTCTTAGACAATTGAAAAATGAGAGCCATGCACAAATGTGGTGACGATGGAAATATTGTAGGGACGCCACGGGATAGCGTATCCTCGGTCGTATTGTGGTGCTGTCTTGACTGTTTGACGATGATTATTTCTTAGACTCAATAATACTGTTTATAACATAAAACAGTCAGCTCGAGAAAAAAAAAAAGACTCGTGCTATAAACCCTCATTGAAATTATACGAACTAACAGAGATTTTGAACCTTTTTTATGTTATTAGTAACTCCTTCACACTCAGAAAATGCCAATGAAAGTCTCTAAAAATGACATCCTTGCTGTTTGTGTGGTTTGGTTCAGTGACGTAATCTATGATATTAAGCTTTTCAGTTTCAAAAACCTACGTAACCCACTAAGCTCCCTTTGGGATCTGTTCACCCAGTCTGGTTACGACGTCACCCTACTTTGGTTCCTTACGTAAAAAAAAAAAAAAAACCCGTCAATATTGGATCGCATTTTCAAACGGATCATTCACTTTTCTGAACTTTCTGGGCTATTAGTGTGTTTTCTGCAGTAACGTCAATATTTACTCGAATTTGCGTGAAGGGGACATGGTCTTTTCTGTGGAAAAGTACTGCGTAAACATCTAGGGTTAATGGATGTACCTTCGAAATTTGTTTGTGTCTTGGAAGTAATGTGACTTCTGTCTCAATAGGTTCGACGGTGACTCCTGTTTCAATAGGTTCGACTCCAACAAACGCCCGTGCTTTTATGAACACACAGTAAACAGATCTGTTTTATTTGCTTTCAAAGTTTCGCAGTTGACAGGTTCCGAACCATTGATTTGATTTTGATTGATTGATTTGATTTTTATCAATCAATATGACCAGGTAGTGAAACGTACCGATGTAACAAATCAGTTTCAGGTAGTACACTCAAAATGAAATACGAATAAACTGAATAAAGCTTAATGAATAAAAAGTATCAAATTTGTCCTCCTCATGTTCAAAAGAAATACTTGTTTATTGGAAAAGTAATACTCAGTCAGTAAATATGAAACTCACTGGATCATTGACCTTGGAGAGCCTCTTATACGTTACTTTGTCTTGCTTCTGTTTTGCTCAGTGACCTTTTCACACCAATACCCTTGGAACTTTCGGTCTTCCCAGTAAAGAATTCTGGGCTTGGGAGATGGCAGAGCTATTTACACAAAAACAACACATTACCGTTCCAGTTAGCATGTTTTGATGGAAATCCGCGATGTTCTGTTTTCGTAACATACGTACAGTTTAAATAAATTACAAAAGCAATAAGGAAACCGGGAACAGGAAGTAGCCTACGTCTGTTTATAAAGTTGCTTGAGGCTTCTCTTAACTTACAATAATAAAACACCTCAGTCAATTATGGAGCTTTTGGAAATCTCAGTATACCAGATTTGAAGACATCTTGCATAAGTGTTTGGTAATTGCATGGATCTTGATCCGTCAAAACCCATTAAATCGATACGATCATTTTGGTGGAGAAGTTGGTGATTAATCAGACGAGAATTCAACATGGAAACTTGTTTTAAAGTGATTTACCAGAACAGGAACGACAACTTTTACAAAGGGAGATACATACACCATTTGCTTATGTTGACATTGATTCAGTAATACAGCATACCAATTTCATCATTGCCGAGGGTAAGATGTGACGATCATCTTGTTTTGAAATATTTCATTTTTGCTGTAGTAAAGTCTCTGCCACAAAACTGACAAAGAAGCACATGATATGAGGCCCTTGACGCCAATGACTTATAGGAAGACCAACACGCGTATCAAACCGCAGTGCAAGGGGCCCTTCTCATTGTCTTTACCGCTTAATTAAATCTTCAATTAAGAAAGAACTTCTCATGACGGGTAGGATCAATTATTTTCCCGAGCATGATGTACCCGTGTTCCGCAATAGTTGTTAGGGACAAACAACTGGAACAGGGCGTCGGCGCTGCAAGATTAACCTAGAAGGTTAGAGGCTGCGGCTAAAAATTCAACACACCATGGTCCCAACAGCTCTTTGAGCAGGAAAAACCAAGCACCAAATACTCTTCTGTTCTTATGTGACTCATTGTGATATTCAAAATATACCAACGTCATGGGCTGCGATTGGTTTCGAGAGCGAAAGGCTAAAAAACTAATGTTGAAGCAAGGTTCCGGTTAGGCCTATTGAGCACCGTTATGGTGCGGAGGATCTAAGGAGAGGGTGAGAAATTTTTCCAAAGTGTGCTTTAGATGTAAAATGGTGCTATGAGGGGAAAAACTTTGAAATCTGTTATATATATTTAGGAATGCTCCATTTGTGCGGAGGCACGAAAATTTAAATGATTAATTTACGAAATACTATGGAAAATTAAAATTGACCCATGCAAACTGTAGTAATCCTACTACAGGGATAAGGAATATATCAGTAGCTGTAAATACGTAAGTTGGGAAAAATGTTCCTCTGTAGTCTAAATAGGCGTATGAGTCGGAGGGAAGGAAAAATTATGCCCCGTCAGAATGCTCTAGAGCAGAGGTGCAACTTTTCAAAAGACAAATGCTTATATTTTTTAAACAAAAAGCCATTTTCGATTATCCGGGTTTGCGCGCCAACTAATAAAAACCCTTCTCTGACAGTTTTTGTTTTCACCAACAAATGTGGTTGAAAAACATCCCAATAAATTGTTGAATTAGGTTAACCCAAACCTCATGTCATCACATTTGATTCTTCGATCACGTAAATATGCCGTCGTTTGTGAAAATTCTGGTAAAATTTATTATTTTGGGGGCAGGTTAGGTCTAACCCAGCTTTTAAGAGAAGAGCCCATACGCCTATGGTAGCATTGGCTACATTTCGAACAAATCAGTGGATATATCCTTTGAGTTCTGGGAGGGTTAGGTAAGATAGAGTTTTACGGCCCATTTTCCAATCATTTGGGAGGGCCTTTGGAAAATAAAATGTATGTAGCTTACACTTTTTCTAAGTAAGATTAGTTAAAAACATTGAAAATTTGCCAATTCCATCTGTTCAATGTGTGTCCTTGCCAAAGTGTCTCAACTTCCTCATTACCCCTTAGAGTCTGTGTAATAATACTGCATCATTACATCAATACATGCCAGCAGTGAGGCAGATAAAGAAGTGAAATTATTTCTAAGATAACGGCGATTCCATTGCTATCGGTAACATTTTGGTATCATGAATAATGCCCTTGTGCTGCTATTCTTTTGCAACCGGACATAAAGACAATGACCTCTTAAGTTTCATTTTGAACAACATCGCAAAGAAAAGTCATTGAAACTCGATTAAAGATAGCTGCCGTCTCAATCGTTTAAGAAATAGCTAAAGAAAAATTCCCATATCTACATATCTAAAGTTGGTCAGTATGAAGGGTCCAAAGAACATTTCCAATTTCCAAGGAACTACTTGGAATATGCACACATCACCGCTGCAAACAAGTTATATTCCGGGTGTTTTTATGGGAAGTCCCTCTTGGCTTACCCGTTGCAAACCGGAGAAAGGGTGAATTTATCATTGCCCTTTCATTACTTATCACATTTGACATCTGTATTACAGCTAATAGGAAGCATCACTCATTTATCAGTCGCTTGTGAAATGGATTTTACGTGCATATGGGTTGCTTTCATTTTTTCAACTTCATTTCATCAGACTTTTTGGGACAATTTTTTTCCTAAATAAGGTTAGAGGATTTTATCTTGACAAAAATTAAAATGGAATTGGAAAATCAAAATGAAATAAAAAAAAAAGAAGAAAAACAATTATGCAATGGTCAACCACGTCCAATTTTTGAGAACTTATATTGACATTTCAGTGATCATCCAAATCCTGTAGTTGGAAATTAAAGAAGTTACAGTATCAAAACAAATGTTAATGGTTTGTTTACAAAGAAATTACTTTAAAACGTCAGTAAACATCCTGATGCTTTCAGATCCTGGACTTTCATTGCCAGTTATCGAGGGGGGGGGGGGGGAAATCAGCATTATAAGCTTTCTTGGCTTTTAGTCGCATGTTACCTCTTTGAAATTTAGGAAATTCTAAGAATCTTGTAATTCGACAGTGATTGCTACTAATAAGAATTTTCCAAATTGTCACGGTAATTTTTTTTGTTTATTCTTAGCAATATGTGAAGGAGATGAATTCCACAATCTTAGAGCGAAAAGAATATTTAGAAACTTTTGGTGGAAAAACTTTAACCATAAAGTGGTAGAAGCTGGTAGAACTTGCCGGAAAAGAATTTTGCAATTCAAAGTAACAAGTTTACCAGAAAGCCAAAAGGCTTAGTAATTCCTTGCCGAAAAAAGGAAGTCCAGGGAAAATTAGTTTTTGATTAGTGGTGATCTGAAATCTAAAATCTTTCGCTTTGTATTGTGATGACCAAGAGGCGGATGTTTGGAGTTATTGGCATGCTCACTTTTGTTTTTTGGTTAGCCCAGCAGACGATCTTGGGAATTTGTTGGTACAGTTTGCTTCGAAACCTCTGATGACCCTAATATAACCCCTCTCTTATTTTCATCAAAAACAATCATGCTGTGAAATGCAACATAAATCAAATGTGGTGCTGGGTGTAACTGGTATCTGAGTTTGTTACATGATCTGTGCTCTCAAATGAGCTTTCATTGTGTTCACACTTAGTGAAAAGTAATTAACACATGGTTGCATGGCCTGTTAGCTAACCCCAAATTATACTTAAATTTGTGTGTATTTCATAGTACATGTTACCGTCAATCAATTAATCAGATGTGAAATTTGACTATATCAAGTCTGCATAAAGTGAGCTTCATTTCCTACCTGAAGCGATAAGAATTAATCAGACAGAGAAGGAGGATGTAACAAAATGTAAGAGGGAAAGCTTCATCATGATATGGCTCTGAGTCGAGTGGTGTTTATAAGCCAGTTAGGAGGTTAAGCAGTTCTGATGACGTCAAAAGACTTTTGACATCCCACAAACACAGTAGAGTTCTTCCTATCAACATTGTAATTCTTTAAACCAAAAATAGGAAAGTGGCTGCCATTTCTATCATGAGATATCATATTTCCACTTCATTCAAGCATCTACCCAGACAAGTCAATGAAGGGGGAGAAAGCCTTTCTGAGGGTGAGGGCAAACTTTTTCCATTGGCTAAATGTGTAAAAATGAAATTGGTACTGAAGAGAGATGTAACAAAAAAAAAAAAAAAAAAAAAAAAAACCCACATGTACACATTGCTTTAAAAACAAATAAAGAAGAGCCGAAGTTCACATTTTGGAGATGAGTTTTGTTCTAATAGAGGCCTTGCTATTACGTTACGGACAGGGGCTGTTCTACGCTAGCCCCCCCCCCCCCCCAAATGGACGAATGATTTATGTTTACTATTAGTAATAAAGACAAAAACACGCTTTTAAAATATTGTTCATGGTACTACATGGAGTCGAGAGGTTTGTTTCATGGCATTGCAAAATATATTTTATTCATGTAGAGGCATGTTGCCAATTACCGGAGTTAATTTTACACTCGATGTCTCAAGTTGGTCTAATGTGACATCGGACACACATGCAATCAATCAACGTAACAACAACGCATAACAGAAGTGCGCTCTTTGCACTCGTACTGCAGAGCTATAAGCCTATCTGTACATTGTATTCCCACACGGGAAGAACATATGCGTAAAGGCCTACGCAACCGTGCTCAGAGACTCTTAGAAAACTTATGCGGACTGGCAATAGAACAAGGCAATACCAGTGAGATGCTTCAAAACCCGGAGGAAGTTTTCAACGAGTTCTCAAAGAAAGGACGCCGTCTTTTCTAAACCAAGTAGACCAGTTTAAAGTATTTCTTCGTTTATTTGTTGTTTCCATTTCATTGTCGCTTAAACGTTTAAGTGTAAAACTGTTTAAACATTACATTAATATGTTAGATTACACAAGGGGACGCCAAAAATAGCCAATTTTTGGGAGGGGGAACCCGGAGCCGGGAAATAAATCTGGAATGGGTAGGCAGCGTGCCCAAGTCCCCTTCACGGTCCTCCCATTCACTCACTCGCTTGCCTCCCCATATGTCCAATGTGGCATGTAAAACATATAACAACGTAAGACTGACAATTTTTAATTTTCAAAACCTAATTCCTCACTTGATTATCCCTATAATATGTGGTACCGCTACCATAAAAATACCGGCGGATGCATTTAGTCTATACCCTATTATTCACATAACCATTGTTAGACTACAAGTACTATACACCATACTTGCAATTACAAAGAAAAAAATATGGGCTCAGTATTTAAAAACACTCGTGACGGAATAAATTTCTACCCATGTCACGTAAAACTAATTATAAAACTATAAATTCGATTACTGTGTAATCGAACGACGAATAAAACATAGCTTTTAAAAAGGAACGTCGTCTAGTCTTATTTTTCCGGTGTTAAGTCTCAAACATTTTTCGTGATTTTCAAGAAATCCACAGAAATCTTTTATTCAAATTGTCACCGAATCAATATTGAACCAAAAATAATGATATATTATCTAATAGTGTAATGTTTACTGAAGAATTGCATGCGTCTTAAAGCGGCTCATTGAGTTGGTTAATGAAATTCCACAAATTTTTCCAAACCCGTTCAGTTTTCTTCACATATCAATGACAAATGGTCAATCTTAGACAATCTCCAAATCCTATACAGAAATAACTGTTTTATGAGTTACTTAACGGTTCAATTCGGTTTTCAAAAATTCGTGACCAGACACTTTTTCAAATTGTGCACAAACCGTTACAAGCCAGGACATTACAAAATTCAAAATTTTAGCTTTTCCCGTAATTATTAGATATGAAACTTGACTTATAATGCTATCTATAAGCATTGTAATGTTGTAGTGACCCTTTAACACTCTCATTAAGTTATCGATATCAACCCAATGAGCCCCTTTAAGAGTAAAATTTTTTCCGTTGCCGTTACTGTTGCCATACAAGTGTAAACGTAGCTTAAGAGTTCATTTCTGCTGCCAAGACAGCAAAACAGTTTGAAAATCTTATGACCTCAGCCCAGCCCAGTGGAAAGACTGAGTTTGAAAGCAAACAATGCGAAGAGAGAACACCGTGAAAGGAAACGTGAACGAATTAAGCCCCAATTTTCCGGGCCTGCAACAATTTAACAAAATAAAATTTTCTGATTTATCATTATTTTCGGAAGAGTACGTTTTTGGAACACGAGATCTCATAATAAAGAATGTTTGGATGCGCTTAGGAAGGCCTGACAAGTGCCATTTCCTGCAATCTGGGAGTCTTTTTTGGTAAAAATTTTCTTGGTACGCCATGCGCCAACTGATGGTGGCGCTCCGCTTAGATGGTAAAACGTGAATTAGCCACCCCAAAGTAATGTCCCTACAACCGCGACTGGTTACGGATCCGTTACGATGGAGGACAATCATGTCAATTACACTTGGCTTTGTGCTGAACGCACTGCACAGTGGGCACTGTGCTATGCGCAATGTAAACACATTCATCGATAAAGCGCGTTGAGTGCGGTCTACTACGTAGTTACCAGCACTCGAACATGGCCGCCAGGAGTATAATGACGTCATATAAAAAACCTCTATTCTAAATTTACTATATTTTAAACTTTTCATACAATGGGCAGTTACTTTCCCATCGTGTCTAACCAATTGGTTAGAAACCGGACCTAAAACCTCGTCTCAATTCGTGTCTAAAGTTGAAGGAACGTCTGTCAAAATCTTCTCCACTTACGGTTTCTTAACACCTCCTTACTTTACTACTAACATTTCAACGGCGAACATTATGCGGTGATCCAAAATCAGGTAGAACTTATAGATTCTCAATTGATTTTGAGAAGTGATATTATGCGCTTTAGCTGGAATTGTAAACTTTGAGTCGCTGTAAGCACGACATAGACGTATCACGGGCGAAGACTTACTCGCCTCTATGCGACCAGTACAATGAAGATACTGAATGTCTGCATCTATGTTGGTACATCTGTCAGGGACCGCGGAGAGAATTCTTAAGTGGGGGAGGGGGGCTAATCACCAGAGAGGCCCAGTATTTTCAGCAATATAATAACAATGAAAAGCAGGCCAAACTGCCGACGGCAGAAAAAGCGGGGGGAGAAACATTGAACAGTGGCAGTTTCGGGGCTGTTACTTTCTTCACACTTTTCACACTTTTGATATTTGAATATGGATTTTTCAAGGTTTCTGTTTCACGGAAAGCTTTTTCATTTCTAGTTGATGTGCTCTTTCTTTCCTATCCTTTGCATCTGTCTGCTTCTCTCATTCTCTCATGAACTAAATGTCTTTGTACAACACTCATTATGCAGTCCCAGTGGAGTAGCTACGGGGGGTTGGGGCTTGGGGTCTGGAGCCCCTCACTGAATCGCCCAGCCCCCATTACACCCCCCATTGGCGACTTGGGCAAAAAAAATTATATTCATGCTGGCCAATGATAATATTCAATCCGGGCTACCTGGCTACTATGACATAGATATACTTGCGATAGATTCACGCAGTTGGGTATTCTGCAATTGTTGCACACTCTGAATTTCGGAATAAATATAGGTACACTGTGTCGAGCTTCACATCTTCGGAATCTCTTGACTTTTTATTCGTCGGGTTTCTGGATGGATAATGTTGTAGCAGTTTTGGAGTGGCTGAAATTGGCTACCTTGGTGTGGATATAAAGTGTGTTCCTAGCATCTGGCCTGTTTGTATCTCCTGTGGGGATTTATTTTTTTTTCAGTTCCTGGGGATGCACAAACTTGTTCCAAAATCATACTTGGTGTGGTGGGTAGAATATTTGAGTCAAATATAGTCGGAAGGAATTTGCACTTTGCATGGCCATTACTGCCAGTCTTTAACCAGTGCACGACCAAACCCATGTTGGGTCAACGTAGCTCACAGGGGCGCAGCCTTACCACTATTACCTCACAGGACCTCACTTAGCTCTTGGGTGGAGTGGACTAACCTAGTGGCGAACGAGACGGGGCAGGGGGGGAAGACCGCCCCATATTTCTGCAAAATCTAAATTCGATCAGGAATTTGGAAAAAAAAATCGGACAGCCCTTTAATTTTGAAAAAAAAAGGATTTTTTTTCAAAAAATTCCCAAATGTGGCCGAAATCTTAAAAAAGATATGCTCGAAAAAAGGAAAGAAACGTCTTATAGTCGAAATAAAATTTTCATGAAAAAACAAATAAAGATTCCAAAAAATCGCTACACCTTCGGGCAGGGCAAAAGCTAGTTTTCGTGACTGTTACTTCACAAATAGTCACAACACAATGCCCGAAATTGTCGAAAATCCAGATTCTTTGAAGCATTTGCCCGAAAATGGAAAAGTACCATAGCAAGGGTAACATAGTTACGAAAAATCAAACAGATAAAGTATCGTGATACATTTGGGTAGCCCGTTGCTTAAAAAACAATCATTCTTAAGCCTGTTTTTAAATCTTGTGAAAACAATGTCCGAAATGGCCGATTATTTTCTAAAAGCTTCAAATCTTTGTCGAAAAACTGAAAACGCTTTATTTCAAGTGTAATTTTCACGGAAAACAACAACGATCTTCGACACATTTGGGTAGAATGTGAGAAAAACGTTTTCATCATTCCCACTTCATACTGTAGTCTCGCAAAAATTGCCCCAAATGGTAAAATATTCGCGGGAAAAGGTTACAAAATGTTGTAGCGTTTTCAATTGCCAAATCAATTCAACGGACAGACAGGAGGGTGTTCAGGTGCCCCAAAGTTTAGCCATCTATCCTGCTCTAGAGCCAAATACAGGCAATGGTTATGAAAATCGGTTAAATTGTTTTACGATACTGTAACGATCCAGGGTGAGAATGTCTTCCCATAAGTCTGCTTGAAAATTCGTTTAAACACACCTTGTAATGTTACATTTTTTCAAAGTAAAATCATATGCAGTCGGAAGTTCGGGAAGTCACACAATTTTATCAACATAAATTGAATTTATTCAAGAGTCACAATAAAGTAAAATTCATCAGCATGCTATCAATTCCGTTTTGTAGTTTTCCCGCGAAAATATGGGGAGCATTTCATCGATTGATAGTGAAACATTTAACTGGTAATTTTCTGAACAAATAGTGGCGGCTTAGATCCCCCTATAAGCATGGGAAATGTCATTTTCGACTGCATGTCTGAGGGATCTAATTTTTCAAGTGATTATTTTTGCAAACGAAACCTCAAAAGAGCAACTGCTGAGACCCTCATAAGCATAGGAAATGACATTTTTGACTGTTTGAAGGATAAGAGTTTTCAAAATTTCCTGTAAGTTTCGCCGCAACTTTTGGTGGTGCTCCACTTAGTCCTCGCTTCAAAGCAGAATGTTTCAAATAAACATTTTTTGCCAAAGGAAACTCAAAAGAGGGACTGCTTAGATCCCCCATAAGACCGGGAAATGCCATTTTCAACTGTCTGAGGGGTCGGATATTTCAAAATTTTCTCTACGATTCACGTCAGCCAGTGGTGGCGTTGCGCTTAGTCTTTCTTGCTGATATTTAGTTTGGAGTGAACGTTTATCTGCAATTGAAACTTAAAATAGCGACCGCTTGGATCCCCGTTAAAAGCCTGAGTGGGAAACATCATTTTCGACTGTCTGAGAGGTACGAATTTTCAAATTTTGTAGCCGCTCCGCGCCAACCAGTGGTGGCGCTCCGCTTTGACTGTCGTACGGGCAAAACTACATATTTCGGGCAAAAATGTTCTGTCCCCAAACTGAAATGCTCCCCTACGCCTATGGAAATATCTTACTCAGGCGTATACACTGGAAAAGCTGCTTTCCACATTCAGCAGCAGGATTCCGGATTTGCAACCCTATGATACACAGTCCAGTGGAGTAATGAACCCAGCAAATCAGTATCTCAAAAGTGTGTTTAAATCTGAGAAAAATCAGAGAAAAGAAAAAATTTTTCTCACCAGAATTAAAAACAATCTGGAAGGTGTTAAAATTCAAAATTTTCTTTTTACGCTCCCCGCTAACTGATGGTGGCGCTACCCTTAGATAGTAAACTTCAGCCCCCTACAAAAGTACCCAGCCCCCCATAACCCCCCTTCGCACGAAAAAATCCAGCTACGCCACTGTGCATTTCAAATTGGCAAATAAATTTTGGAATTCAATAGGCGAGGCAGATACGGCCCCAAAAATGTCACGAGTACTCGAATGGTTTTCAATCATTGCCCAAATAGTCGCCAAGAAAACGAAGTGAAAAACTGACTTAGAACAAGAAATTTGTACTCCGTTTCGAAACTATACTAAAGCAACTCCAACATAAAGAAACAGAGAAAAAGAAACAAGTCAATCAATTCCATTTTAAAACTTGAAAAGAGTAATGCTATTTGCGTAACAGAAAAGAATAGTGTTCTTGAAGAAATTAGAAATTTCTACAAATCTCTCTACACATCTAAGAATTGCAACCCTGAACCCTTTTTATGAGGGGACCCCCAATCCAAAACAGTGAATATGTTGACTTACCCGAGAACAATGCTTCCGTGCTTTAATATCATTGAAAAATGACAAAGCTCCGCGTTTTGGAATTCAATAGGGCAATTTGCATTAGATTCCCTAAATTTGGATATCACAGAGGCCATTTATCAGCAGAACAGGCAAGAGGCATTGTTACATTAACTTGAAAAGGTTATAAGACTGCTACATTTTTACAAAATTTTCGCCCAATTACACTGTTAAACACAGACTACAAAATTGCTGCAAAATGTGTGATTCAGGTTGTCATTAGCCCACATCAAACCGGGTTTTTGATGAGGTAGATTTATAGGGAAAAACATAAGATTTGTCCTAGACGTAATAGAAAACAGTTCATGTAGTAATTTACCAGGCTTTCTGTTACTTTTGGATTTTGAAAAAGCGTTTGATTCTCGTATTTTAAGTTTGGGGTATAAGTTTTAAAAAATGGATTGACGTTTTTTACAGAAACTGTTCCACTTGTATTTTTAATACTGGTTACTCCACTGTTTCTTCCCTGTTCATCGGGGTGTTCGCGAGGGCTGTCCCCTAAGCCGTATCTATTTATTTTAGTGGCAGAGGTCCTTAATTGCTATCAAATTCCATTGTAATTACGATATCAAGGGTATTCGATTAGGTGATACGGAAGTAAAACTAGTGCAATATGCCGATGACACTACATTTTTTCTTGATGGAGGTGAACGCACTATTAAGGAGCCTCTCCGTATTTTAAACCAACTTGGCAAAACGTCAGGTCTGAACATCAATATATCCAAGTCCACTCTCTTTCCGTTGGGTCCTTACAGTGTCCATATTCCATCTTTTGTTTGTAATTTTTAATTTGACGGTTACAAAAGGATCGGTTCATATGTTTGTGGTTTCCTTCACTGGTAATGGTAATTACCTATTACGTCTTCATTATTAACCAAAACTTTCCAGACTTAAATATGTACTTAGACTTTGGTCATGTAGAGATTTGACTGCTACTGGTCGGGATACTATTGTTAAAACTTGTGCCCTCTCGCAACTTGTCTTTCTCATTTTGGTTTAACCAAACCCCCCGGAAAGCTTTCTGAGGGCATTGGAAACTATTTTATTTGGTCAGGTAATTCTGATAAAGTTAAACGTTCGGTTATGATGAATACGATTGAAAATGGTGGTTTGAAGGTAACACATATTTCTTCCTTTGTAAATAGCCTTAAATGTAGTTTGGTAACTTAGCGTTATGCAAGTGATATGTAAGATATCTGGAAATATACATTATATTATATATAATATTATTATATTATATAAAATCGTGTTTTATTTCCACCTAAAGCCGTTCGGAAACCAATTGATTTTCCAGTATAATTGTTCAATTAAAGATGTAAGTCGCAAAGCAAATGATATCATTCGTGAAATATTACAGGCTTGGTGTAACATTTGGTTCCATCATTCAGTAGATGACGTTGGTAAGCAGGAAAATTGGAATAATGCACACATTCGAATTGATGATAAGATTATAATAATTTGTTTTTACTCTAAAAATGTCATGAATGTCAGTGATTATTTGATGAGGAAAAGAGGCCTTTAATCTTTCAATGTTTTAAGCAAGCGTTTCATGTTGACTCCCCTCCGTTTACATTGTATTGGAAGATTTTTAGTGCGATCTCTCCTGTGTGAAGGACGTCAGGTTGCCCTGGCAACGACTTTATAAATACAAAAAATTTGTTTATCAAGGCTATTTATGCTACAATCTTGGACAGAACTAGTTGGAACACCCCGCTCCCCCGTGCAATGTTGGAGATAATAAAGCCAATTCGGGACGCACCATTTTCTTTGGGACCGAACATTGTACTGGGGGACGGGGGTTTCGATAATCGGTATTTTCTGTAGGACACAACTTTTCAAAAGGGATAGAGGTCGTGGAAAAAGTACTCGGCACCATAAATAACACAATGACGTGAGGTGGTCCAACAGTTTTGTCCAAGATTGTGTAAAAATTCAAGGCACATTTTTCGAAGATTGTCCGAGAATCTACTTCAGCAGAAGAATATTGTGGGCTCATATTTCGGGTCAAAACGATCACCTGTCTCTTAGGGTGAATTACACTGGCCGATTCGACAACAAGAACAACATTAGACAGTATAGAATTCTATCAACTTGTGACGTAACACTTCAAAGGCGGTGACATACTTTTCATTTATTGGCAGCCAAGAGAATGCATCGTTTGACATGTCAGAAAAAATATATTAGCAAGCAGTTGTACAAATAGTTTGGCCCAAGTTTATACTGCATTATAATAGTTTTTATTTGACAAGGATACTCTCCTTTTTAACTTTTTTGAGCATATTACACTCTTGATCTAAGCATAAGGTCATCACAAAATTCATTCAAAGGCCCAGTTCTCTCACCCCAAACAGTACCAATTCTCCTCACCTTCTAAACGACGCCCCTCCCACAATTTTCTGAATTTCATCCTATTCCAGATACAATCTCAGTTAATTGCTTCAAGGTGAGTATAGGAAATCTCAATTTATTTAATCAAAACACACTCAGTACCGTCCATGCTGTGTAATATAAGCTTTGGTACTCTGCATTGTTTGAATTAGCTCCCAGGGTTAAATTCCATTCGAAACCATTTGGAAAAGTTGAATGGTTCCAAATGGTTCTGAATGGACCCGAATGGACCTGAATGGTCTCAAATGGATTTCAAATGGTATATGAATGGAAATGTACATCTGAATGGTTTTCTGATCGCATACCTGAATGGAATGCAAATGGTTCGCGAATGGTTTTGGTGTTCGCAAATGGTTCCAAATGGTTCAAACTGGAAACCATTCAGTGAATGGTATATATTATGTACATCAATGGATCAGGTCCAGTTCAACATGCATGTACATGATGCAAATGGTCAAGTTGTCTGTTGGTGTAAGCCAACCTGTTGCAAATTAATTTGAAAGGATATGTAAAGCTCAATGAAACAAATAAGTTATAACCAACTGAATTTGATACATCTCTCACAATTTGTACACAGGTACAATTGAAGGTGTAGACAGGAAAGTAAGAAACTTTGTATTAACCTAAACCAGTTTAGATTCTTCTCAGCCTGAATATTTCCCTGATCATTTCCCCAGGCACATTTTATTTATAGGAATTTTGGGGGCGGCGGGACACACTTTTCAAATTATGTGGGGCTCAAATGAATTGGGGGTAACAGTAGAGCCGTCCATAGCAACTCGAGTAGGCAACAACCCCACCCCTGGATTTCCCTGAAAATTTTAGCCACAGTTTTCCCTAGCTAACAGTATAACCCCCTCCCCTACCTTGGAAAGGATACACAGAGATACTGTAATGCACAGCACGGATATCAGCTGGAATAGGAAATTCTTCTTGCCATTCCAATACCCGACCCACGCCCGAGACCTCTTGACTCCCTTCCCCACTCCACTTTCTGGCCCTTAGCCGGTACTTGATATCCTCGTATACCCCAACAACACTTTGAAATTTTGTAGTTGTAGCTTTGCAGCCTATAGAGTCCAGAGGCACAACCTCCTAAATTATTGTACTCATTTCTTCTCTCCATTTTCTCCATACACAATTCCAACCCCCCTCCCCACCCCATCATGCTGTTGCATATCTTTGTTGCCTTTCAAGTTACTCATCTTTATGATAACCGTGACACTGAACAGGATCAAAGCACAATGCAATGCTTGTTTGAATGGAGCTATTACGTAATAGCTTGGCATGTACACAAAGCATGGTACAGCACTGCACCATACAAAGCTCACAGATGCTGTACACCAATGTGTACAACACATGTACATTACAATGTAACATAATAGGCGCGGGCACAGCTAGTACAAGAGCTTGTACTTACACTACATAGAGTGCTATGCAGTGGTGTGCAGGTGTCATGAATTCAAGAAACGTGAAGTGAAAGGGCAAGACTGCTTTCCTTAGAGGACTTTCATGAAATGCTGAAGCACAGTAAGTAAAGGAACATGTTTTTAAACTATTGCACCAGAGAGACCAATAAGCAATGAACAAATGTTAGTGAAAATTAAGAGCCAAAGACTGCATCAATTAATGGGTGCTGCTGTGTTAACAGTCAGGCCTAATGTTTATAGTAGCGGTTCCACAAGACAATTCGTAGCACTAAGTACTGTAGTAGTATACAAAGACTAACGTTCATTTATGAAGCAGACCGTTTTACTGGGGGGGGGGGGGTGGACATTTTATAGCCTACAAGGAGAAGAGGGATGGACATATTATATGCTAATAATACACACAAAACCCTCTACAAAGACAACCAAGCTTAATTTTATTGGGTCCAAGTTCATTAACCAAATTTAGGGTTTTGAAAAAGTCATAGGCCTAGTATTACTGGCCTCAGCCTAGTCATACTCAAAAAAGCTGACCCCAGATCATGGTAAAATTTAAAGTTGGAGTAAAATGTTTTTTTCTTTTCTTTTGGAGGGGGGGTGGGGGTTGGTTATGAAGACTGTCTCTTTCCTTTTGGGTGCTGTCTCAAAAATAACAGGATGGAAAAGAAATTGCTCTTCGCATGTTTCCATCTTTATCTGTAAGTAAAGTTCTGTAGCATCGGGCCTAAATAATAAACAGGTACACAATTTGTTGCAGGCCTAGGCCTATATTTATTTATGTGCCTATGATAAATAATTAGTTTTTGAATTCAACAATATATGGCCCCTAGCAAAATTTGACTGCAGGCCTAGGCCTATACCACAGTCCCAAACAAACCAAGACACCATCTTTAAAAAACCAAAGGAGTCACCCCAACTTGAAGTAGTGTAGTAGACTGTCTTGTTCCATGACTGGCTGTTTAGAGTTATGTGACAACATTGTTTCTCTTCAAATATGAAATTTACTGCTTGGTTTATCCAGAATATGCAATATTGAAGTCTAAAAATATGATGAAAGATACTTTGAAGATAAGAACAAAATTGTGATGCTTAGCTGTTGCTTTTAAATAAAGTTGGGGGGACTGTTCTTGACCTTAAAAGCTTAAGTTTTCTTTAATCAAGAACATTTTACCCTTTAAAACCAATTTAGTTGTACAACTTTTTATATACTTTTTTGAAATTTTATTTTTCATTTCTCAAACAGAATGACATCATAGTGAAACTGTCTCCTGCTTGTCCTGCACAGCTGATGGAGTTATTTTTCAGTGTCTTAAATACTTTTCATTGATGTGTGGACTGCTGTGTATCATGTAGCAGAGTCAAGCATAATCATTTTAGTGAGTGAGGAAATTGTACTGCATACATGGAGCCATGGACTGAACAAGTTATCCTGATATTGAACTGTGACACCAATGTACTGGTAGCCTTTTATGGCCTGCTTCCTTTTGAACAGCGATTTTCTTGTTTGAAACTACAAAGCCTGTTTTCGTTATCACATAATATGAGCAGTCCTGATTGTTGAATTATAACATATCCATGACATGCAGGCTACTGTACCTTTTGATGTTCTTGCTGTGGAGTGAGAATGAGTGGTGAGGTTGGAGAACTACAGAAAAGTGTTGAAGTACAGTAGATACTGTAAAGCAGTTACAGGACAACTTATGGGAGGCATCTTTGAATTGACCACAACACTCAAAAAGATATTTGCTACAGATGGCTACAGACCAGTACCAATTTACAAAGGAAATGCTGGTGTCCTAGTTTTTGTGCCTCATTTATTGCAATCTGATAAATTGAATGGTCTTTTTTAAACTGTCAGGATGATGTAATTAAGAAGTGTTGAATCCTTGGTATGGAATATTTCCTTTACTCAGGAGTAAATGGGAGGATCTGACGAAGAATACAGCCATTGGATTTGGAAACAAAATAAATTTTTCCCTTTGTGGACCTTTCATGTGCCCTGTGTGCAACCTCTAAAGGCATGTAATTGTGTTAAGACATCTTACTTTTTCAACTTGGATAACCATGAGAATAGTTTTTCATGGACCAAACAGTTACCAAAGTTTGTTTTATTTGGGAAATGTGAGAAGACTGAAGCCTACTATGATTTTTCATGAAATGCATTTTACCATGGAAATCCCTATTATTTTAACTGCAAATGTTAAATAACTGGTGCTTAAAGTTACAGTATAAATTACTTGGTGGACCATTTTAATGTTTTGATCGAACTTTGATTTTAATTTGAAAGTCAGAAGTTTTTTTTTTTTTTTACTATGGACAAAACATTCTCGTCGATAATTTTTCTACTTTTTCTTCCTTGGAAAGAAAACGTACAGTGTGATTTTTTTCATTCCTTCGGTTTACTGAAAGGTGTACCCTACATTTGAATTACAACGAGCTATATTTTTTGTCTATATTGTGTTTGCATATGAGTGCGTATTACATGATTTTGGACACCATGAACTGTTTTTATCTGCCTTTAAGTTTGTAACAAACTTGCCAAGTATCAATTGACTTTTGAATTCGAGTGAAGTTGTACCCATATGGACTTTGTAAGTATCAGATCCCACCCATTACATGTAGTATCCTTCAACTGGGTTGCCAGCTCTGCATGATGTGCAATCTATTATTTTACTGTTCTGTAAGCTTAACAGAATGCCATCAGGGGATAATAAATGTACACTCTGTTGCTACTATAGTTAAATTCTTATATTGTTTTAATTAATTTTGGTTTTATAGCAACTGTACAGTATTTTCCATCTCAAACTTGCACATAGAAGAAACCATTGCAGACCATTTGTGGGTGGTTTCCTGTTTAAATTATTTGAAACTGTTGAGATGCATAACATGATGAACCATTCACAAACCATTTGTGAATGGTTCTAGTCATTACATTCAAAAACCATTTGCATGCCAGACCATTTGAAGACCATTTGCAAATGGTACCATTCAACACCATTTGGGACCAGTTGTTCCATTTAAAGACCATTTGCATACCAGACCATTTGAGGACCATTCGCAAATGGTACCATTCAACACCATTTGGGACCAGTTAGAAACCATTTGCGCATCAGACCATTCGCAGACCATTTGCAAATGGAACCATTCGGGACCATTCAGGACCATTCAGAACTGTCCAAAAATACAGTGTGAAAAATACCATTCGGAACCATTCAGACCATTCGCGAATGGTTTCAAATGGAATTTAACCCTGGGCTGTCAATCAAAGAACTGACCCAGTTGAGAATTTCTGTACCCCCGTACCAAAATTGTACTTTGGGGTGAGAGGTTTGGCCCTTTAAGTGTGGACTTCATATAAAAACAAAAAGTTATAATATGGATATTATAAATTGTTATAATATGGATATTATAAATTGTTATAATATGGATATTATAAATTTTGGTCGAGAAACAGATAAAAATGAATTCATTCTTTCGAAGAATAAAGATGTAGAAGAATTGCATGATTTTCCCTGCACCAATAAGTGAAAATAAAAAATAGGGAAATATATATTGAACGAAAGCAACAGAAGAAGCATCCCAATTCATCGATAAACAGTAGCCAATGCTAAAGAATTTCCCAAATTTATGCGACGCTTTCATTTAAATGTTTAGTTTGAGAAAAGAAAAAGTCAACTTACTCTTAGGAAAATCAACTTGGAGTATTTTCGATCCCCACAATTTTATACCCATTACTTAGCAAAGGCTCAAAACCGAACTGGTTGAGCTATATACGATAAACGGCAGTTATTAGTAAAAAAGTTCACCCCACTGAGTTCTTTGAACCAGAAAGCTTAAAGTCTAGTGATTCCTTGCTGCTGAAATGTAAGGCCTTTTTTGACATTGACATTGCTTTGGAATGTTTTTCAATTAACAGGGCTCCATAATGTGCACACAAAGTACACATGCAAGGCATCCAGTCTTCCTACATTGAGACCCCCCTTGCCCGCCGTGAACCCAAATGACATTTGACCTTCACCAAAAATTTCTGGGACCATGTATTCACTATGTGCCATCTACATGAGAAGTTACAGGACCCTACAAGTGACCTTTCTTGAAAAAACTGTGCAGGAAAGCTTGTCAGGCTTTGAACATGCTGACTCCAAGTGAACTTTGACCTTTGGGAAAATCAATAGGGATCATCTACTAAATATGACCAATCCACACACTAAATATGAGCACAGTCACGTGTACCGTTCTTGAGATACCGTGTTTACAAAGTTTTGACCTTTTGACCTCTCATGACCCCAAATGACCTTTGACCTCCACCAAGAACAATAGGGAACATATACTCAATATGGCCAACACACTCGCTAAATATGAGCACAGTCACATGTACCGTTCTTGAGATATCGTGTTCACGAAGTTTTGACCTTTTGACCTCTCGTGACCCAAAATGACCTTTGACCTCCACCAAAAACAATAGGGATCATCTACTCAATATGGCCAATGCACACACCAAATATGAGATTAGTCACACTTACTCTTCTTTAGAATCCGTGTTTACAAGCAATTTCTAAGGAATTTACCCATTGACCTCTCGTGACCCCAAATGACATTTGACCTCCACGAAAATCGATAGGGATCATCTACTCAATATGACCAACCCACACACCTAATATGAGCATAGTCACACGTACCGTTCTCGAGTTATCGTGTTTACAAAGTTTTGACCTTTTGACCTCTGGTGACCCCAAATGACATTTGATCTCCACCAAAAACAATAGGGATGATTAACCTAATATTACCAACTTACACACTAAATATGAGCATAGTCACATGTACTGTTCTTGAGATATCGTGTTTTCGAAGTTTTGATCTTTTGACCTCTGTTGACCCCAAATGACTTTTGATCTCCACGAAAATCGATAGGAATTATCTTCTAAATAGGGCCAATGCACACACCAAATATGAGATTAGTCACACTTACCCTTCTTGAGATACCGTGTTTACCGGCAATTTCTAAGGAATTTACCTATTGACCTCTCGTGACCTTAAATTAAATATTTGACCTCCACGAAAATCAATAGGGATCATCTACTAAATATGACCAATGCACACACCAAATATGAGCATAGTCACATGTACCTTTCTAGAGATATCGTGTATACAAGGTTTTGACCTTTTGACCTCTCGTGACCTCAAATGACCTTTGATCTCCACCAAAAACGATAGGGATCATCTACTTAATACGATCAACCTACACACCAAATACAAGGTTAGTCACACTGACCCTTCTTGAGATATCGTGTTTACAAGCCAAAGCGCCACATACACACATACACACACACATACTCACGACATCACCATCGCATAGTTTCCTTGCCTGCCTTCGGCAAGGAATCAAAAAGTACTGTTTATCGTGGCGCTATTTCGTTCTGCCTAACTCAGTATATGTTAAACGTCCAGAGAGTGTATCTTTCATAAAGGCCTTCACTGTCGTGATTTGTGCAATTATGCAAGAGCGCCCTTACCCTAGGGTATATTATGCAATGACCTAGTTACCTTATCATGTAGAAAATGATATTATAGCCAACTTACAGGGCCCCAATGCTCTTTGGAGTGTGCAAAAATAACAAATGTCCTACCATTAGTCCCAATTTTTTAGCTGGCAAAACTCAGGTAATCTTGAACAGAACTAGTTGGAACACCCCGCTCCCCCGTGCAATGTTGGAGATAATAAAGCCAATTCAGGACGCACCATTTTCTTTGAGACCCAACATTGTACTGGGGGACGGGGGTTTCGTAAATCGCTACTTTCTGTAGGACATAACTTTTCAAAAGGGATAGAGGTCGTAGAAATAGTACTCGGCACCATAACGACCCAATGACGTGAGGTGTTCCAACAGTTTTGTCCAAGATTGTCTGAAAATTCAAGGCACATTTTTCGAAGATTTTCCGAGAATCTACTTCAGAAGAAGAATAGTGTGGGCTCATATTTTGGGTCAATAGGATCACGTATCTCTTAGGGTGAATTACACTGGCCGATTCGACAACAAGAACAACATTAGACAGTATAGAATTCTATCAACTTGTGACGTAACACTTCAAAGGCGGTGACATACTTTTCATACTTTGGCAGCCAAGAGAATTCATCGTTTGACATGTCAGAAAAAATATATTAGCAGTTGTACAAATAGTTTGGCCCAAGTTTATACTGCATTGTAATAGTTTTTATTTGACAAGGATACTCTCCTTTTTTACTTTTTTGAGCATATTACACTCTTGATCTGAGCATAAGGTCATCACAAAATTCATTCAAAGGCCCAGTTCTCTCACCCCAAACAGTACCAATTCTCCTCACCTTCTTACCGAAGCCCCTCCCACAATTTTCTGAATTTCATCCTATTCCAGATACAATCTCAGTTTATTGCTTGAAGGTGAGTATAGGAAATCTCAATTTATGTAATCAAAACACACTCAGTACCGTTCATGCTGTGTAATATAAGCTTTGGTACTCTGCATTGTTTGAATTAGCTGTCAATCAAAGAACTGACCCAGTTGAGAATTTCGGTACCCCCGTACCAAAATTGTACTTTGGGGTGAGAGGTTTGGCCCTTTAAGTGTGGACTTCATATAAAAACAAAAAGTTATAATATGGATATTATAAATCTTGGTCGAGAAACAGATAAAAATGAATTCATTGTTTCGAAGAATAAAGATTTAGAAGAATTGCATGATTTTCCCTGCACATAAAATAAAAATAAAAAATAAAGAAATATATATTGAACGAAAGCAGCAGAAGAAGCATCCTAAGTCATCGATAAACAGTAGCCAATGCTAAAGAATTTCCCAAATTTATGCGATGCTTTCATTTAAATGTTAAGTTTGAGAAAAGAAAAAGTCAACTTACTCCTAGGAAAATGAACTTGAAGTATTTTCGATCCCCACAATTTTATACCCATTACTTAGCAAAGGCTCAAAAACCGAAATGGTTGAGCTATCAACGATAAACGGCAGTTATTAGTAAAAAAGTTCACCCCACTGAGTTCTTTGAAAAAGTACTGTTTATCGTGGCGCTATTTCGTTCTGCCTAACTCAGTATATGTTAAACGTTCAGAGAGTGTATCTTTCATTAAGGCCTTCACTGTCGTGATTTGTGCAATTATGCAAGAGCGCCCTTACCCTAGGGTATATTATGCAATGACTTAGTTACCTTATCATGTAGAAAATGATATTATAGCCAACTTACAGGGCCCCAATGCTCTTTGGATTGTGCAAAAATAACAAATGTCCTACCATTAGTCCCAATTTTTTAGCTGGCAAAACTCAGGCAATCTTGAACAGAACTAGTTGGAACACCCCGCTCCCCCGTGCAATGTTGGAGATAATGAAGCCAATTTGGGACGCACCATTTTCTTTGGGACGCAACATTGTACTGGGGGACGGGGGTTTCGATAATTGCTATTTTCTGTAGGACACAACTTTTCAAAAGGGATAGAGGTCGTGGAAATAGTACTCGGCACCATAAACGACCCACTGACGTGAGGTGTTCCAACAGTTTTGTCCAAGATTGAATGAAAATTCAAGGCACATTTTTCGAAGATTGTCCGAGAATCTACTTCAGCAGAAGAATAGTGTGGGCTCATATTTCGGGTCATAACGATCACCTATCTCTTAGGGTGAATTACACTGGCCGATTCGACAACAAGAACAACATTAAACAGTATAGAATTCTATCAACTTGTGACGGAATGCATCGTTTGGCATGTCAGAAAAAATATATTAGCAGTTGTACAAATAGTTTAGCCCAAGTTTATACTGCATTATAATAGTTTTAATTTGACAAGGATACTCTCCTTTTTTACTTTTTTAAGCATATTACACTCTTGATCTAAGCAGAAGGTCATCACAAAATTCATTCAAAGGCCCAGTTCTCTCACCCCAAACAGTACCAATTCTCCTCACCATCTTACCGAAGCCCCTCCCACAATTTTCTGAAATTTATCCTATTCCAAATACAATCTCAGTTTATTGCTTGAAGGTGAGTATTGGAAATCTCAATTTATGTAATTAAAACACACTCAGTACCGTTCATGCTGTGTAATATAAGCTTTGGTACTCTGCATTGTTTGAATTCGCTGTCAATCAAAGAACTGACCCAGTTGAGAATTTCGGTACCCCCGTACCAAAATTGTAGTTTGGGGTGAGATATTTGGCCCTTTAAGTGTGAACTTCATTTAATTACAAAAATTTATAAAATGGATATTATAAATTTTGGTCGAGAAACAGATAAAAATAAAATTCATTGTTTCGAAGAATAAAGATTTAGAAGAATTGCATGATTTTCCCTGCACATAAAATAAAAATAAAAAATAAAGAAATATATATTGAACGAAAGCAACAGAAGAAGCATCCTAATTCATCGATAAACAGTAGCCAATGCTAAAGAATTTCCCAAATATATGCGACGCTTTCATTTAAATGTTAAGTTTGAGAAAAGAAAAAGTCAACTTACTCCTAGGAAAATGAACTTGAAGTATTTTCGATCCCCATAATTTTATACTGTAGCTTCATGTCACAGTTTATTAATCGAAGCCTACAGCTTCGTTTATTGGATTTGCTCAGTTTGTCAGGTGAACTCGTGCCTCCTTGCTTGGCTCGGCGGATGAATATCTTCAGTGTGTTTACACACCAGCGATGCTAACGTTGCACAGCATTTCGATCATCTGCCACGCAGTAATTTTGACATTTTCATGAAGTGGAAACTTCGACTATTTCCCCGATTTCACCAACTTGACGGTGTTACAATAGAATAATCAGCCTATTTGAGGCATGTAGGAAGTCCTCTTTTCGAAGGACGATAAGTCGTGACGCAGTTCTATTGACTTCCTTTATATACTTGATTTGATCCCTCATAAAATAGTCCCAGACTTGAACGCCACTACGCAGACTAACGCTAGTACTTGCTCCACGACCACACCATCGAAAATCCCCGCTTGTTCAACATGCTCGTCAACGGCTACAAGTTCGTTGGCACGTCTTGGCTTAATCTGCGCATGTGCAAATGCCGGATCTTCGGTAGTAACATCTTACAGCCATCTGTTGCCTGCGTGAACTGACACAATGGTTAAAGTTGTGTTGGCGGCAGAACATTTTTCTCTGAGAATGTGAGCATGGTAGGCCGTTTGCTCATTTTTGTACAGCACTTGATATTTACTCGATCGAGCCTTTTAACCCAGTGGAGCAATATTGCAGCATTTTCGTTTCGTTTCACACCATTTTCAGTGGTGTCGATCAGTACTTCCCTGCAAGTACAAACCGTGTAGTTAACAACTTGTATTCGTCTCGTTTCTCAATTGTTCCAATTGCACCGAGTAATTGGAGTAACATGTTCCCAAACGTAACAGAAAAAAAAAAAAAAAAACGGTTTCCTATGTTAAACTTCATTATTTTCAGTTCAAACTTTTACACCAGATTATTCCTAATAATAAAAATTCTTAATTTCTATGGGGAAAAGTAACTTATCCGACTGTTCCTTTTGAAACATTGCCGCCGAAACAACTGAACACTTTTAGGGAGTGTAGTTAAACAGCTAGTTTTATTTTAGACGTCGAAACTTTATTCTTAAAAGACAGTTCTTCTTTTCTAAGTAAGATATATTGTTTGGCTATGGTAACAAGCTTATTCATGCTTTTAATTTTCTTATTCTGCACATGAAGTATTATATCTGTAATTTTAAAAGAAACTTCCATCCGCCTATATTGAAGGAATTTATTTATAGGTCTAAGTTTTCAATAGCAGTGGAGCGCTATATTTACTCCAAAAGTCAACCTTTTAGGAAAAACAGGATGAGCTACAATGATTTGCAAATGCTTTTTCAGACTGCCCCTAAATACGTAAAGTCTGTAAACATTCCTAAATTAAATGTAATGTAGGAATACTACTCAATGATTGATGTTAAAAAAATGGAGCAAAAACCCTAAAGAAACAGAAACTGCAATGACGCGTCTTTTACAAAAAATAACATCAAGGTTTTTTAATCTCTTAATTCACGTTAATATTATATAACACAGTGATATGAACAACATGTTTACCCTTATATTTTGGTTACGCCCCCAAGAGATAGAGTCCCGTACGGCACGTATGGATCATGCGGACACGAAGGCTACTACTGTAAGAAGTGGCAGAATGTATTTCACCAACTCGTGTTTGTGAGGCTTTGCAGGTGGGGTCTATTCACGCGACTGCTGGTAGCTGTTTGGGCAAGAACCCGTAACGACCATAGTCGCAAATCAGCCAAGGGCCATTCTGGCAGCTAGTTCTTTCGTATGTGCGGCAATGGAAATTTTCTCGTTTTCCAATTTATTGAAACGTGTTTCAAGGGTTGTGGTTAAAATAAGGTTCGTGGGTTATGTGGATTACTGAGAATATTTAACCTGTTATACAGTTTATAATTTGGTGTCAGAATTTAAAAAAGGTGTCGAAACTGCTACCGTATGTTGAAATTAGCAGACGGTTGTGGCCAATTTCCAAGTAGGTCCACGTAGACGATGACTTACATTGTCACCTTACGAAAAAACTGTTGTGCGAACAAGGATGCTTTTGACTCGCACTCGTCTTCTGGTCACTACATTTAGGCCTATTTGAACTTTTCCTTGTGGCCTACCGATCGCCATGACCGAAAGAAGTTTGGAGGAGACAGGCACTTTCTCTCTTAACAAAAGTGACTCTATTTTCTAAGCAGTGTTTTCTGAGTGCTCTTTCTAAACTTTCGTAGGGTGTCGAACTCGGGATTAGTTAATTTCCTGTTGGTACACTACTACAGGCTTGCGATCGATGGGGCAGCGCAGAACCACGACTCGCTCAACACCTGAGGTCGGTGTGTCAAGGGTGCTCTTACGTAACAGCTCCCTGGCGTGTCGGGCAGTCACTGCTGCTCATCATACACTACATATGAGAGTTGCGTGGATACAAAAGCACAGTACTGAACGTGAGTGACCGCAAATCACGTATGGAAGAAGTTATTGTGGTTTCGGCTTACGTTTGTTCCAGTGGCTTATATCCCTCAAGGATTTGGGACCTTTGAAAAGTATTTAACATGGTGTCAGTTTACAAGACAACATTTTTCCATAACGCCAATCGCCAAAATCGGCAAACGGGTATTTCCCTCACCACAACTACAGCGAGCGACAACTACGTTCCCCGGCTTCGCCTGGAACTTTGGTCCGGCAATATTTGACCCCTCTCCCCTCCCCCTTGTGATCTCAAATCGCCCTTCGGCCTCCTTTTAAGCATTTCTATTACTTGAATCAAAGCCAATAATAAGGGATATATCACGTCTCAAAAACCATGCAGGCCATTTCTACTCCCTGTCCGATCCATTTCCTTTCTTCTACACCGTATAAATACTTATGATTTTCAGAACGAAGATAAGACTTCTAGACTATTGTAGGTCATGCGAGTGTGGAAAACTTATTGTGAATTTCAAAGACTCTATTTTCAAATATTCTGTGTCGCTCACGGATATTATGAAGACCATAAATAAATGCGGTTTCATACTCTATAGTCCTATTGCAATAACTCAAATCACATATTTTCAGCTAAGCCCGCAAAAACGTTGTCCTTATCAAGGCTTGTCACACACTGCAGTCTGATACACATGTTCAGTTCATAACTGTGCAGTAAGGGTTATACTTGTAAGAAGAGTTTAAGGTCACACCAAGTTTTGATATCTAAGAGGAGTACTTATTCTAGGCATGTTGGTAAAATTTGCATTGAAATCCCATGTGTGGTTCTCAAGATATTAGCAGGTAAATATGTCACATTTTCAACAACAAGTGCACTTGAAGCAAGTACATATGACATCACGTCAGCCACAACTGGGAAAAGCGCCTTGGCCGGCTCGTCTTGAACAATTTGTTGGAAACCGGGCCGTAAAACTACATTTAACCTGACCTAACCTCTGTACATTTGTAATGGACAGTCTTTTAACTTTTCGTTAAATTTCACAACCACTATACTCCTCAACAATCCCGTATTATCAGAATATGATTGCATAGGGGGCGTTAGAACTTTACAAACTTTGCATTCCCACCACGGAGGTGCTATTCCAATTAACTTCAAGGTCAACACAATAGTATGTGGAAAAAAACTAACTAGATGGCGTTCTTTAGAAGGACAACTCACACCAACGCAGACACAATAACACAGAGAGACATAGCTTGTTGATTGAGATCACCAATTTATTACCGATACCAGGGTTTGTCTGGTCTCTATCTACTTCTGTCTGCACGATTGTGTACGACTGTTTGTTTAACTGTTTGTGCAATTATCTATGCAACCGTCTAGTGACTGAACATAAATAAAAAGGACATAATAAGTGATTTATAGGTAAACTGACTTCTACAACACATAACAATACCGATAAATTCTTGTTATATATTTGGTAAGTCAACCCGTCACCTCAAAATACAACTCAAAACATCATAGAAACTCGATGTAGAAATAAACATACTACTCTTCAGAGCGATATAGGTATGGTATTAAAACTACTCCTCTATCACAATATTTTACAATCAAATTAACACAACAACAATTCAATAAGTGACTATACATTTGGGGACAGTATAACCACAACTCCATAAGTGTACTAAAAACAACACTAAACCCACAGCTTAATTAATTCCAGTAATTACATTACTACGATAACCTAAGCCTCTATTCCATGTAAAAAGCTTCTGAACTATCACATGTAGCACAATGTAATCGCTCTTCTTGATATTCCATTCACTCAAGCACAACTTTGTTTAATAACTTAGTTGAAACACTGTAGTAACGCCTCTCTTCAAGAACATTTATTTGGTCTAACAAACATAACGTCTGTATTTTAAACAAGCTAATATACCCAGAAATATAGGTTCAGACCGCATTAGGTATTGCAGAAAAGTATTTAACTTTGTTATGGGAATATGACCGCTTTTAGCCCTCGAAATACTTCTAATTACCGTAGAAACTGGTGTACAACGATGAATTACGCTTCAGTGAACTCTCGAAGTCACTTTCAACTTGGTCTTGTACACATTTCCTTCCCCTTCTCTCGGTCATAGAAAAAAATATACTATTAATAATACAGCGCAGAGTTAATTACGCTGTTATCCTTCCGGAGATTTCTTTGCAACTAATAAACCAGGAAGTTCACCAAAATCACTTCACTTGCCATCCTCTGTGCCACTCCCTAGATCCTTTATTCTGGTCCCGCTTGGTCAACCATGTGATATTTAGTTCGCACTTAAACATGCAGCTCAGTACAAAAGGAGATTGGTGGAAAGGGTTTTCCGGGACAGTTTTGTAAATTGGTCGTTGTACAGTTAAGTGAAATGACAACAACTTTCTTCATGTAGGGCGAAAACAGCCCAACGTTTCAATAGAACACTCTCTTGTGGAGTTTACTGGGCTGGAATTGCTAGGGGAAGAAAACTTCTTAAGGGGCCTGAATCACGAACACGAAGCAGACAAATTGAAACTTAATATTGGGGCGCGCTCGTAATTAGCAAATAAAAGAGTATATAACATTCTGCAGTAATGAAGGGAAACAAAGCATTTCTTGTCAAGTGATATAAACTCCGCTGCCCTCAACTTTACATTGGAACAGAAATCTTGTGATTTCACTTACTGATATCTCGAAAGGTACATGTCCGATTTCAATGGGAATTTCACCAAACTGTGTAGATTTGGCTCCTCTTTAACATATAAAAATTATGGTTTTTGCTTCCATTTCCCTTTAACAACTCAGTCGTTAAATTAGAAATGAACGCTTTCAGTAACAATGAAACATTTTTAACATTTTTTTCTGGTACAAAAAGGGAACAAATCAGAATAAAAGTGTATTAGTGTGAGATAATTATCTTTACAACTACTAACATGATGTCTGATAAAATTCCCGTGTTTTTCTCGTGCTTTTTGACTCAACATTTAACGTAACATTTAACATTTCTTGAAAAACACGAAAACAACATTTGGACAAACATTTATCAAACATTTAGTTCAAAATATAATTGTTAATGACTTTAAAATGTTAAAGAAAGCCTTTTAAATCATGCATTGATTTTAAAGACACGTATTAAAACATCTGTGTTATGTTAGGTAATCATCTTTACTTTATTTTAAATGATGAATTAAAAACATTCTCGGGCTTTTCTATCTACTCAACATTTAACGCGATTATAATATTTGTGAAAACATACCTTTAACATTTGACCAAATATTTAAAATATATTTTTGGAATATAAATGTCTTTGCTGACAAGATAGATGACGAAGAAATAATGTGCAGAAAAATCTGTGTAATGTTAGGAAATCATCGTTACTGTATTTTACATAAGGTCTGATTGACGTTCTAGTGTTTTACTAGCGATTCAACTTTTAACACAATTTTAATGTTCTTCAAAACATTTGAAAAAACGTTTGAACAAACATAAATAAACATTTTTAAAACATAACCGTTAATGACTTTAAAATGTTAGAGTATAACAGACGTGCCCACTCCAAGACTTTAAAATGATTTATAGACAAGAGCAACAACGATGCAGTAGCTCAACTTTGAAACGTGTGACGAGTGACAGGAGATAGGATGTTGGGACAACTTGGTTAAATGAGATGATTCAGCAAAGTATCAGGCAGTTTCAGTTTTTGCAATTGTTATAGGATGATTGAGATATCTTTCAATTGCATGTATATACTTGAATAAGTTTTATGTGAAAGTTTTAACTTTTTAATTAATGATTAATTTATACATTTGACAAAATGGTATTAATTACTGTGGATGAAGTCATTTGGTAACAGTGTGCTATTGAGAGTTTGGTGAAGCAGATACTGTGGGGAAGTAGGGATAACAAGTGCAAATTAATAGGAAATAATGTGGGGTAAAGTAGGTAAGTGTAAATGATGAAGTGTCACTTGATGAAGGAGTGCTTTGAATTATGGAGCTAATAGTTAACAGGACTTGAAAAATTGAGGCTTAGCTGAATTTTGACTTTTGGTAAAGCGAATGTATATTACACCAGAATGCAAAAAATGCTCTGAGGTTTCGTTGAAACACAAATGTTCCATTTCAAATGATGCAATCACGTACCATATCTTCTCACTCAAATATAATACTAGCATGTTCAAAAATTAACTTTGTTATCCCAGATAACCTTTCACCTCCAACAACAAAAATCGGGAACATCTTCTCACCATAATGTGCATCCATTCACTTTCCCACCATACGATTTGTTAAGAACTAAAAATGTTGCCATTCACATTTTGACCTCCAGTGACCCCACATGACCTTTGAGATCCATAAAAGCCATAGAAAGACAGACAGATAGACAGGCAGTCAGAGAGACAGAGAGCTATTTTGATATAATAAATTAAAAAGATTTTTAGACTTTGACCCCTCCTGACTCCAGATGACCATTGACCTCGACCAAAACAAAAGGGATGAAGAAGCGTCTACATACCACATATAACATCTATCAATGTTTACCATCTTGAGATATCGTTTCAATAAGTTTTTCAGACTTTGACCGGTGTTGACTCGGATGAAATTGGACCTCGGGACCATCTTCTGACCATAATGCATTTACATATCAAATATGATATCTATCATAGCTTCCTATCTGGAGGTATTGCTTTAACTAGATGGTGACCTTCGATGACCCTTGACCTTTGCCAGAAACAATAGGGACCATCTTCTGACCACAATGCGGTCCTCGGTTTTACCCAAAGACAAAGCCACGCCAAAACACACACACATACGCCACCATAAATGCATGGGTTTCTCTTTCATCGAAACCAAAAACAGGTTTTGTGACATAGTTTCATGACATATGAGAAAAGATCAATATTCATTGGAGCAAAGTGTATTTCATAAACTGAGAACAAGAAAACAGCAAGTACACAAAATTACTAAGACAGTCTGTTTAATCAGATTTTTCTCAGTTGGAGATATGATGCTGTGATTTGGTGGTACCAATAGAAAAACTATGGCTCTAAGTTTAATTGGATAAAATTTGAAGTGTTTTTTCTGTCCATGTACAGTCTTAAAGTGTACCCCAACTCAAAATATTAAAAAACTAGATATGTGTATATATTAAACAGCATAAAATATCATTCCAACAGTACAACTTCCATCTTCATAGGACACTCTTGAGGCGAGATATAAAATGGTCAAGTTTATTCACTCAATTTGATGTCACATTGCGGAATAATTTGAGATGTCAATGTTGTATTACTAAAATTACAATATTTTTATTTCTCTGTTTTTTTCTGAAAGTTACTGCACCCTTGAACCAAGGTGTTAAAGCAATTTACTCTTATGGGGTGATGCAATTAATTTAGTCCTCTTTGTGCAATACACTAAGCAAGCACACAGGAAGTGTTCTGGGTGATTAAAGATTTTTAATTTTAAAGGTCAACAAAAACAGGTTATGTGAGTTGTACAACGAGAAAGAAAATTCAACATCTGATATCTCCACTCAAGAATGTCCTATGAAGATGGGAGTTGGACTGTTAGAATTCATTTACTCACAGTCACATCAATTTTCAAGCCTGGTCCAACATTTTGCTGGCTTATCTTTGTGAAGACAAGCCTGTTCAGTGTTGCTGAAATGTTAATGCTAGAAACGATCGTGCATTGTTTTTATAGGAGGCATTTCATCGCATTCCTTTGTCCTTTTAGCTTTTCTTGACTTTCACTGAGATCCCGCCAGAGACTAGGCTGTCTCTTGCAACCCAGTGTAACGCCTTCCACTGAGTGCATGTACTACGTCCAATAGGTACATATACTGCCTAAGCGCTCAAATGTGAGAACATCCCAAAAGTAAACATTCTTTCACATTAGCTTTCTCCATTGAAAATAATTTCTGGTGTAAAATAGTACAAAAAGATCAAAAAATGTCAATGCACCTAATTAAACCTTAGTGCTTAAAAAGAGATTTTCACAAAATAATATAGCACTATTGTTAAACTAAGTGATGTAGAGATGGAAGAGAATCTGAAATTATTGATGAATTACAATGTACACATAATTACTTGATTATTTAAAGGAATGGGATAAACAATTATTTACAGCACTAAGGCATTTACAGACATCACAAAATTATACAGCACAAAGTTGTACTCAAGTGCTTACAGAGACAAAATTGTTTATCAAATCGTAATGTGCCAGTTCACTTGCTAATTTTTCTTTAGGGAGATCTCAATAACGTTTTTTCCTTTTTACCAAACAAACAAATTTTTACAAAACCAACAAATTTGACTTGCAAACATGTTAGAAGCATTTTGACACATCAATATTTTTGCTTATAGAACAGATGTATACTGAATTCAAGAGCTATTACATCACTAAAATCGGCATCTTGCATGTAGAGAGAAGAAGGCATATGCAACTCTTGATGATGTGTTCTCTGTTAAACATTACTTTAAAATCTGCAATGTGATGAGCAGATGGAATAGATTAGAATCATTTATCTGAAATCATTGTTGAATTACAATGTACACGTAATTAGCTGACTCTTTTAGTAAATGGGATAAATGATGCACTGACACATGTACAAACATAGCAAAATGTTATAGCACAATGTTAAACTTAAGGGCTTACAGAGACAAAGTTGGTTTATCAAAGCGTAATATATCGGTTTTTAGAGATGTAAAGTGAAATGGTCTCACCTCCATTTACGAAAAACTCTAATGCCAGGGTCGCAACAAAATGGCGTCACTGTAAGGACCTCGTGCTCGGCGATGTAGTGGGACTGATATTACCGCCGCACGCAACACCTCAGTCCCAAGCAAAAATTGTCGAGCTGCCAGCTGCTGCCCGACTACACAGGACTGATGTGTTGGTGAGACGAATAATTTCTTGTAGATATCTCCGAGATTTTGATAGGTAATTCCAAGTGCAGTAAGTACTGTCTTGTCAAAGTCGAGGACGGTCAATTCGGAACTTCAGCGGAGTTGGTGTCCACGTCTTTCCTGCGTCGCTGACTTGATGCTAGTGAGGACCCCCTGACCGTTACATGCCTGCTCACCACGAGAGTCGTACGCGTGATTGGTCAGTCTGGTCCACTGCACACGTAGCTTTTGCAAATAACAAGTTGCATTGGGACAACCCATGAATATGTACATTTTGCACTCGAATGCAATTATTTGAAGTGCAAGTGCTACAGGTTTACTTTGCTGATTCAGACCTTGAATTTTGAGGCGTGCGAGTGCGATCGCTCGACATAGCACGCCTAAGATACACTCGAGAAGTGCGATAAATCATACTGCTGATGTTACCTTCTTAAATGTGCTCTTGTCCATAGTCATAGTAACACTGAGTGTGCTAATGCTAGATAATTTTTTTCACTTGAACTGTCGGGCACAGTTCATACCATGGTTGAAATTCTTCGTTGTTATTTATTTGCCTTACCTCTGTATCTCCTCACAAACATACCCATACCGGCACATATCTTAAAGAGTTACAGCAGTATCTTCAATGTTTTTAATATTTTGATTGCATAGCAGTGATGATAGCCTAGCACAGTGAAACAGACACTTCGTTCAGCTGGCTGTTCCCTGTGTAGGATCAGGGTGTACTCCAATTGGCAAGTAGCATGACACCCTCCGCAGTTTACCTAATGTAATTAGTCCCCTAACCTTTACCGCACACTCCTCATTCATTAACACTTACAGCCAATCAATGGGCATCATTCTTCGTGACAGAGGATCGTTCGCGGACCACATCCAGTGTGGAGTATGTAGGTAAAGCAGCTGCGGAAGTTTCAACAGACTTGCAAAGGTAACCGTGTGCATGTGCTTTTTCCACAGAAACACGCTTCTTCCACAGAAACACGAGGCTTAGCCTAGACTTTACACATCTCCATATACAAACGCGTTAGGATAGTGCAAGGTTTGGCACAAAGAACTCTGAAAATGTAAGACAGGCAGAATACGGTCATCTAACAGAACTACTGTAAGTTATAACTTGTGATAATCTGATAGAAAAACAGTATATGCATGATTTACGTGTAACGTTAAGCCAGTTCCCATTTTTAGAGGTAACGTCTTAAGCTTACGCAACAGCGTTGTATGGGAGTATTTTCATTCTTTTAAATTTGTACATAACATTTGCCAAATCAGTGTGAGTGGTAGGCCTAACCTTGTAAAAATGTCTTTATTTTTTTATATTTTGACACAGTTTATTTTCCCCAAGTTCAAAATCGAAACTAACATAGATTAATAGGTAATTTACCACTGGTTGTATGGAAAACAAGAAAACATAAAACAGTCTCCTGTACGCAGGGCATGGGTGAGTGACTCAACATTACAGAATTCTGCTCCTTGCAAGTGGACGTCATGACCTGGCCGATAGCGTAACAACTTGGCCGATTTGACAACAGAAAACCGCCTACAACAACAGGCGATCACTGGACCATGGAATCTGCAACAATGTTGCTTTTTGTCAGTTGCGTTAGAAGCAAGGAATTCAAGGACAGGATAACTTTGTCCAAGCTTCAAGGGAATGGAATGTCTAATGAGTTAGCCCCATTGCGTAGACCCTACAACCCTTAAGAATAAACTAACCGTATCAAGGAGTAAGGCATCTTAAACTTGTCGTTCATTTTCCTCTTTGCTAGACTATATTATCTTTTGCATTTTGTCCATGGGCATGGAATTCACTCTTCATATTCAGGATTTGCTTTAAACTAAGCTGGTCTAAGCGAGCAGCTTAATGACAATATTGAAAACAGGTTCACTTACACTAACTAGTAACTTATGCCTAAATATTGCTTTCGTTTGTTTAGGCTCTTTGTGAAAGTTCCCCTAGCCTAGGCATTAGCAGGTAGAGATATTCACAATCCTAAAATGCTGATTCGCGTAATTAGCCTAGCGGACTTCTGATTATGTAGCCTACGGTCCCCTCGGCTCTATCTGTGTAAGGCGAAGAGGCAAACGGTGAAACTAATTACTGTAGGTTATGCTAATCGTAAGGCTTTGTAAACAACATCATAGCCCAGCTAGTACACTGGCATACTATGTTCCTGTTAAGATATGGACCTATTTTAGGCATATGCTCCAACTTTTTTCTAACGTTAGTACTGAACCTAGCCAAGGGTTACGTTAACGTTACGCCAGTTTTGTTTTTGAGATGTTTTAGTGACAAACCCGGAGGATCATTCAAGAAAACATAATTTACACGATCGTAACCTACGTCGCCACATTCTTTTTATCGCCGAATAGATCATAAAATGCCAGAATATTAATGCCTTACCTTCGTCCTGTTAGGTTTGCGGTGGACAGATTGATGGATCGAAAGGAAGACTCGGCTCGCGTGATGCAAAAGTTATTTGCCCATACTTCCTGGAACGAGTCTAACGTATACCAAAAGGCCGCGTATACGGAACTTTTGGGAAACAATGCAAGCCTGAATGCTGTAGGTAGGATTTTTCTTTACAAGGATACATTAAATACACGGGCATTCTGTCAAAGATATATAAAGTCGCTAGAATACCGGACTCATTGTTATGGCACTCTGTAAAAGAGTATTTTGCTTCGTATTTCGACATTTGTTTGTGACAAATGACAACTTAATTGACCCCATTTGCATTCAAATTGACACATTTTCTCCAAACCCGTTTGTATTGGTGTTAACATTAGTTTTCCTAAATGTTCCCTCCAACGTGCAGCCGGAAGAGTAATAATTGGAAGAACATCACTAACCACGCACAACCTGTAATATGATCAAACAGCGATTTAAGTGTTTTATATGCCATTGGTCACAGCTGATGGGCAGGTTTACAAAAGATGCCCTGGCCATTTTTCCGGGGCCCGATTGGGCCGTTTTATATGTTTGTGGTCATCCAGATGACTCAAAAGACCACTGTTTGTACTTTAAGTTAGCAAGTCCATCACCTGATACACTGCACAACCAAACATTAAATCAGGAAAACACTAATTTCTCTAAACAGAAAGATTAGGCATCAGTCTCACCATTTGACCCCTTGTGACCCCACCTTACGTTAATTATAACTGACACGAACAACGTTTGTAACCATTCACCTAGCCACCTAGCAAACACCCTTGCTAAGTTTGAAAAGAAGCAAATGTAACTGCAAGGAGTTGAAAGCTTTCTTGTGATTTCACTGTTTGACCTCTCACGACCCTAACTGACCTTTGACCTACTTGGTGCTACCATAACTTTCAAGCCCTTGATATGTGTAAAGATCCTACCAACTTTGACAAGGACCAGTAAAAAATCCTGCAGACAACAGCCTTTTTCCAATAATGACAGACAGACAGACTGACAGACGTATTGCCATGACAATAGCTCAACTTGTTGTTTGTGTAACGTTAGGGAAATATTGGTACTTAGTCTATATCTGAAATGATCTCGGATAAACCACCTAGGGGTTTCTAGCGACTCAAAATTAACGCATTTATAATATTTGTGAAAAATATTATTCTAACATCGGACAAAACATTTCATTTAATTTCATTGAATAAATTTTAAAGTTGCTCCTTCTGGTAGAAAAAGGGAAAAATAAGCAAAAGGGAAAAATAAGCATAAAAATGTACCTTTTGGTCAAAGGAGGTACGGTTAGGTGCATATTAATAAAAGGCTCCTCCCACAACTGTCATATTGCTTCCTATGCCTAATGTTTAATACAAGATATCAGATTTAAAATGTAAGAATCTTTATTCACCATTAAAGTTAATTGATGCTTTGACTGGGGGTAAATGCTCACTTGTCTTACCCCACCCCCGGTGCAAGCGATATAATCCTAAGTTGTTAACACAAATTTTCATCATGACAATTCGACGAAACACACACACATGACGTGTGGTCGCATGGGTTGTTTCGGACATTGAACCACCCTCACCCAAGCTTCAAAGGCAAAACTGGCGAAAATGACACCAAATGTTCCTTACAAAGCAGAAAATTAAACGTTACACGTTCTGACAGACTATCTGAAAGCAGTTCCGTTTTCCAGGGAAATCAGAGATCACTACTACCTTACAAAAACAAAATAAAATAAATAAAAAAAATAAAGAAAACATGCCGCTGAAACCCCAACAACACTCAAGCTATGTTTGGGTGTTTAGAGTTGTGAAGTTCCTGTGATTTTCCCCTTTAATGACAATAAGTGTCCCTTTTAAACAGTTGACCTAACTTTTTAAATGCATTTTCTGCAAATTCACAAGCTGGACAAGAAATTAAAAGTAGGTAACATGTGAAAATATGTCAGGTTTTAAGGCCTTTCAAACTTAAATCAAGTTTTTAAGTGTGACAATTATACAGGGCATTCTGAGTGTTTAATTGGTTAAAATGTCACATGTTTCATTACTGTCGTGACCAATTTCTCCGTCTGCATTGTTATATCCATTGATTCCTACAACTCCGTAGAATGATTTCATGTCCTTCTCGGAACATGCCCTATTTGTGTTTAAGCCCATTTTCAATGTGTCCAGTCGGTCCATCCAGTATTGCTCTAACTGCTTCAACTCAATTCCTTTTTCTTTAAGGACATTTGTAAGGCACGCAATTGGTGTAATTTGGTATGCCTTTGAATAACATTCAGTTGAATCGTCAGAGAAGTGTCTATAAAGTTTAGTTTGGGAAGAAGGCATTGCATATCTGTGTGAATCATTTCTATGTTTCAACTTTTTTTTCGTTTTCCCTACGTACTGTATAGAGCATTGTACGCACGTTATCACATAAACTACATTTGAAGAATCGCAAGATAGGCTTGCATTAGTAGTAAATTCCTCTCCTTTTTTATTCCGAATTGTTGTTTTTGATTTTCTTTCTAACCTCATATCTTTACAAGTCTGGCATTTTGACGGATGACAATGGTAGCAGCCTGGAACATCTTCAGGTGCAGCAAGGTAGCCCTAGAATGCAGATGAAAAATCAATTTTGCTTTAGGTTCACAGGGAATGCAATGGGATAAATAACGAGGAAGACAAACAACAACAACGGTGACTAAAATGAATAAACGAACACGTATGGCATTTCACTCCGCCAAAATGGGACTAAGAGATAAAATTCATAACTGGAACATGACAAACTATGATGCGTTTTATTTTAAACTTACAATATCAGTCATGAGACACTACGTAAGCATCAACTTGTGCTTAAAATTGGAATCATGGAAAATATCAGTTAAGCGCTTCTTAACAAAAGGAGTAGAATAAATGTAGATGTTAAGGTATTCTGTCATAGTTCCAGGAATTTGAGTAGGTTTACACGTCATCAAACCGATTTTCATTTCATTTCGTTCATTTGTTTTTCCATAATATTTGATAGTAATCGAGACAATGTACAGAAATATAAGGAGAACATTAGGTATTGTGAAGGGAAACTCTCTAAGAACCCAAGATGGTTTTGTCGAGTAAGGTGCTCCCAAGAAATAGGCAGAGGAAAGAAAGAACTGAGATAAAATAATTTGAACGAAGAACGAAGAACTAAGACCTCCGATCTTAAATACATGTCCGATTTATCACCCTTGAATCTTCTCTAGTTGTCACCCACCCTACCTTACCCCTGTCCCGCCAAGCCTACCTGTATCCCATCTTACCCTACCTTCACATTACATAACTTTACGCTGACCCTACATAGCCTATAACATTACCCACCTATCCCCCGGCCCTTGGAGGAGAAGATATAAATTAATATAATCACTTTCAATTCACTCGGTTTTTTAATGAGGTGATTCATGTTGTGTTAGCCCTCAACTTCTATTGATTCATTGCAGCCAGATGACCGTTCATTACCCCAAGATAAACTCACGGTAAAGAATAGGCGCTCTAATTTCAAGCTACTCCGTTTTACCATGTCCTGAGTTGGTTTAATGTGGTTTTACAACCAAAATTTTACATTTTCCGTTTTTTAAATGAAAAAAAAAAAAGTTGTATATGAAAAGGGTTAAACAACTTTGAACTTGTAAATTAGAAGAGGATAATGTACGATCGGAGGTTAATGCAGCGACAAGTTCGAGTTGTCACAAGAAAATTCTGCCCCTCGGACGCTGTTCATTTATCATTGTACCTTAATTTATTTCCGAATCCATCAGTGAAGTGACGTAGTTTTTGCGGTTAAGGGTATGCATCCACGTTATGAAGATTTGTAAGGTTTTAATTGCATTTGAACGTAAAATGTGACGAGAATCGAATTTAGTGGCAAACGATTAGCTATCAAATAAATTTTGAACCATGAAGACAGTTCAAATCAGGTGAAGTTACATGATGAAAACAAAATTACAAAATGTACGTGAATAAAATTAAAAATATGAAGTACTGATATTTTGGGATAAAGACTAATCGGATAGGTACTTCATGTTCCGAAATTTGCTGAAAGCGTTTGAATAATTCCAAATGAGCGTTGATTCTTGATATTTTCACCAAGAAGAGTGCACTCCTTGTCTTTGTTTGGGCTATGAACACCTGATGGAAATGCTAAGTTCTGTTTGTTGTTTGCGGTTTTTCATCGTTCAAAATGGCCAAGTCAAGACGCTATCGGCCAAGTTATGCATCAAGAAAAGAAGGGCAGAAATTTCTAATATGCCGTCTTGCTTCGCTTGCATCACTGACATAGATACCGGGAAAAAGGGGAATGTATCCCACCAATACAAGAAGGAATAAATACCATTAAAAAAACAGTTAGTGTACCATGTTTATCTCTCACCTGCTACAGTGCAGGTTGGCATAAAGAGGACCTTACATGCGTTGTACATCAGAGGATTCGCATTAGACATTAGACAAATCTGACAGTGAGTGTGCGCTAACGCGCAAAAAAAAAAAAAAAAAAACAACTCGGAGATTTTGGTAATAACATACCAAACGCAGACACCGTTATTGGTGTTTTGTTCATCGTATCTAACATTGGGAATGTTGATAGAGTTAAGCCACGTCGCAAAATATAACTGCGGTAACAGCTGTGATGGAATAGTTGCCCAGCTCATAGATTAGTGGGGCAGGACCTCTTGAAGTTAGGTATAGGCTAAACTTTATGCGGTCACAACCGACCTTTCATTCCAATATGAAACCATTTGTGTCGTACCGTACAAAAAAACTTGAGGATTCCATCAACGATCATCGCCAAGCTGAGTATAAGTGTTCAAGGTAAGGATTGAAATAAAGATTGGCTGGAAACTGAGTTTTGAGATTATTCTGTATATCCCAAAGAGCGAAAGAATTTCTGTATCACGTTCAGGAGTTGAACGTTTTTGAAGAAGTTTCAAAGGACCAAGACAATACAATATTCAGTTGGGCGTGGCCACAAATTAATTTACATTGCAACATATGAATGTTATTGACTAGGCATTAAAGTTAACGAAATGCGGTAATAAAAGAACTCGGTAGACTTGCAAAAATGCTGAAGGCCGATATGACTGGAGAACATATATCAACTTTTAGTATTAAGAGACTTCTAAGGAAGCTTGGCTGGGCAAGACACACTACTGCCAACTAGTGAGGAAAGAAAATCATGCTTTGTCTAGTCGATCGTTTGGACTTTGCACGATGGTGCATCCAAATTGGCGAGCCATTTAACGACGTTATTGACCATTGCACAAGACCCCTGTGCTAACATGGTTCTCGAAACCCATATCTCGTCAGTAGTATCAATGATAACGATGACTCGGAAAGGAAAATTAAGACTGAAACCAAATCCGAAACAACCAGCTGAACTACATATTTGCGCCGGCATGTCGAAAAGGGGTAAGACGAACCATCCGTATTTTGGCATAATGAAAGCGGACTTTAGCAAAACTATCATTGATAAGGCCCTGCTACTATTTATTTAAAATGCATCCCCTGACGGAAAGTGCCATTTTCAGCAGGATATCAACCCCAGACAGACTAGAAAGAAAATTCAGCAGCACCTACGTGAGAGTTGTGTGAACTGTTGGTGGACCCCGGGGGAAACTCCAGATCTAAACGCAATGGAAGACATATATCACGAGTTGAAACTTTATCTTCTAAAGCTTTGTTACTTATCGTTTGTTTTCAATACCTAAAACGCTCGTCAAAATTTTCCTACTACATTCTCTAACAGCGTTTTGTAGACTACAACGTTACCCATAATTTGTCAAAGACGGGAGAAGCTTATTGGCTGTAGTTATTCCACGAAAAGTGTTACTTGTAATGTTGGACTCTTATTTCGACTTTGTAAAAAGTCTAAGGGTATTTGTTTCACCGTTAATCCCCTAGCCTATACTAATGGCATTGGATATGAACCTCATATTCCTTATTGAGTGTTTAGAGGGAAAGAAAAAGTCAGGCTTTAACTTATTCGTTTTTTATAACTTGTCAATCTGGCCGGTTTCTCCCAAATTCTACTTGTGCGCATGAATATGCACTTGTCCACTTCTACTCTTTACAGTTGAAATTTTTAAAATCTATATTATTGTGACTTATCAGGGTTCTTGGCCAGCAGAATATTATGTTGAGCAGTGGCATTTTGTGCCAGTGAGTTATTCTTTATTACCCCCGACTGCCAGGCAGATCAAGGATGAGTCACAATCTGATTAAGTTGTTAAAATTATACCTTATATGGGTTATCAATCTGCATTTACGTTTTCTGTTGTCAAAAGGCGAGGCAAAATACCCATTTGTCTCTTTTCCAAAATAGTGGGGTAATGTTTTCCTTGTCCTCCAATTCATGCCTGGCCTCAGTAGGGAAACAAGTAAACCAATTTTTTTTTTTGCATTTCGCCTTAAATACGGTATAAACAGGGAGGACAATTAAATTGGAATTCCAATGACACGAACCAGGATTTTTTTCATTCAAGAGGCCTGTACATGGAGTGTGACATGCGGTACGTATCGCCTTTGTAGAAAAAAATGTTACGTGCTCAGATGCAAAATTGTGCAAATTTTGTGCCATAAACATAGCAAAGGTCTTAGATATCCCTTATATTTCGTTTTTGCCCTTTTTTACATGCCATTCCCTATTTCTGGCTATGGGCCAGTGGCGGTCATTCCCTATCCCTCCTGGAACCTTTGAGGCAGCTGACTAGTATTCCCAAAAGAAGTGGCATAGAGTTCAGCACCAGGTTAATGTATTTTAGTCCAGGTGGAAGAAGGATTATTAACAAACACGTCAGTTGAGTATCCTCCCTCACGTAATTTAGGGACTAATGATGTGGCTTTCTTTAAAGATGATAGTCTCCCAAGGAATGAGTGGCCCTCGGCAAGAGAAATAGAGGCTGTGAGAGATGATGATAATTACTAGGGTAAATGTAGTTTTGAGTGCTACACTCGATGATAAAGGCACACGTCTAGGTTCTGCAATAATACTTAAACGGCAAAAGTTAATAGTGTTGTTGGAAAATTCAAATTCGTCATGAGGGGCCACATAATGTTTACATACTTATAACAGATTGCCAATGACAACAATGTGTGATATGTGTAAAAAATCAAAACTATAAAAAGGTGCAAAATATTTTTATATTTTGGACTACAGGTTAAATGTGCAGACATGACCGTGCCGCACTTTCTCTCTGGGGGAGGGGGTGACTTATTGTCTGACTTCAGATCCCTTAACAGGGCAAATCTTTGCCAAAGGCGTACGGGAACACTTTTGCACGAAAAATGTAACTCTGCCCGAAAGGCTATCTAAGCGGGGCACCACCCATGGATTGGCGCGGGGCGTTTACTGAAAGCAACATTTTGAAACACCATACCATTAGGAAGCCGGAAGTGGCATTTTTCAGGGTTTTAAGTGGGATCGAAGCAGTCGGTGTTTCGAGTTTTCGATTGTAATAACAGAAAAAAATTGCAACTCGCTGACTTATCAGAAAATTACCTGTAAGTTAGTTAGAAAATTAGTAAATCAAATTAACCACTACCATAAGATGTGATAGTCTTGCATATACCGCGTCAGTGAAAAACTATAAAACAGAAATTATAAAAATGCTCACGTTCTTACACTTTTGAGACTTTTGGCTAGATTAAATTGAATTGACGAAATTGTCTACGTGACTGCCCAAACTCCCGAAAATCAATTATTTTACTTCTATTAGAAGCATCTTTTGAAAAAATGTCACAATACGAGATGAGCTGAAATAAATTTTCATGCACACCTATGGGAAGACATCCTAACACTGTATCATTGTAATATTGGAAGACAAATTTGCCCGATTTCCATAACTATTGCCCAAATTCGGCTCCTTGGGCATGGAAGATGAAAAACTATTGGGCACTGCATCTGAACACCTCCCCAGCCCGTCAGTATAATTAATTCGGCAATTTAAAAGGTCCCAGAATTTTCAACCTTCTTCCGGATATTATACCATTTCGGGCAAAGTTTATGTAAGACTACAGTATGAATTAGGGCTGGTGAAGAAAACCCCTTTCCCTCAAGCTACCCGAATGTGTTACAAATCTTTCATATCACGTTTTTATTACGTTGCAAAATATTTAAAATCTGGCTGGAGAATGATTGTTTCTTTTACGAGACAGACTTCCCAAATGTGTCACGATTGTTTATCCATCTGATCTTTCAAAGATACGTTACCTGACGTCTAAGATATCTTATTTTTCTGTCAAATGCTTTAAGGAATTTGGATATTCTACTATATCGGGCATTGAGTTATGGAAGACTGTAGTAAAACTCTCTAATAATAGTTTTTTGCGCTGCCAGCTGTACTGAATTTTTGGAAGCTTGTTGATTTCCCCAAAAATGTTTGTTTCGAATATACGACGTTTCTTTCCTTTTTCAGGCATGATATCTTTTAAATATTTAGGCACGCTTAGGGTGATTTCCTTAAAAACTATTTCATTTTCTGTAACGCAAGAGGCTGTCGGAATTTTTTCCAAATACCTGGCCTGAATTTCAGAATTCGCGGATTTTTCCTAGTTGTTCATGATATTTTATCGTGCAATACTTAAAAATCAGGGGGAGGGATCCGCACCTTACCCCCTTCACGCCGTGTATGCCTATTATTTATGCCCGACTGAAACACCAAAGTCTGTCCCATTTAGCAAGAATTTGGCCAATTGGTGGCTGCCTCCCCCTTCCAATACGGTCATGTCTTCAGATAAATGTTCTGTCATGCCCCCTCCCATACGGTCATGCCTTCAGATAAATGTTCTGTCATGTTAACATGTGATGTTGATACATGCTATGATGTAGTGTGCGGTATGTTTTTATGTAGCTAAACGAAGCTCTCATTTTTGAGGGGCCACACAGTGAAAGGAAAGGGGCTTATTTCAGACATTAAGCCCTACAAGTAAAGTATTCTATGCAAATGAACATGTGAAGGTTTTTATCGGAAATGCAAATTATGTGTGTTATGCGTTTGCGGTGCACGTGACTCAGACTTCCTCAGTTAGACCTATGGATGTGTCATGTCTCTACATTGCAGGAGTGCACCCCTGCACATTATCTGATACATAACGACGTAAATAGTTACGGGAACTTACTTTATGGATCTTTTAAATTTGAGACTGAGATGCCAGACTCCAGAGAGGTACAGTAAATTTGTTGTACTTTCCTTAGGATCATTTAGTGCATGACTTGTATTGCGTGCTTGCGTTGAGTTGGGATAACGACAAGGGTGACATACATCCATTGTGAGAAATGTAGTGAGCAGTGAGTGATACTCTTTGATGAATTTGCATAGTTAGGCAGACTTTTGGAATGTATCCTGTGTTTGCTGAATGAACTTCCAATGATATTTTTTGTAAATGCGTTGAATTGATGTGTCAATGCGTTACATGGCAAGTGATATTAGCGAATTCGTATACATTGTTAATTTTGTATTCAGGAATTCAGTAGCAAAACGTAGTTTTTCTTTTCACACTAGATTTTCGGGGGTTTCCATTTACTTCCGAACAATAAGTAATACTAAGTGATACCTGATCTGTGATTTGGCTGGAGATGAAGCGCTTTGAAAGGTTTGCGCATTCAAGGTCACACAGTAATTTGCCCCTTGTATTGTTCCTGGCATTTGTATTATGCTTATAGGGGATTAGGAAATACAAAGGTATTTGTTATCTCCTACGGTAACAGAAAGCTCGACAGGTTTTAAGCATTGTCATTGCATTGCCCGTCGTCAGGGAGAGTTATTTTCGGTTAGTGTCGCTCAGTGTCGCATATGAAAAAGGCTATAGTTCAGTTTGCATGTAAAAATAGTAACAAGTATTTATATCTAGCTATTTCTGGAAATTTGAGGAAACTTCTAATCTGTTTGTCAAAAAGTAGACTTCTGCCTGTCAGCCTATGCAGCTTAATTGTTATGTTATCCCCTTTTTAGGGAGGGCCTAAATGAACATTTAATTCAGTTCAACAGTCGTTTCGAGTTTGGTTGCATCTACTCTTAAACTGTTTGAGGTACAGACCTATACCTATCAAAGTATTAATTTGCACTTGTCTAAGGATTAGTGGCATTGGATGGGACGGTGTTCCATGAATGATATGGAAGCGATACCTCAAGTAAAAGGAATTACCTTTGCGTCAATAACAAAGCTTATCTTCATTCATTCTTTTAAGTGGGTCTTATAGTATTATCGTTAATATACTTTGAGTTGTATCGCCTTTCAAATAACAACACCCTGATACTTACCACGATATTATTTTCCAGGTATTCTTCTAACTCTTTCAAAGCCATTTCAGTATGATCAATGTTGACTGAAGATTCACCCTTCTGGAAACGATTAAATGTGACCAAATAATCTCTTCGAAGTAGTAGAAGCTCTTTTAGCTTAAACAATGTAAAGACCATCAACTGTCGCCCTTCTGGGTTGTCATTTCCTTTCGTCATAATCTCTCTAAATTGAGATGTGATGATGCACTTTTCTTCGACTTCCTTTTTAATTGTTGTAAGGAGTTTGCTCTCCTTTTCTGCACATGAAAAGAATATGTCCGACCTCGATCTTATGAAGATTTTATTCTAGTTAAAGGAGCATTAACAATCGTGGATTATAGATTGATAACTAAGTTTACTCTAAAACAAAATCAACAGTTTAATCAAGTTTGATGTTGCAATACTAAAAAAAGATCCATTTTTACTGTATTCGCCATCACACCAGGTACTCGATCTATGACTTAAACAAAAAAGCAATTTGTAATAAATCTCTGCTTCAACTCAAAACATATATGAAAATTAGGTTGTTCCGTTCTGAAGTGAACTTTACTTGGTGCATACGCTTTGAAAAATGAATTCTGTGTAAGTTGATAGCATTTTCTCTCAAACGGCATGTACTTCTATTGGTTTGTGTTGAAAAAAAAAACACCCGGAAAAAACATTTATTTGTGTGAGGGGTAATGGCAAACGGTGTTCGGCACAAATGACATGCACTTAAAGTTTTCGTGTTTTGTCTTAAAAACAACACCCTTCAAAAAAAAAAAATCATTTTACGTGTCCGCATGAAATCACGGACGAAGTTTTCGAGCCATTCCTAAAAATGTGCAAGGTTCATTGACTAAGCGTCAAATGGGGCAATCAACACTTATCTTACTTAAGTTGACATATGGTTCCCTTTTCTTCGGAAAATGGGGACGTAGAGATTAGATTTACCAAAAATTCCTTCTCGGAATCTCTGACGTATAACTTAAAGAGGTAATATTCAGTCATCTCCTAATGTAAGGGGAAAATTGAACTTGTTGGTCAGAAACTTGCCTCAGACAATTTGCAAGAATACACAGTTCAAATGCAAAGATTTTAGAATGACGCATACAAAGAAACTTGTCAGTATACCAGGTGGTTATTGTAAGTAAATTGACCGTCGAAAAGGAGTAAATGAGCAAATGGTGGTTCAGGTGGTACTTCGCATGTTTTCATTACCTGCTATTATATTTTGAGCCTTTCAAACTTGGTGCTCTCTCATTTAGTTACCAATACCAAATCACTTATTCCTTTATTTTTGTCTAAACAGCTCTGTTTTAGCATTGGGACTCGTACGTTTATATTGACAATGAATAGAATACTTGACATGCTGTGACAAAACGTTCTTGAAGTACGCTTTCTTCTCTTTTTTGGAATGATGGTACGGATCAATAAATCGATTTGCTTTTTTCCCTTACCGCGCCGATCTCGGTTTCCGTACTTGTCTCCTCCAAAGGAAAGAAGACTATGCGTAGTCACCTTTACTCCCATAGCCTAAACGGCAAAAGACCACCCAAAGCACGGTCATTTAACCTCTTGAGTATAAATATCCGACAGCACAGTGAAAGTTTAAGAGAGACCACGAAGCGCCACCCCTCATCCGGTTAGCGCCTTCAAAACTCTGGTTAAACGCCCAAAAGAATTCGCAAAATTAAAATGGCTTCTACCTGGTGTGCTAATATAATTTACTTATGGCAGATTGCTACTGATAATCAAAAACAAATTTTACCAACACCCTTAGCTCTCTGATCCGTGCTCATAGAGAGAGCTTATCATCGGAACACTACTTAAATATTTTATAAATGACATCTGAAAGCTTACAAAAAGTATGAGGGTTCGATCATTTACATCAAAAAGAGGTAAATATTCGGTTACTTTACTTCGACTGTACAAAACTTTTGAGTTTCACCAATAACCGCGCACGACGGTTCGCTACTGATTAAGTTGCTGCCTTATTATAGTAATATGACACCAGACAGAAGAAACTGCTCTAGCTTGGTCATGAGAACCAATATTTTTAAATTTAAACCCTGCTTCCTAGTGATATCTTTCGCATGAAATCACGCACGATGATTTCAGGCCTTTCCTAAAAAATGTGCAAGATTCTTGGACTGCGGTAACGTCGGATGTCGCACCATCTACACTTATTTTACTTTTACTTTGAAGCAAAAAATGATGCTTGCAATGTACTGCTAAGCCCATCACGATGATATCTGCGAGAAATACAGCTAGGATCATTAACAGCATTCTCAGTAGCGCAGTCGCATCGCGGCCGGTCTACGACAGTGCCCAGTGCGTATGCGATAGCTCATTAATTATGCACGGATGAAGTTTGCTGTGGCTGTGCAAATGGTGAAAAGGGAAAACTTGTTTAGACATGTGATTTACTTCACGGAGATGAAAGACCACACTGTAAACCCTGTGACTCTGCGGCTGTCACCGTCAGTCACATCCTTGTTGACTGTTTTGAAGACTTCCATATTCGCCAGAAATACTACACCGTACCCGACCTGAAAGCTTTGTGTGAACAAACCGATCTATCCCTTATTCTTGGCTTTCTTAGGGAAAGTTAACTTTAAAGAAATTTCTGACATGATCCCCACCTTGCTATTATTTTAGTACAAATGGACCCCCCATTTGACCTTTTTACTGTCACCTTTTTAGGTAGTTTTACCACAATTGTAACTTAGTCTAACTTGGTGACACTGTATAACACATTAGTGTTGGTATGTCTTTAAGCTCCATCTAACTAACTAACTCGACCATTTTGTATTTAGACCATTAAGAGAAAAGTAACATCACACTGACGTTTGCTAGATAAGAGACTGACTTCAATTAGGAATTATTAGAGGTACACCTCCATCCTCAGTCTTCAGATAGTGTATGATGAGGTGTCGTTCGAATGAACATACTTTAATGTTTTTTGTATCAATAATTTGACGCCGTTAGGCCCATGCAACGGAGTCTCTCAGTAGCACCAGTGGGTACCACTCCCCTCCCCTCAATTGGTGATTTTGTCGCAGTAGATTGTTGTGTGCTTTTGATCAATTCGTGGATTTAGTTTATACCTTCTTTCACTACAAATGGTTCCTTACTATTCGAACCTTTGCACAAATCCTTCTTCACAAACTATAACAATTTTCCCAGTACACATAGTATTTATATTCACATTGACCGTTTCATCCATTGAAGTAATTACCCGCACTTTCAAGTTTCAAGAACATGTTTTGAAAACTTTGGATTTTCCTACTAACTCAAAATATTGCACCATTTAGCACCATTTTAAATGTGGACTCCCTTCTCTTAGACACCCAAAGGCGTAGGTACCGGGGGCAGTCGGCTCTGAAAAATGGAGAATTCGAAAATTTGCAGTTTTTAGAACCAGTCTACTGTGTGGTATTGACAACCCATAAAATTCCGAAATCCCTCCAATAAAAGCTCCATGTTTTTCATTATTTGTTTAAATAAAGCAAAATTTTCCGCACGCTTCGCGCGCCGCAAATTGCAATTGCTAAGCGAAAGTGCTCGCTCAAACCTTCAGCTTGGTAAATTTTCCAAGCTCTAAAAGTGGAAAATCGGAAATATGCAGAAATTCCCCAACTTTTCAAATTTGTATACAGGAAACCCAGAATCCCAAACTTTTTTGCAGTACAAGCTCCATATTTTTAAATGTTTGAAAAGTGCATTATTTTCAACACGCTTCGCGCGCCGCAAGTTAAGTCCCCAGTACAGTGGTGATCACAATCTAAAAAAAAAAACAAAATGTGGATGACTGTCCAACCTCCCTTCTTCCTTCAAAAATGTCTAGCTACGCCGCTGTAGACACCTTTTCAGGACAGGAGAAACAATTTAGGCCAGATGTACCCCCCAAATTGAAAATCAAATCGACGCCCCTGGGTCACTTTTGAGATAAGGGACCAATGAGACAGAGGACAATATACATTATTCCATCCCATATTTGGGTTGGGGAACCTCCGATCCCCGAAGTATACCAATAAAATCTAAACAAAATGCAACATAAATGACAGCACAGTGGACCTCTTTGGTCTGATTAATTCCCATTGTCTAAGAAATTTAATCTGAAAATTAAAAACGTTTTATTGATACATTTAAGCTTGAAATGCAAAAAGTAATAGTTAAAGGAATATTCTACTGTCAATTTCATAGGGTCTCATATAAAGGTGAAGAAATTTTCATTGCACACCCTTTGACCTTAAAACCTCACATCTCTAGCTTGTTCATAAGTCAAGATTTTCCTGTTTAAATATAAATTATCTTTGCCAAACAGACTGTCAATGTCATGTAATACTAGCAGATTAGTTCCATTAGACTGTAGGATCATGAAATTTCGGCACATTTCTCAAAATCCCATTTAGCCCTAAACTTCCTGCAAAAATATCTCTTAACTGCTTGAAAAATTGCTCCAGACAAAAATGATAGATCCCTTATTGCGACTTATCGAAAACCCCGTTTGAAGGTTAAGTCCCATCCAAAATATTCCGGAAGGGGGGGGGGGGGTACACTCTATTCTAAGACCTGTGCAACAAATGCTGTTGCTTTTATTGCATAGACAAGAAATTGTTTCAAAACTAATAACTTGTTTTATCTTTAGATAAAAGACAGTTCCAAACAACTTTTATTGGGGGATTTTATTCTTTAGATAGCAAGCAAAACCGACTCTTTTTCGTAGCACAACACCATAGTTTGAACAAACCGTTGCAGTGCTTAGATACTGTAGGGGAGATGCTAGAGCACCATCTCTGGGCTACAAGCAAAAATGATGTAAAGCGAAAAATATTAAAACTTTTTATCTTTTAAGCAGTGTGTAAAGTGAAAGAAGTAGGCTTACTTGGAATTTTACCCATTCTAAACCAGAAACCTTGCTATTTATCTCTCAAGTGCCCCTGTTTAGGTGCTAATTTTACAATGATGGTGTCATACAGTGCCACCTTAGCCAACATAAGCAGGGCTTTACAGATTGAAAGTACACCTTGGGGAGCAGGTTAAGGTAGGGAAAGGCTTTCCATGATGGTTACATAATTTGTACCTGGTAAACTAATTTAAAGAGATGGTGGACAACTGGATATTGCCAGAAAAAAAATTGGATGCCAGGATAACGTGATAAATTTGTGGGATAAAATGACACTCAAATACTGGGACTACAGACAAAGAAAGGAAATTCCATGTGAAGATTGTTCAATAAAGAGGATTTACGGCAACAAAGGTCGGTAAATACATAAAGGTAATTTCCCCCCTTGAGAAAAGATCCTGTTTTTGTTACTGTATGTGCTTGCTTTTCTATAACAGACGCTGATCCAGTGTGCACCCATTGTAACCTAACATTATCTATTTGAATAAATTTAAAGTTTCCATATCTCCTCTTCCCACCCTCATCATTAAAACTTATGGTGTGGGTGGGTGTATGGAAACTCCAGAATTATTTTTCACAATAGTAGAAAATTTGTTCAGAAGTGTACCTATTTATAATATCCTCAAAGGTTTAAGAAATTAACACAGCACCATTTTGCATCTTAGCACAAAAATTTTCAAAATGGGGGAGGAAATGTTCCCATTCACTTATTCAGTTTGTAGCCAAAGCCTGTACAGTTTTAAACAATGTTGATGACCTTGTTAAATTGAAATCAGCAACCAGATTACTTGTTTCAATGAATATATTAATAAATCTGTAAAGAAAAGTCATTACTTTCCCTTGAATACAAAAGTGCCTAGCTCAGACACTGCACGTGCAAGCACTATTTTTGTCCCTTTTTATTTTTTTTCTCATTTATCAGTTTATTTCTAAACAAGGTGTACTGGAATGAAACTTGTCAAGGGAGAGAGTTTTTGATCCAGGATAAGATTCGTTGGCTCCATTATAAAAGGAATAAAAGTTGTAATAATCTTAATCTGTTAATATCAGTCCCTTTCAAGATATTATATTTTGCTTTGTAATTACCACAATTGGAAAATATTTCTAAGGATGTGTTGCACTAAACTCTACCACCTTGCAATGTGTGGAACTGTGCCTATGAATACCATTGGTATGAACATCTTAGCTGTGACTCTGGCACCTCAATTTAAGCTTCATATATGTAATTCGTTGGCAAGCTTGAATAAGGATAGCATGATGACCTGACATTTATTATGCATGGAAAAGGAGCTCACATGAAGGCTGTAAATTACATATAGAGATCCATACTTTGTCACGACACGCGACAATATACCTGCTTAAACTCTTTTTATGAACAATTGGTGAATCCATAATTACTTATATTGTTATAATTAAATTAGTATGTACATTCCATGCAAAAAACAAAAATCAAAAAACAAAAAACAAAAAACCACTGGTTCAACAGTTGGGTGCCATTATAATGTACCGGGAGCTACACGCAAGTTGACGCAACAACAACAACAACAACAACAACAAATACAACGATGAAATACATAAACAGGACTGAACAGGGAGTCCTTCATGCCCTCCTTGATCGACCGCTGGGTTCTGCATTAGCTCCCAGGCAAACAGATAAAACAAATAAACAAAGCAGATGAAATAGGATATGTGCTGGAAAAAGGCGAACAGGGTCAATTACAGGTATGATGAGCAGCATCAGTCGTTGGAGTGAAGTCACTCAAAAGATGGTGGGGACACGTCCCCACCTCTGAAATTTTTGGTGGGCACACGTTTTCGTGTCCCTGCGGGAAACGGCGCCCATGTATTCTTATGTCTCAAATTAGGACCTAAAACTTTGGAAGTATCTGACTCATTAAGGTGTGAAACGGTGTTTTTGTATCGAAGTTTGAAGATGAAAACATAGGCTTTCCTGCTGATACTAAAATTACGTAGTTTAATTTACAAATTGTTTGGTATACGGTTTTTCCCCTACAATATGTATTTAGTACATGCTATGCATGTGGTCAATGTAAACACGTTAATGTTATAGCTTATAATATTCGTACTGTTCTTATACTGCTCACAATTACGTCGGCCATAACAATATAATGCATAATAATTATACAAACTTGACATATACTTTCAATGTTATATTGTGGACTTACGGCTTGTGAAATTCGAAGCTTCAGTTTTCATAACATATTTAGTTACATTACAATTTTGGTCAATGAAGGAAAGTAGTCCTGGATACTCAAGAATAGGACTTCCAGATTTAAAGTATAAACCTGGGAGTGGGATAGTAGGTGTATGGATCATGGCCAAGTCGGCCTGGATTAAACGAGCACCATATTTAAAGGGTTCAACTTCAGACAGCCATAAACATGGGGTTATTATTCTTCCTTACCTCACCATTACTGTGCCGCAAACAGAAAAACTCAGTCTTTTACAACATTTTCCATTTCAGTAGGTATAACCTATAATTTTCAAGTTTTTTTTATGCCTAATCCCATAGAGAGGGGTGAGAATTTCCAACTTCTTTCTCCCTCCCAGAGTAAATATATTGACTGCTTTGAGGCTTGGTGTTGAAATTTATTATGATTTCTAGCTCTTTATAAGCCTATATCATACAAAAACCGTTCCTTACCGGCAATTACGTAAAGCTCATAATAACTGTGACTTACATTTCAAAACTGTATGGTTTCAGGAAGGAGTTGTTTCAGTGGAAAAGACAGGAATCTTGTGCTGTATGGCACATGTTCTAACTAGCTTACCTAATTTTTTTTCAATCACCATCAACCAAACTAAGTTATTTATATTCCTCAATCCTTATTCTAGCGGACTTAACCCTTTACCGTTGTGCTCTAATCGGGGCATATTTGCGCGCCTCTGGAGTGGGCGAAAAAGCGGAAGTAGCACGCCCCGCATCAGCTTCCGTAGGCTATTGACCCCGTGACCTTAAACTAGTTTATTGTCTCTGTCGTTGTTGTGGCCGAATTTTCGGGTAGCTGCTCGCAGTTTCGAGCTTCGCGTGAAACAGTAAAGATGGGTGACAGCCGAGCTCTCCGCATTGGTCCAAAAGGACCCAGTCCACGTTAAAGGGTTAAATTGTCCCCAAACTCATCTCTAGGCAATTTGGTCCTGAAATGCAGTTCTACAGTAGGTTTGCTCCTGCTTAACAGGCAGTGATAATGACCGCCATAATTTTCCCTGGCAGTGTTCTTGTCACACCTCAGCTGGCCCAGCATTGTTTTGAAATTAAGTCAGTGTAACACTCAATGAAGCGAAAATTGTTAATTATTTCTAGATATTGTTTTATTAATTGGCCATTATCTTTCCGATATTTAGGAGGTCACTTAAGTAGAATCAGTGGACAACATTCTAAGTTTCCTGTATTGAAGTACTACAGACTGTATATTCCTTTTGGGCTAGGCACATCAAGCTGGCCCAGTACAAATGAGTTAGGAACATTGCGTCATCTCAAAAGAGGACGGTATAGTGATGAATTATTATCCTAGCAGTCCAGCCATCACCCCGTAGTTTTTAAGACCAGCATTAATCTGAAAAGGAAATGTCCCATATGCGAACTTACTCCCTCCCCGCGCAACGTTCGTACCTTATTTTGGTATTTGCCTTTGAGTTGACTTCAGTATTTTTTATTGTTACTCAGAAGCCAGTTCCAATTTCAAAATGGATTTTCAAAATCAACGTCTTTCACCATTTGTATCAAACATGGTTGTTTTTTTGGGGGGATTCCTGTCGAAAATACCCAGAGAGTGTGACACCTTTGTCAATAATCAGTGACTCTTAGTCAGACGTGCGAAAAGTAGTAAGTCCTTTTATTCCAGTTGCTGGTCGCACCTGCGACAAGGAATCTGTCCTTGTCTAAGAGAATGTCATTTTTGTAATGATTCTCGACCACTTGTCGCATGTGTGACAAAGCGTCAGTCCTTTTCCCACGGAATAGAGTATGAGGATATTTTATTAGGTTATAATTTTGCCAAAAGAGACAAAAGTTATGCAGAAGGAGATGTCCAGATAGAAGTAGACAATACCCTTTGAAAATAGAACTTGTCCCGAAAGTAAATGGGAAAAAATAAAAAGGGCTCGCGAAACATTGTACTGATGATCTTCCTGGCCCTGCCTGTCCCAGCGGGGGACAGTTTTAAAAAGGATCCTCATCCATTCTCTTGCTCAATTTATTGTGAACATCCTAATGAATGTACATGACTGTACAAGGATTTTTTCAAAGAAGGAACATTGAGTCGGTTGAATTTGATAGTTTCCAAGTACAATAATTTTCAAACGAGCTTTTTAGTTAGCCCATTGTGTTTAAGTGAGCTGATTCTCACTGTTTTAGTGCGAACAAGGTACAGTTTTGCTCAGTGCAGAGCTAGCTTGCAGTAGCAATGACTATGACATTGTATGTCATTTTGTATGTAGGCCTATCACTATCACATTCACACAAGGTATACGAGTGCAACACTACTGATTAGTCTAATTTGCATGTGGCATTGAAACAAACAATTTGTTGCAAAAATGACGAAGTAGAAGGTACCACACCATTTTTGCCGAAAATAAAGGGTACTGGTTAATATGAACGAGGCTGTATGATGTTGTAACGCTATAACATATGGGGCCATCACTGACGTTCTTATGGCGAAAATAGGCCTAACTACCCTGCGTATATACTCTGGGCGCCAAAATAGATACGTGATAGAATTTACCGAGTACCTGACTCATTAAGAATATTTTAAAGGGCAAAATGGTACCAATAGACACAAAACAAAAGTTTCCCTCTATTGATGTAAAAACCGAGTAGTTTAATACCTTGGAGAGTTGACAAACTCATCCTGTCCTTGAAGTTCTTCCTTGTTACACAACTACCAAAAAACTTCATTGTCGCAGATAATATGGTCTAGTGACCACCTATTGTTGCCTGCGGTCTCCTACTGTTGTAAAATCGTCCAAGTCGATACGCTGTCGGCCAAGCCATGACTTCCACGTTCGAGGTTCAGAATTCTATAATGTAGGATCCTCACTTTTACTCGTATTTCAATCGGAACTAGGCACCAAAAGTATTTTTCCCATCTTATTTGTAGTTTTTTCGGTTTTGACGATTTTTCGTTTCCTAGTTTCTCAGATAATTGGCTTTAAAAGTTGTGAATTTTAGCTAATAAGTACCCAGATCCGTAAGACGTAACGAAACGTCATGCATGAAATGTATGTGAAGGAAATTCTTTTCGAGCAGTTACGATTTGACTGTAAGACGTTTGAAGCAAGAAATGAAGCTTGCACTAATAATGATGATACCTGTGGAAAATACAGCTAGGATCATTTGCAGCACTCGCAGTAGCGTAGTCGCTTCGTGGCAGGTCTATGATAGTGCTCAGTGCAAAGACCATAGCTCGTTAATTATGCACGGGTGAAGTTCCCTGTGGATAGTATGACTGTGTACATGCAGAGAGGGACAAGTTGTTTAGACGTGGAGTTATAAACCTTAGTTTTGAATATTTGAGGCGTTCTGCATGATCTGGACTTCAGACCAAAGGTGTTCCATTTCATATCAAAACCCTGTGTTTGCCAAAGTCAAATGAATTGAAAACAAAGAAACCTGCCAATCAGAATGGGGATTTAATTATCGTGAATGATTTTGTTTGTCTGATTGATTTGGTCAAGCTTCATTACATCTCTTACATTTCACTAACCAAAAACTGAGTTAATTGAAAAGGGCAATATTTTTCATCTTAATCCCCTCACCCGAAGCAGTTTCAATTTTCCTTACCCTCTTACTTAAACCCCTCCCAAAACTGTCGAAGTCTTATCTTTACCCTGACACAATCTCGAATAAAATTATTGTGGTGAGGACGAGTTATCCAATGTGAAATGAAAACACTCTCAGAAACTTACAGAATATGATGTGTAACATGAACTACAGTAGTATGCACCTTTTGACTTCAATCAAAGAGCTGTGGTTATTGAGAATTTCCATGGACTACTACAAAAATTGCATATTTGGGGTGAGAAAATTAGGCCCGCTTTTAAGCTAACGTAACTACTAAAGAAGTGCAGTACCTTTACCCATACCCGTACTCGAGAACAAGATTCCTTACCCGTACCAGTACTTGTACTCATGACCTGGTACCCGTGCTAATGGCCTGGTCCTCTTACTCGTATTAGTATATTTTACCTGGTACCCGTACCCGTACTTGTACTCATGAGCTGTTAGCCATACTCATGACCTGGTAGTCTTACCTGTGCTACTGGTGTTTTACTCAGACAACTTTAATTTAATATATATTGATTGCCAGTACTTTATGACACAAGTTACAGGATGGCTTCCAGATGGTGCATAATTTAATTATATATTGACAATTCCATCAACCCCCTTTCATACTTTTCATACTTAACCACACCCTGTCCACTACAATTCCCACATGAACATGTATGCTATTATCAAACTCAATTAGTATATTAATACTGTACCCTTGTGACCCCTTTTCCATGTTAGATCCTATTTTATTTACCATAATGCTATCAGCCACTTTTCTGGGATTGGTGTCCATGGGGTTAATTGCACAATTCGGGGAGGGGAATGGGTGTTGTTTATTGGGAATTTGCTGTGGTGAAACTTGTTCAACTGAGAGGTATATATTTGAGGGAATTAAGGCCTTTTCTTGGGACATGAATTTTTTAATCATCCTGGGCTTCCAAAAGTCAGGGGAACACATGAAATTAATTTATTTCTTTAGTAATGTGCTATTCAAGTACATATAAAAAGAATGAGAGTTTAATTAAAATTTAAAAGTGATACACGATGACGTTCTCGTTAAATTTAAGCTTGTATTGCATACTATAGGTTCTGATTGACCACAGTGCTCCATACAGTTGATTACTTGTTAGTTTGGTATGGTTGGGGATGCATCCACTTAGACTGTCCAAAATCGTAGTCCAGAATAGTCCCAGTCTGAGTCACGCCTAGCACAGAAGACCTCATTCAGTCCAAAATATGTTCAAGTCTGCCAGAATTTTTAGTTTGAGCCTGGCCGACAGTAAGACCTTATGAACATTTCTTTTGGTAGGATCTGTACATGGCACATGAAGTGAGACTAGTGGAACACGCTCACCTCTAGCTACAGTACTTGTAACACAGAGTCAGAGAAGCATGACATGCAGTGGCTGTCAGTGATTGTGCCTGCATTGCCTGGGGGGAAATATGTCGACCTGTGTAGGGAAGAAATCTGACGCCTGCACTCATGCCGTAAAATTGATGAAAGGGAGGTGGCTGGGTTGTGTCATAAGCACAACAAATACCACGTCAAGAAATTTATGGCCTCTGGAGTTAATTTGTTGACTTCTGGTTGTATGAAGGACCCCCTCCCCTAAGTTCTATACTGATACACCACACAGATTGCAGTTGCAGCTTGATGGGAAGGCACCCAGGGTTCTGTTGGGTGTCACAAATCAAAGTCCTGATCCTCTCACCCCAAACAGTTATGATTCTCTTAACCTACTAACTTAAGCAATCCCACAATTATTTAAAATTCATTCTCATTCAGACACAACCTTAGTTAATCGCTACAGGGTGAATACAATAGGTACATTCATCTTCGTTGTTTTAACAGCTTCATGATGTTGACATTATCAAACAGGGTCTATATTCACATAGATGTAATTTTCTGCCATCTTTTACTCATAGTGCAAAAAAAAAAAAATGCATGTTGTAAAATTCAAGCAACCTTGGCTAAGGATGTAGAGTACTAACATGGCTGTATTGTAAAAATGTTATGTAGAAATATAATTTTATCATTGACCCATATTCTGTTGTGAACAATTAATTGCGTATCTGATTTGGATGCAACTTACAAGCCTTGCTATTATCAACTGCAGTCTACGCAGTGCTCTTTTAATAGAACTTGTAAATATACAGGATGAACCCAAAAGAAATTACTTCCTCCTCTAGAGCCCATAATTACTTTATGAACTTAGTGGGAAGTTTTCAGAAGATTCACTGACATTGTACTGCAAGGATGTAAAGCACAAATCATGTTAATTGGTGGAATTGTTAAAGGTCTATTAATAACCGATACACCCACATTGCAGTACGAACAGTGACGGTGCATGCTATATAACCGCTACTGTAAGCTACTGTATGTGTGGTATATTGTACACCTCAGGCAGGCGTGCATTAAGGGGCACTTGTTGGGTCTATCACCTTCCATGATACTCTGTATGCAGTGGCAATGGGGGGGGGGGGATTTTAATCCATTTCCTGTCCAATGCAGTGACACCATGACCCAAATTCCCTTACAGGTAGTATACGGAGCATGGCTGTGTCACTGCTTCATACAGTACGGCTGCATTGTGCCTGTAGGGGCCGTTGCAGGAGGATAGGGGGCATTTATTAATATTTAGTAATCATTTGTTGGCTGAAGCCAGACTAATGAATTTGGAAGAGGAGGCACATTGGTCTGGAGTCTAGCTAGCTTTAGAAAATTGCTGTCAACATTTTTAAGGACCCACATAGTAATGGTGCTAGAGTATTTTGACTTTGACAAAATTAATCTTGAAGGTTTAGTTGTGATTGTATGTGAAAGTTACGGGGAATACTTCTAATACTTAAGGTAAAAATAACTAGTGCAAAACCATTTAGAACATTTTTGGAGGACATTAGTGACCCTACCCCCCATTACATGGCTACATGCCATTATGCCGGTGGAGTGGGGATATACAGCACATGTGAAACATCTTTCATGCTTTACCTACGGTTTTAGTATCAACCTACTTTAGATCTATATTAAAATAAAGACAAATTTTAGAGTGGAAAAAATTTAGTCATAAAGTCGAGACCCCCTCCCGTCACTTGTTGTGCGACACAACACCCTGGATTTTTTTATCCCTACACCCCACACAACTATCATGAACCTTACCCATCTACTTCAACAGTCATAGTATTTGGCGTAAGTTTTTGCTGTAGACATTAACTAAGTCTCTCAGAATCGGTGCTTAGACTAACAGACGTGGACATATTCGTCACTATGTATCACACACTCTTAGAAATCATCCTCTTCAGACTTCAGCCTCTTACTTATCTATTACCTCACTGTCATGATTATGCTATGACAGTCATCATTACGTGACATTGCTTCTTGAGAAAGCCAACATTGACACCCCAGTAGGTCAAAGGCGGTGTGGGGTGTAACTGGTATCTAAGTTAGTAACATGATCTGTGCCCTCAAATGAGGTATGCCTTCAATGTGTTCACACTGCATGAACACACGTTTGGCTGTAAGCTAACGCCAAATGTTACGTAACCTTTTTGTATTTTAATACATCCCTTTATGACAATCAATTAATCAGGTGTTAATGTGACTATATCAAGTGTACGTGTCGTGAGCTTCATCTTCTCTCCGAGGCGATGACACAACCACAAAGGACTCATTTGATAGCATTGTAATATGACCTGATTTGAGGTCAGAACATCAGCCTTTCTGGTTATTGTAAGTTTTCTGTGAGGCATGATTTCCATCATTACATGGTACCTGTCCTCCTACTAGTACTAATGCTCCCGTAATCAAAATACAACACTGCTAAAGATATTCCAATATACCGACACAGAAAGAATCATTGACAGTAAGTGGTTACGGTTTTCGTTACCACATTTTCTTGTAACAGCTGCTTGCTTCGAGTAAGCCCTTTTTATCAAAAGAATAAAGCATATGTGTAAAGCCTTACTTGAGGATTTTTTCATTTCTGGCGACGTTTCTTCCTTCTTTATCATCGTAGTTGCTGCTCTTTCTGTCAGTTTTTCTTCAGGATGAACGTTAATCCCGTTATCATGTTTTGGTGTACCTTTTGTATGTGACATATCTGTTTTATTTTTGAATGAAATTAAAAGACTAAATTGGACTAGATGATCTGTTCTCTCTGGCGAGTTTGGAATGAAGACGTATGATCACTGTGATGAGCCTTTTTGCAACCGTTACCTCTAAGAAATTTTTGTTAACATGTCTTGTCCTTTGCGTACCTGTTTTGTTTCTCTGTTAATTTCACCCCTGGTATCGTATTTTGAACATCATATTGAAAATATTTTGTTTTCCTGACAATCGGTTAATAGGCCCGTGAGTTTGATTACGCAAAGTGGGTTTGATCCTTCTTTACTAATCTGTATTCTGGTGGAATAGTCTGCTTGATACACTATCTAAACAACGTGCCACCATAAAAGCCTACATGAAATTTGGAAATTCATGTAACTGGAAATGGTATTTCACATGCTTCTTCGTGAAATTTACACAGTCGTAATTTTGATTTCCCCTTTTTAATTTTTTCCAATAAAAGATGAGCAATTGATTAACACCAGAAAATTTTACAGGTAAGAAAAATGAGGGTTGCCTATACTTATGCTGCTTAAATTGGCAAAGTCAAAGTCGTTTCATCGTCCACATCTCGATCGGCGTCCTGGGAAGGGTAACCTTATCCAGTTCTGATTTTCATTTTTTCCTTTTATATTTTATTCTTTATTTCTTCTTTTCAATTTTCTTAATTTTTTCTTTTTCCTTCTTCCCCTTTTTGTTGTTTTAACAGGCCTACATGCATATTTGTGCTGTACTTTTCTTTACACTAAATCTGTGTGCTGAAAATACCGTGATTTTCGTGTTGTCAAAAAAATGTTTTTTCATCTAAAAGAATTACATATACAGAATAAAAAAAAGAAAATTCTGCAATATTGAAAGTAATTGTTTTGCAGGCAATATATTGCCTATGCTGACGTCTCCCTATGGTTGCTCACGTGTTGAAATTGATTTGCTTTTTCCAAATTCAAATATATCAGAATTGCGTGCTGATAGATATGGAGGGAAAGGGTGGATTTGTTACCCCTTTTTGCAAATGGAGGGGTAAATCTCCCTTTTTCATCTCCGTAAAAATCAGATAATTGCCAACATCCTGGTTTTTACTTTAAAAGGAGGACAATTTTGCGGCAATGCTTGATTGAGTGCACAAATAAAGGGCTTTAAAACCTTTTAAATTTCCCCGAACGTTGTCATTGACGTAAGTCTTTGTCTCTCTGAATCCACTCATAACTTAAGCCCAGGACAGCATCAATTTGGACCCGGGGTTAAGCGATAATTCACCCTCCCGAATCCTTTTTGTGTTTCTGACGGAATCACTGGAACATATCACTTGCGAAATATTGACTATGGGAAGCTTTGCCCATGGGAAACACTCAGTGCGAGGAATTTTCTAGGTAAAAGGCATTTCCAGTTGACCAAATTCCCACGGTGAACAAGGGCTTAAAAGTTTACAAACCCGCGTGATTAATCTAAAATGGTGTCCTGTAATCCTCTGCTTTCTCCCGTAAACAAGCAGGAAAAACAAGCAGAACCTTTGATTTTCTTATCTTTGCTTATGCTTGAGCTACGAACAACTGCGTTAAGTAATAAATAACAGTCCAGGCCCTCGTCCAAATGCCTGATTCGCCAGGTATGTGTATTCCAAAGCAACTGTCGTAGTGATGGGCGTAAGGGGTTTTCACTGCGAATTTCAGGGTAATTTGTCTGTTTTTTTTTTTTTTGTTCCTTTTGTTAAGTCATTGCTTCGTTGAATAATTAGCACTAAAATACGGGACATTTTAAATTGTTGAAAATTTTCAAACAGCTCACAAAGTATTCGATACACTCAAAAAAAGAAAAAAGAAAAAAAAATGACACTGTTTAACGGTTTGCATGTCCACCTTTGATCAATGGACGAGTCCAACTGACAGTGGCATAAATCTCCTTTCTGTACTGTTCATGACGTCATGGGCCGTACCTTTGTTGCAACTCCATGCTATAAGGCCAGTTATCATTTTCGTGAAGAAGTTCTTTCGTTCATTTTCTTGATTCTCATAGAGTGCTTTGCCCTATAAAGAGCTCATTGTGTAGAGTGAATCATGTAGATAGGAACGACACTTCTTGGTTACTCTCAGCTGGCATACTGCTGTGCACGATAAGCTTTTATTCTGGCAGTTTTGTATTTCATTGTTGTGGAGTAAGTCAAACTGTATTGTGATACCATGGATCCAACACAAAAACGCAAAATACATGCCATACGTTTTGCACGGGCCGACTCAAAGGAAACCCACGTTATTCTGCAACAGCTACCTAAACAGTGAAGAGGTACAGTATTGGGGCACGTTGTCGTGGCTTACAGTACAGTAAACTACTGTGCAAAAGCCTGTAAGGTAGTTAAAACACACATTGTTCGGCCATAAGTGCGTTTGCGTTTACTGATTGGTCGATTGCTTAAAGTATGTGGTCAAACGTACATCACAAAAAATTGATATTTCTTGAACAGTATACTCGCAGCTGTACATAAATGACGTCACGTGACCACTTCTCTAGCATTCCCTCCTTCTTTTAGGTCTGCGCAAATGAGATTTCGCGGAACTGTGACTGACGAGTGATCTCCCACTTTATGATGAATAATGTTTAAGAAGGCTTATAAGTGGTCACAATTACACGGTTAGCGGATATTTAATCTTTTACACACATAGAAATCAAACATTTTTAGGTTTTTGCAAAAATATCCTTCAAAATTACGCTCTCGAAAAGAAGCAGTGGATTCTCATGTCTTATATTAGGACCAGAAACTTTGGGAGTATCTGACTCATTAAGGCAAGGGCGGATATAAGGAAATTTGTTTGGGGGGGGGGGCAAACTCAGCTTGAGACCAAGACGTCTCAAACAGTATCAGGGGATGTCGTGCACAAATATTCTTTGGGAGTGGGAGTGGCACGAGAAGTGGTGACTGACTGCCTGAAAGACTATCTAAGCGGAGCGCCACCATCAGTTGGCGCGGAGCGTACAGAAAATTTTGAAAAATCGCGACCTCTCAGATAGCCGGAAATTGCATTTGCCAGGCTTGAAAGTAGAATTTAAGCAGTCTTTATTTTGAGGTTTCCTTTGCAATAACATTTTAATAAAAAGAAAACCAAATAGCAAAATGATCAGAAAATTACCAGATGAAATGTACTGGCTCCTTTACAGGACGATGTGACATTTTATCATTTTCTTTGTCGCGAAGTAAAATATCCATTGAAAAGAATAGACCAGAACCAAATTTTTGTTTAATATGTTACAAACGAACATATTCTAAGCACCCTGATGAAGTTTTCATTCATTTCTCATGTTCGGTCTTCGAGATATTAGCAACTGAAGTTGACACATTTTCTACAAAAGGTAAACTTGAACCAAGGAGGTGCTATGTCATGTATTCATATTGATGGTCAATGTTTTGTTTTGTTTTTTTATTTATTTTTGACCCCGCTGTTTGATCTTGAATTGATTAGGGATGCTATCTTGCTATGGAAGTTTTTAAACTTCCATTGTTCGGGATGCACTTATGGTTACAGCATATCACAGTTACATTGTATAAATATGGTGTTATATTTTATAGAAAGACAACTAAACATTTCTACCAATGTGAATACTTGACTTCACGTCTACTTGTTGCAAGTTCACTCTTTGTAGAAAGTATGTCAACTTCAATTATAATATCTGGAGAACAAAACATGGGAAATGAGTTAAAATTTCCCCAGTAAGCTATGCCAACAATGCGTTCCTCTTCAAAATATCAAACATAAATTTGTTCTGGACTTTTTTGTTTCAAGGAGTTGCACACCGTTGGAAATAAATTGAAATCATAACTTTTCGAATCATATTAACTCATATCACCAGTGACTGAATGAGCCTGTAAACCTGAACGGGCCACATAGAAGCATTGGTAGCGCTACCAGCATCAATAACAGTACTAATTCAGTACTGCTATTGGTGCTGGTAGCGCTATCAACACTTCTGGGCGGCCGGTACTGGGCTAAAATTTTGATACAATAACGAACTATATCCCCTTGACAATTACGCATTAGTTTATACTTTATTAATAATGTATGACATTTGTATGAGAGAGAAGGCTGGGATAGTTTGCCCAGATTAAGGAAAAGTCAACCTTTGATTCATGTCATATCGAATAACGTTATTTTTGGAAAATTGAAGACCATGCTTTGGAAATGTTTGGAAGGGGGGGGGGGGGGGAGTTCCCCCGTGCACCTAAGGCGAGCCGCAAATACATTAAGGGATGTGAAACGATGCTTTTGTATCGAGGTTTAACGATGAGACCATCGGCTTTTCTGTTGATACCAAAATTACGTACTTTAATTTACCATTTTTTTTTTTGTAAACGGCATTACCGTACAATATGTATTTGGTTAATACTATGCATATGGTCAGTGTAAAGACGTTTAAGTCATACCTTATAGTATTCGCATTGTTCTAATACGGCTAATAATAACGTCGGCCATAACAACATAAAGTGCAATTATTATACGGTGGCTTTTGCAGGACGGTTACCCATTACAAACTTGACATATACTTCCAATGTTATTTCAGAGAATTATGGCCTATGAAAATTAAGGCTTCAGTTTTCAGAACATATTCAGTAACATTAAAATTTTAGCCAATGAAGGAAAGAAGTCCTGGATACTCAAGAATAGGACTTCCAAATATAAAGTATAAACCTGGGAGTGGGACAGTAGGTGTATAGATCATGGCCAAGTCGGCCTGAATTAAACAAACCCCAAATTTAGAGGGTTCTACTTCAGACAGATATATTCATGGGGTTATTATTCTTTCTTACCTGACCATTACTGTATCGCAAACAGAAAAAATCAGTCTTACAACATTTTCCATTTCAGTATTAAGTATATACCGCAATTTTCAAGTTTTCTACGCTTAATTTTATTGAGCCAACTTGGTGTTTAAGAGAGGGGTGAGAGTTCCAACTTCCTTCTCCTTCTCAGAGTAAATAAATAGACTGGTGTGAGGCTTGGTATGGAAATTCATACGCCTTCTAGCTCTTTTTAAGCCTATATCATACAAAAACGTAACCTTATAATGCCCATAATAACTCTGACTTGCATTCTGTAAAATTGTTATGTAGAAATATAATTTTATCATTGACCCACATTCTGTTGTGAACAGTTACTTCCGTATCTGGTTTGGATCCAACTTACAAGCCTTGCTATTATCAACTGCAGTCTACGCAGTGCTCTTTTAATTGAACTTGGAAATATACAGGATGAACACAAAAGAAATAACTTCCTCCTCTAGAGCCCATAATTACTTCATGAACTTAAAGGGAAGTTTTCAAAAGATTCACTGACATTGTACTGAAAGGATGTAAATCACAAATCATGTTAATTGGTGGAATTGTTAAAGGTCTATAATAACCGATACACCCACTTTGCAGTACGAAGAGTGACAGTGCATGCTATACAACCGCTACTGTAAGCTACTGTATGTGTGGTATATTGTACACCGCAGGCAGGCGTGCTTTAAGGGGCACTTGGTGGGTCTATCACCTTCCATGATACTCTATATGCAGTGGCAATGGGGGGGGGGGGGATTTTAATCCATTACTTGTCCAATGCAGTGACACCATGACCCAAATTCACTTACAGGTAGTATACGGAGCATGGCTGTGTCACTGCTTCATACAGTACGGCTGCATTGTGCCTGTAGGGGCCGTTGCAGGAGGATAGGGGGCATTTATTAATATTCAGTAATCATTTGTTGGCTGAAGCCAGACTAATGAGTTTGGAAGAGGAGGCAAATTAGTCTGGAGTTTAGCTCGCTTTAAAAAATTGTTGTCAACATATTTTAGGACCCAAATAAAAATGGTGCTAGAGTATTTTGACTTTGACAAAATTAATCTTGAAGGTTAAGTTGTGATTGTATGTTAAAGTTACGGAGTACGTCTTATACTTAAGGTAAAAATAACTAGTGCAAGACCATTTAGAACATTTTTGGAGGACATTAGTGACCCCCCATTACATGGCTACATGCCATTATGCCGGTGGAGTGGGGATATACAGCACATGTGAAACATCTTTCATGCTTTACCTATGGTTTTAGTACCAACATACTTTAGATCTATATTAAAATAAAGACAAATTTTAGAGTGGAAAAAATTTAGTTATAAAGTCGAGACCCCCTCCCGTCACTTGTTGTGCGACACAACACCCTGGATTTTTTATCCCTACACCCCACACAACTATCATGAACCTTACCCATCTATTTCGACAGTCATAGTATTTGGCTTAAGCCTGTGCTGTAGACATTAACTAAGTCTCTCAGAATCGGTGCTTAGACTAACAGACGTGGACATATTCGTCACCATGTATCACACGCTCTTAGAAATCATCCTCTTCAGACTTCAGCCTCTTACTTATCTATTACCTCACTGTCATGATTATCCTATGGCAGTCATCATTTCGTGACATTGCTTCTTGAGAAAGCCAACATAGTCACCCCAGTAGGTCAAAGGTGGTGTGGGGTGTAACTGGTATCTAAGTTAGTTACATGATCTGTGCCCTCAAATGAGGTATGCCTTCAATCTGTTCACACTGCATGAACACACGTTTGGCTGTAAGCTAACGCCAAATGTTACGTAAACTTTTTGTATTTTAATACATCCCTTTATGACAATCAATTAATCAGGTGCGAAATGTGACTATATCAAGTGTACGTGTCGTGAGCTTCATCTCCTCTCCGAGGCGATGAGAGGTAATCAAGCACAGAAAGAGTATGTAACAAAAAAATAAGAATGAATGTTCCATCATGTCTAATCTTGATTCTTATTAAAATTAAATGTCAGGCTAATTTCCTACTACTACTTCCTAAGTCTTAATTAATTACGAACATGTCTTTCCGCGATGTGATGCTGGGTGCATAGTGTTGTAACAAAGCCCACACAACCACAAAGGACTCATTTGATAGCATTGTAATATGACCTGATTTGAGGTCAGAACATCAGCCTTTCTGGTTATTGTAAGTTTTCTGTGAGGCATGATTTCCATCATTACCTGGTACCTGTCCTCCTACTCGAACTAATGCTCCCGTAATCAAAATACAACACTGCTAAAGATATTCCAATATACCGACACAGAAAGAATCATTGGCAGTAAGTGGTTACGGTTTTCGTTACCATATTTTCTTGTAACAGCTGTTTGCTTCGAGTAACATTTGCTAAGCCCTTTTGATCAAAAGAATAAAGCATATGTGTAAAGCCTTACCTAAGGATTTTTTCATTTCTGGCGACGTTTCTTCCTTCTTTATCATCGTAGTTACTGCTCCTTCTGTCAGTTTTTCTTCAGGATGAACGTTAATCCCGTCATCATGTTTTGGTGTACCTTTTATATGTGACATATCTGTTTTATTTTTGAATGAAATTAAAAGACTAAATTAGACTAGATGATCTGTTCTCTCTGGCTAGTTTGGGACGAAGATGTATGATCACTGTGATGAGCCTTTTTGCAACCGTTACCTCTAAGAAATTTTTGTTAACATGTCTTGTCCTTTGCTTACCTGTTTTGTTTCTCTGTTAATTTCACCCCTGGTATCATATTTTGAACATCATATTGAAAATATTTTGTTTTCCTGACAATCGGTTAATAGGCCCATGAGTTTGATTACGCAAAGTGGGTTTGATCCTTCTTTACTAATCTGTATCCTGTTGGAATAGTCTGCTTGATACACTATCTAAACGACGTGCCACCATAAAAGCCTACAGGAACTTTGGAAAAATCATGTAACTGGAAATGGTATTTCACATGCTTCTTCGTGAAATTTACACAGTCGTAATTTTGATTTCCCCTTTTCAATTTTTTCTAATGAAAGATGAGCAATTGATTAACACCAGAAAATTTTCCAGGTAAGATAAATGAGGGCTGCCAATACTTATGTTGCTTAAATTGGGGAAGTAAAGGTCGTTTCATCGTCCACATCTCGATCGGCGTCCTGGGAAGGGTAACCTTATCCAGTTCTAATTTTCATTTTTTCCTTTTATATTTTATTCTTTATTTCTTCTTTTCAATTTTCTTTATTTTTTCTTTTTCCTTCTTCCCCTTTTTGTTGTTTTAACAGGCCTACATGCATATTTGTGCTGTACCTTTCTTTACACTAAATCTGTGTGCTGAAAATACCGTGATTTTCGTGTTGTCAAAAAATGTTTTTTCATCTAAAAGAATTACATAATTATACAGAATAAAAAAAAGACAATTCTGCAATATTGAAAGTAATTGTTTTGCAGGCAATATATTGCCTATGCTGACGTCTCCCTATGGTTGCTCACGTGTTGAAATTGATTTGCTTTTTCCAGATTCAAATATATCAGAATTGCGTGCTGATAGACATGGAGGGAAAGGGTGGATTCGTTACCCCTTTTTGCAAATTGAGGGGTAAATCTCCTTTTTTCATCTCCGTAAAAATCAGATAATTGCCAACATCCTGGTTTCTACTTTAAAAGGAGGACAATTTTGCGGCAATGCTTGATTGAGTGCACAAATGAAGGGCTTTAAAACCTTTTACATTGCACCGAACGTTGTCATTGACGTAAACCTTTGTCTCTCTGAATCCACTCATAACTTAAGCCCAGGACAGCATCAATTTGGACTCGAGGTTAAGCGATAATTCACTCTCCCGAATCCTTTTTGTGTTTCTGACGGAATCACTGGAACATATCACTTGCGAAATATTGACTATGAGAAGCATTGCCCATGGGAAACATTCAGTGCGAGGAATTTTCTTGGTAAAAGGCATTTCCAGTTGACCAAATTCCCACGGACATGAGGTGAACAAGTGCTTAAAAGTTTACAAACCCGCGTGATTAATCTAAAATGGTATCCCGTAATCCTCTGCTTTCTCCCGTCAACAAGCAGGAAAAACAAGCAGAACTTTTGATTTCCTTATCTTTGCTTATGCTTGGGCTACGAACAACTGCGTTAAGTAATAAATGACAGTCCAGGGCCCTCGCCCAATTGCCTGATTCGCCAGGTATGTGTATTCTAAAGCAGCTGTCGTATTGATGGGCCTACGCGGCTTTCATTGCGAATTTCAGAGTATTTTGTGTGTTTTTTGTTCCTTTTTGTTAAGTCATTGCTTCGTTGAATAATTAGCACTAAAATACGGGACATTTTAAATTGTTGAAATTTTCAAACAGCTCACAAAGTATTCGATACACTCAAAAAAAGAAAAAAGAAAAAAAAAATGACACTGTTTAACGGTTTGCATGTCCTCCTTTGATAAATGGAAGACACTTTTGTAGCTGTCAACGTTTTCAAACGTCGCAGTGTCCCACTGGAAAAGTTCATAAACTGACCAATAATAAGAGAATCCAATTGACAGTGGCACAAATCTCCTTTCTGTACTGTTCATGACGTCATGGGCCGTACCTCTATTGCAACTCCCTGCTATAAGGCCAGTTATCATTTTCGTGAAGCAGTTCTTTCGTTCAGTTTCTTGATTTTCATAGAGTGCTTTGCCCTATAAGGAGCTCATTGTGTAGAGTGAATCATGTAGATGGGAACGACACTTCTTGGTTACTGTCAGCTGGCATACTGCTGTGCACGATAAGCTTTTATTCTGGCAGTTTTGTATTTCATTGTTGTGGAGTAAGTCAAACTGCATTGTGATACCATGGATCCAACACAAAAACGCCAAATATATGCCATACGTTTTGCACGGGCCGACTCAAAGGAAACCCACGTTATTTTGCAACAGCGAACTAAACAGTGAACAGGTACAGTATTGGGGCACGTTGTCGTGGTTTACAGTACAGTAAACTACTGTGCAATACCCTGTAAGGTAGTTAAAACACACATTGTTCGGCCATAAGTGCGTTTGCGTTTACTGATTGGTCGATTGCTCAAAGTATGTGGTCAAACGTACATCACAAAAAATTGATATTTCTTGAACAGTTTACTCGCAGCTGTAAATATGTGACGTCACGTGACCACTTCTCTAGCATTCCCTCCTTCTTTTAGGTCTGCGCAAATGAGATTTCGCGGAACTGTGACTGACAAGTGATCTCCCACTTTATGATGAATAATGTTTAAGTAGGCTTATAAGTGGTCACAATGACACGGTTAGCGGTTATTTTAATCTTTTCTACTCTTAGAAATCAAAGATTTTTAGGTTTTTGCAAAAATAAAATTACGGTCTCGAAAAGAAGCAGTCGTTTCTCATGTCTTATATTAGGACCTGAAACATTGGGAGTATCTGACTCATTAAGGCAAGGGCGGATATAAGGAAATTTGTTTGGGGGTAGGGCAAACTCAGCTTGAGACCAAGACGTCTCAAATAGTATTAGGGGATGTCGTGCACAAATATTTTTTTGCGGGGGGGGGGGGGCAGGCATGAGAAGTGGTGACTGACTGCCCGAAAGACTATCTAAGCGGAGCGCCACCATCAGTTGGCCCGGAGCGTACAGAATATTTTGAAAAATCGCGACCTCTCAGATAGCCGGAAATTGCATTTGCCAGGCTTGAAAGTAGAATTTAAGCAGTCTTTATTTTGAGGTTTCCTTTGCAATAACATTTTAATAAAAAGAAAACCAAATGTACTGGCTCCTTTACAGGACGATGTGACATTTTATCAATTTCTTTGTCGCGAAGTAAAATATCCATTGAAAAGAATAGACCAGAACCAAATTTTTGTTTAATATGTTAAAAACGAACATATTCTAAGCACTCTGGTGAAGTTTTCGTTCATTTCTTATGTTCGGTTCTCGAGATATTAGCAACTGAAGTTGACACATTTTCTACAAAAGGTAAACTTGAACCAAGGAGGTGCTATGTCATGTATTCATATTGATGGTCAATGTTTTGTTTTGCTTTTTATTTATTTTTGACCCTGCTGTTTGATCTTGAGTTGATTAGGGATGCTATCTTGCTATCTTGCAAATTAAGTTTTTAAACTTCCATTGCTCGGGATGTACTTATGGCTACAACATATCACAGTTACATTGTATGAATATGGTGTTAAATTTTATAGAAAGACAACTAAACATTTCTACCAATGTGAATACATGACTTCACGTCTACTTGTTGCAAGTTCACTCTTTGTAGAAAGTATGTCAACTTCAATTCTCATATCTGGAGAACCAAACATGGGAAATGAGTAAAAATTTCCCCAGTAAGCTATGCCTAGAATGCGTTCCTCTTCAAAATATCAAACATAAATTTGGTCTGGCCCTTTTTATTTCAAGGAGTTGCACACCGTTGGAAATAAATTGAAATCATACCTTTTCGAATCATATTTACTCATATGACCAGTGGTCGAATGAGCCTGTAAACCTGAACGGGCCACATAGAAGCATTGGTAGCGCTACCAGCATCAATAACAGTACTAATTCAGTACTGCTATTGGTGCTGGTAGCGCTATCAACGCTTCTGGGCGGCCGGTACTGGGCTAAAATTTTGATACAATTACGAACTATATTCCCTTGACAATTACGCATTAGTTTATACTTAAAAAATAATGTATGACATTTGTATGAGAGAGAAGGCTGGGATAGTTTGCCCAGATTAAGAAAAAGGCTACTTTTTATTCATGTCATGTCGAATAACGTTATTTTTGGAAAATTGAAGACCATGCTTTGGAAATGTTTGGAGGGGGGGGGGGGAGTTCCCCCGTGCCCCTATGGCGAGCCGCTAATGCATTAAGGGATGTGAAACGATGCTTTTGTATCGAGGTTTAACCAATGAGACCATTGGCTTTTCTGTTGATACCAAAATTACGTACTTTAATTTACCATTTTTTTTTTTTTTTGTAAACGGCATTACCGTACAATATGTATTTGGTTCATACAATGCATATGGTCAGTGTAAAGACGTTTAAGTCATACCTTATAGTATTCGTGTTGTTCTAATACGGCTCATAAAAACGTCGGCCATAACAACATAATGTGCAATTATAATACGGTGGCTTTTGCAGGACGGGTACCCATTACAAACTTGACAAGTACTTCCAACGTCATTTCAGAGAATTATGGCCCATGAAAATTGAAGCTTCAGTTTTCAGAACATATTCAGTATCATTAAAATTGTGGTGAAAGAAGGAAAGAAGTCCTGGATACTCAAGAATAGGACTTCCAAATATAAAGTATAAACCTGGGAGTGAAACAGTAGGTGTATAGATCATGACCAAGTCGGCCTGGATTAAACAAACCCCAAATTTAGAGGGTTCAACTTCAGACAGATATATTCATGGGGTTATTAATCTTTCTTACCTGACCATTACTGTGGCGCAAACAGAAAAAATCAGTCTTTTCCAACATTTTCCATTTCAGTACTAGGTTTATACAGTTACGTACTGCAATTTTCAAGTTTTCTATGCTTAATTTTATTGAGCCAACTTGGTGTTTAAGAGAGGGGTGAGAGTTCCAACTTCCTTCTCCTTCTAAGAGTAAATAAATAGACTGGTATGAGTCTTTGTATGGAAATTCATACGCTTTCTAGTTCTTTTTAAGCCTATATCATACAAAAACGTAACCTTTTAATGCCCATAATAACTGTGACTTGCATTTTTTGAAAACTGTGTGGTTTGAAGAAGGAGTCGTTTCAGTGGAAAAGACAGAAACCTTGTGCTGTACGACACATTATACCTAGCTTACATAATTTTTGTTCAATCAATAACCATCAACCAAACTCAATTAATTTACATTCCCCAATTCTTATTCTCGCCGACTTAAATTGTCCTAAAACCTCATCTCTAGCCAATGTGGTCCTGAAATGCAGTTCTACAGTAGGCCTGCTTTTGATTAACAGACAGTGATGAGGACAGTCATGATATTCCCTGGCAGTGTTTTTTGTCACAATCCAGCTGGAGTGTTTTGAAATTAATTCTCATCAGTGTAACACTCAATGAAGTGAAAATTTCCTAGATATTGTTACATTAATTGTCCTTATCTTTCTGATGTGAAAGAGGCTACTTAAGTAGAATCATTGAACAACATTCTCAGTTTCCTGCATTGCAGCAGACTGTAAATTCTCTTTTGGGCTAGGCACATCAAGCTGGTCCAGTGAAAATGAGTTGCGAACATTGCGTCATTTCTAAAGGGGCAGTGTAGTGATGATTTTTTATCCTATCATTCGTAGCAGTCCCAATATTAGGTAGTTTAGACCAGCATTAACATGTCAAAAGAAATGTCCATTTGTAAATTAACCCCCTTCCCTCTCAACGATCGTACCTAATTTTGGTATTTGCCTTTGAGTTGACTTCAGTATTTTTTATTGTTACTCAGAAGCTAGTTCCAATTATTTCACCATTTGTATCAAATATATAGTAATATATATATGTTTGTTATTGTAGTGCGCCGCACTACAATCTTGGCATTAATGGCCAACTGACAATTTGTTTCGTTAAGCCTTGTATGGCTCACAACTCATTTCCTTCGCGTACCGTAACTTAGTTCGCAGAAATATCCATACTCTACCATGTGCTGTAGTTCTCTCATCCTTTGTTTCACTGGTAAAAGCAGAAGCTATTTTGACAGCAGTCTGGCCTGAACCTTTTGACAGCATGTGGCATATTGCGAATTAAAGGCCCAGTTCTCTCACCCCAAACAGTACCGATTCTCCTAACTTTCTTACTTAAGCCCCTCCCACAATATTGTCTGAAATTCATGCTCATCCAGATACAATCTCAGTTTATTGCTTCAAGGTGAATAAAGAAAAACTCAATTTATATAATCAAAACACTCTCAGTAACGTTCATGCTGTGTAATATAAGCTTTGGTACTCTGCATTAATTGAATCAGCTGTCAATCAAAGAGCTGAGCCAATTGAGAATTTGGTACCCTGGTACCAAAATTGTAGTTTGGGGTGAGAGGTTTGGCCCTTAAATTACCACATAAGTCACAATACACAGCGTCAGCAGTTATTCAGCCTTTTAAGAGAGTGTTGTCATGCAGCGGTGAAGTCAGGGGAGTCTGAGAGGGTGTTATTATTTAACATATAGAACAGTGAAAGAGGAGACAACACGACATATCGTATCGTATGGCTAAGTAGGTTACTCAGCACCTGATCCAGTGATTGCAAATATGCTTCAAACTAAAGCTAGTGACTGACTACTCGTAATCTATTAGTAGACTAGAAGGCCTGTATTTACATCATTCGACATTCTTCTAGGTTCTTTTTGCGTCCAGTCAGAGAGCTTGAAGACAACTGGTGTAGCCTTGTACCTTCAAGAAATAGGTTTGGGTATATAACTCTGCTTATTTGCAAGCAAATGCAGTTCTAGGTTTCTTTGAGACTCATGTCGACAATATCCAGAGAGTGTGCCACTTTTGGCAATAAACCATGGCTTCTTGTCACACGTGCGACAACTAGTTAGTCCTTTCATCGAGTCTGTCCTTGTCTAAGAAAATGTCATCTTTGAAACAATTCCCGACCCCTTGTCGCATGTGTGAAAAGGAGTCAGTCCCTTTCCCACGGAATAGAGTATGAGGATGTGACATTTGGCTATAATATTGCAAAAAAAAAAAATAAATATGCCGAAGGCGCTGTCCAGATGAAAGTAGAAAATCCATTTTGAAAGTAGAACTTGTTCTGAAAGTAATTGGGGAATTATAAAAGCGCTTGTGAAACATTCTACTGATGATCTTCTTGGCCCGCCTGTTCAGCAGTGGACACTTTTAAAAAGGTCCACTTTCATTTTCTTTCTCAATTTACTGTGAACATCCTGATGAGTGTACATGATTGTGCAAAGATTTTTTTCAGAGAATAAACATTGGATTGAATTTGATACAGTTTCCAAGTACAAAGATTTTCAAACCAGCTTTTTATAAGCCCGTCTTCTTGAGGTGAGCTGATTAGTTGATTTTTTAGTGCAAATAAGGTACAGGTTCGCTCAGTTGTCAAAATTGACACACCAGTGCTATTTAAAGTGGGAATCGCTGAAATTACCCTACCCGCGTGAAAAGGTCTAGAATGAAGGGGGATCTGAATTTTTCTCCAGTGTTTCCATATTTCAAAGGGATTTCCAAGATTAGCACCCTGTTACCTTAAATTTCTTATTTAGTAACTGGATTATATACAATTAATCATCTTTTTCTAGATAAATTTGTCGTTTTGGCAGGGCCTACAAACATGTAAAGAATGGCATCCAGTTAACTTTCTCCAAATATTCTTTTCTCAAAATTCATCCGCTAATGTTGTTCGAAGTCGAATTGCTGTCCAACTATTTTTCGACTTCTCCTTTCGTGTGAACGCATTACTTATACAATACTTATACTGTTAGTGTGAAACAGTAGGCCAACGATGCGAAACGTGTGTGCATTAATTGTAAAACGTGGCGAAGCGTACCGTGTACGTAGTAATTCTCAAACGGACACTGGCAGACAATGCGCAATACGCTCCAAACATGGAGTTACCTGCTCCATCCGCAATTTTTGCAGTGAAATCATTAAGTAGGTTTGTTAGATGCAGTTTTACGGCTCAGTTTCTATCCAATTGGTTTACATTGGGCTTGTTTTTCCTAATTATTCTCAGCCTCAAGCACAAGTGTTCTGTCCGGAGCGTATTACTAGTAAGCCTTCTTGGCACCGATCGAGTGCTAGCCTGGGCTAGCACTGGTTTGTGCAATGTGCATTGTAGGAAACTTTCACAAGAGAGCTTGACGACATGCAGCTAGAGGCTACTGACTAGGCCTCTCCTGCCCCTATGTCACTTCCTGACGTTAACATGGAATGAAGAGTTTCATTTTGTTTTTCCAGCCAGTTGTTTTTACTTGAGTGATCCAGTATGCCGGGACTCTTTACAGTCACTATGGTGCCATAGAATGTTAGATATACGCGCACTTAATTAATTCAGTGTGGGGGCTGTGGTCACGCGTAAGGGTCGACATAGGGGTAAGATAAGATAAAGATTATTGCTCATAACATTCTGCGGTACCTTCACCCCCAGCAGGCTATCATGCGCAGTCGAATGTTCGAGGGGCAAATGGAAAAATCCACCGTCTAAAATGGCCAGGGGCCAGTACCGGGACACCGACAATTTTCCCGGGAGGTCAGCATGGAGCCCGCTGTTGGTTAGGCACGTGTCTAAAACCGTTCTGACAATTTGCCATGTTTTTCCTTGTAATTTCATATTCAGTACCTTACTTATGGCCTGGCAATGTTAAGAAGAAAGGATGTGACCATTTTGTGGTAATTATTGTTAATAATTTGTGTCGAGAAGCACCTTTTATCGAAAAAGGGAATCCTTACAATCTAAGACGTCGCCTAATTATCGGTCAGCCCATACTGACACAAACACTGTAGCAGAAAACATACAGCTGGAGAGTAACGCCATAACGGATAAAAAAACTGCCAGTGGATATTATCATTGAGCAGTTAAACAAATAACAATCCGTCTCACCCCCTTTACCCTTTTGCCCCTTTCTATTACCTTATGCTTCACTTGTGTGCTCTACCTTAGTTGTCCATTATCATATCCTTATGATAAATCCAATGCGGTTTAAATGTGCAACTAGACTTCAGCTAGGTTATGATTTTGTTATGTTGTTTTAAAGTGTCCGTTTCTTTTTCGTGTTTCCTTGTTCTCAAACCTTTCTGACCGCGACTTTTCCATCTAAAGTCACCCTTCTCCTTTAAATTCTTCCGAATATGTATCCCAATCCTGTTGAAACACAGCATCATACATTGAAAAAATTGAAATGTGACATGCAATGCAGTGGCGGAGCTAAGGATTTCGGTCAGAGGGGGCAAAAATGGTAGCCAGGGGTGCTTCGAAGGAGTAAATACCCTGAACCTCAGCACGATCGACGCCACGGCTTTTCAGACTTTCCATTTGATTTTCCGCAACTGGTAAAAGACTACTTTGCCATTTCTCATCAGCTAGTTTTTCTTTAAAAACACGTTTAAATCATCTATCCATTGGCCTCCGCAGAAGAAAATTCGGAAGGGGGGGGGGGCAAATTTCTTTTAGGGGGAGGGGGAGCTGTGTGCCACCATGAGTTGGCGCGGATCGCAAGAAAATTGTGGCCCAAAATGCCTATCAGATCGCTGGAAATATGGCATTCTAAAGCCTATTTACCGCGTAGAAATAGGGAAAACACTGAGTGAACTGTTAAGAAATGTTGATGTAAGTTTTTTACGTCATTTTCTTTATGTTTCTTTCGTTTTTTTATTTTTTTTATTTTCCAGGGGAGGGCAAGTACCTCCCTTGCCCCTACCCGCGGACGCCCATGTTTCTATCGCTCTTTTTTACATTCTAGTTTGAAGGCGGTCGCTATATTTTGTGTTATTGTCAGGTCTCGGTTTAATATTTTAATGTAATAATGTGCTACTTTGTGAAGATAACGATTAAACCTGATAGAGCTAAATAGCAAGCAATCTTACAGGAGGGAAAGTTATGGAAATTAATTACCGTTAGGTGTACATTTTTGGCATCTGGAAATCAAGATAAGTACACGAAGAAACATTAATTGACGTAATTTTCATGATGTGACCACTCTGAAATAGCCATTAGTAAAATATATTGAAAGAAATAGCCAAGAAAAAAGGTCTGCTTGGCTCTCTAGATACAGAATTCATAATAAATAAAAGTAGCCTAAACCTAGGCTTATTAGATGCAAATTTTCTGGCTCTTGAGACCACGAAAGTACAGAAAGGAGCATTTTAATGGGATTGTCGTGCAGTGTCAGAAATGGTCATTTATCATGAGAATTGTCACTTGAGGAATAACGAAGTGGTAACTGCTTTTTAAAACTCTTAAACCATTACCACTATGATAACAGTTTTATTTTATCTTTACCTGAATGTTCTCTTCAAATGATTTTGTGAAATGTTGTGGAAGCTATTTGGTATCATTATAAACTCTTTTTATTGACTGTTTTGACAATTTTCCCTGACAGTTAGAGGGCTATTTGCGCTACAGTTATTGTTGCGCCCTTTGTAACATCTTTTAAATTGGCCGGAAGGGTGAATTTAATGTCAGTCTGTGTATTTTGTAAGCTTATTATCACACTTGGTGTGGAAGCAATTATCTTAGCACAGCAACATCATTCATTAGTGTGTATAAAGCATGAAGACACGTTTCGGCAAAACCTATCCCTATATTACAGAAGATGACCCTTTCCTTCAGAATAAAGTGCATATAGTACAGTTACTGGTTGCTGTTCATGCCGCCAGAATCTATTGCAACTTTTAGCCAAAATTTCCGGACAATTCAGTACAATTGTCCCGAAATATTTTCTCCTCAATACTAAACCACAAAATGGCAGATTTATGATGCCTGACGAGGGTATCCCTCTAATGGGGCAACGTTAAGTGACCTCTGACAGGAGATTTAGGATTCTGAGTAAACTAGCATGACAGGTGACAAGTTATTAATGACTCCTTGTGAAGTAGCTCTTATAGGATGGCCTATATATACAGTGACAGGGGATTTACCATGTTCAGTTATTACAGTGCACCAGCTGAACTTTTGACCCAACTTTAGGAGAATGATCAGTGGCATCCTGGGTGTATGAAGAAAAGCCTATTATTAGTAGGAATAAAGTGTAGTGGTGATACAGGGGAAACTGTTATATATGGTGGGTTAGATTAGATGAAAATAATTATCCAGTTCCTCCGCACTTACTTGTATGGAAAGTGTTACCACCCGCTACTGTCATTGTGTCAGTCTTTTAATTTAAACACTAAATTAAATGGCACAGACATGCTGTAGAATTACAGAACAAAAAGTAAAGAAATACAAAGCAGGTACGGAAAAGGTGCTGCCAATTTTTGGAGACAAACGCACAGTGCTTTTTTCTGCTGTCTTTATGTATTCCTTTATTTTTTTCTGCAAATCTACAGAACTTATTTCAGTGCATGTATCAAGGAATGTCAGATGCCATTATGCAATTTGTACTTCATAAGGCCAATGGCCAGTACAGTCTTTTGAATTATTAGATGCTCAGACAAAATTTGGAAAGGCCCATGGTCAGCAGTATAATAAAAGCAAAAAGCTTTGAGTAGCATATAGAAGTCAGGTCAAGCAACAAGTATACAGAAATTTGACAAATTCAATTTATGAAAGCTGCAAATCAGTTCAAACGAGTACTCCCTCTTGAACTCATTGTATTGTATAATTCATTTCTACGCAGTGGGGTCTGAAGGGAGGAGGGGGGGCATGGGGGCATTGGGCCGTGCCCCCCTCACGGATGCCATTTTTTTTTAGATCCTAAAAATATGTAGCCATATTTGGTAACACAGATTTTACTTCAAAAGATAGCATATGTGGCACGAGATTGCATTTAAGGACACCCAATTTCTCAAAAAAAATTTCAAAGGGGAAGGATTGTCTCTGCAGGGCCCCTCAGTGAATCTAATTAATTTTAATTCCTACAAGGCAAATTTTGTCAAATTTTACTTAAAAAGGTAGCCTCTGCATCTCCCCGCTGTCACCGATTGCCTCCACGGACATGCACGGACACGGACATTTAACATAGGCCTACAAGTGGAAGTACATTTTACGTGGTAATTTCCTGATCACTTCGCATGTTCCTAATTTTTTCTAATTGCAAACAAAAGCTAAACATAGCAAACTAAGCTCCTGTTCCCCTTTACCGATCGATGCTCTTTTATTTTGTCTCCTATAAGTATGCAAATTTAATGAAGTTTTACCATGATACTTCGAAAGGTAGCGTAATTAAGTGGCATATAAGATTGCATGTAAAGACACAAAAGTTTGTTTTATCCTCATGAACCACCAGTCACAATTCAATTTTTAACTCTGTTCCTGTCAAAGTCGACAATCTTGCACTATTTTGCATCTAGCCTCCCTGAAAACGCCAAAAATTTTCAAATTTTTCCAAGACCCCTCCCCCAGGTCGGCGATCGTTCAACATACTACATGCCCTCTGCTGCTGCATATGCCACTGTTTTTAGGTGTTGTATTTTTTTAAAATATTATGCTATGTAAAAGAATAAAAAGGCTGCATGTCCTTCATGTAATGGTCCAGAGCCTTTACAGCATTTAAGCGTGTCTTTCTTTGTACAATATGAACTTGTAACAGAAGCACCTTACAAGAAAGACTTGAGAGTGATGCAATAAACATAGTTGTAAATTAGTGACATTCTCTTAAAAAGAATGCAGTCACCTCAATTCGAATTCAAGTAGTGTAGTAGTAGCCTACTGTCCTGTTTCATGGTGATCATTGATATAGTTGATCATGTGACAATATTCTTTCTCCACAACGGTGACTTTGTGGGTATGGCCTGTGCAGTTAGTGCCAAAACTATACGTTTACATGAGTGGTTGATTATAAACTGATTATAGGCGGGGCGACTGTGAAAAATGAAGGGGTGGAAGCATGCTTGCACCCCCACTTCCTGGGTCAGAAAAACCCTTTCTTCATTGTTCCATACCTGAAATAAAAGCAAAATTTCCTATGCGCTTTCGCGTGCCGTAAAATGCAATGTAGAATGCATATTAGTTCTCGCTCATAAATCGTTTGGTAAACTTTTCCCAGCTCTGGATTTGACAAAATCCGATATTTACCAAATGTGATACCACATTATCAAGAAACAAAGACGGATAAATTGCTATTTTTTTAAACTGTCTTTCAAAGAATTCCAATTTTTTCTTTAATGAAAGCTCTTGATTTTGATATTTTGTCTTAAAAAGACAACAAAGTTTGGGAAACTTTAAAATTGTCATTGGAGAGTGTCAGTAGGTAACATGATGTAGCAACAATGATTCAGTCATCATGCAATTCCTTAGATTTGCCTCCAATATATGAAAGCAGTGCAGATTCTTCAGTAATATCCCAACTCTTTAAATTTTCTAACAGGAAACCCAGAATCCAACGCTTTCTGCAATACAAGCTCCATATCTACATCTATTTGTTTGAAAGAACAAAAATTTTGTTGCGATTCCCTCGCCACCACAATTCGTTCCTCATACAGTGGTGATAACACTTGAAGCAAAAATCGGAAAACTTAGCTTCTTCTCACAAGCCTGTTACATGCTATTTTGCTGTCTGAGGGGTCACGATTTTGCAAAATTTTCTGTTCGCTCTGCCCCAACTGAACGTGACTTCATATTCCTGGCAGGGAACCTTTAACCTACCGTACTCAAATGCTCTCATTTACACCTACCATCCGATACCCTTCAACTCTGTCAGTTGAGTAGTCTATGTAGATGAATTTTTTAGTTATTGAAGTGTCAAAATGTTATCAATGTTCAATGTTGCAGATCAGTGACGTAGCTACAAGAGGCAGGGGGGCGATTTCCCCCTGGTTCGAAAAAGTGCAAAATTAGGAAATTTGCCATTTGAGACACCAATCAACTACAGTGCGTTCTTCTACTTTTCCTTCATAAAATCCCAAATTCTTCCTAATGAAAGTTCCATATTTGTAGCGATTAAGAGTTGGCAAAATTTCCTAAACTGCCACCCATAATGCAGTTAGTTGTCGCTCATAAAAGCAGTCAGTGATAAAGTTTTCCAAGCCACTACAGTGCCGTTTCCCTAAAATTTTCTTCAATATAGGCTTTTAATCTTTAAATATTTTCTAAATTTTCTTCAATATAGGCTTTTAATCTTTAAATATTTTGTTTAAAAAAGGCAACAAAATTTCGGAAGCTCTTTGAATGTCGCCGAGAAGCCTCAATCTGTACTTCTTAGATAAAATCATGTAAGAACAACGATCTTCAGTTGACATGCATGATCTCAGATATATGTAAATAGGAAACGCAGATTCTTCGATAGTCCCCCAAATATTCTAATTTCCTTTCAGGAAACCCTAAATCTTTTTTTTTCTTTGGCAATGCAGGCTCTATATTTTCCTAATAGGCCTACAGTACAGTTCACATTTAAGAACAAATCAGATTTGTATTTTATTTTATTTTTTTTTTCTTGCTCGTAGAAAAAGCGAAAAAATTTAGCATTAAAAAGTACCTTTTAGTCAATGGGGTAGGGTGAGGTGCTTGGTCCAAAATTGTTCTGCCCCCACCACTTTTTATATTGCTTCCTACGCCATTGAAACTGATTGTTTACAAGTTCAACTGATGCACAACACTTGACTGTCTTTACAACAAAATAAGCCATAGGGAGCTATGTTATTTTGTATTGTGCCTGAGGGCTGTTTACATGAGTACCAAATACACCACGAACAGCAAAGCACATGGAAGACACATACAACTTGCACTGCACTAGGCAAAGCATCGATCGGCCCAGCCAGTCTAAGGCCTAAGTAATCTTCAGCCTAAACACTCAGTAATTTTTGAATCGTTTTAGTTAAAATTCATAAACCTTGCTGTTTTTCTTGTATTAATTTTCCTCATTTTTGGGTTTGAAAAATGAAACTCTCCCAATTTTGAAGTCAGACAGGTTAACAGGCACTATGACAAGAGCCTTATGGGTTTCACACTCCACAGGACTTGTCCCATTCTCTCTTTTTCCTGCTTCTTACACGCCTCCCTTTAATATCCTACAAATTTTTATTTTTGTTGTCAGTTACCTTGAAATATACTTTAAACACTATGCAGTCATAGGGAAAGCCATAAATATTATAAACTCTGCAGAATAAACCCTTCATGTCTTTATTACCTACAGTGGGATGCAAACAAATCTAAAGGAGAAATTAAAACTGTTGTAAAAGTATTCATTTGATCTTTTGCTTGGAATCTGACAATTTCTTTCTGCTTGTTTGAAATTAGAGGTGTGACCTTGTAAGGCCAGTCCCAAGATTCACACTGAACAGCAATGGGAGGTGTAAAGTGCACTGCACAGGGCAATAAAGCTTTCAGGATATTTGTTTACTCAGTCAGGTCATGTAAGGTGAAGAGCACAGTAGCTGTCTGTCTTTTAGGTAGGAGTCTATGAGTGAACAAACATCCAGATATATGATTTTCATTTTTCTTTCAATTTCAAGTACTGATCCTATCAGGCATAGCTAAGACTTATTTGCAGGGCGGGGGGGAGCACCCAAATTTTCCAATTTTTTCCTACTGTATGGCAGCACCAACTTGAGTAATTTGGAGAGGGACAAGCAAATCAAGGGCTAAGAGAGCTTCCTGGGGAAAATATTCTCAGTTAGACCAATTTAGATGAGTAGCAGGGAAAGAGCAACCATGGCATATGAAAGGAGATCCTCTTAGGTAGAAATTCAACTCATTTCTCCCTGCCCACACAAATGTAGTGCCCTTATGCTGCCTAACTCAGGCACAACCTTAGTAGAAAATTGCAGCAAATTGTTTATCAATGTTGAAGTATGAAAGCTGCTTATGTTAGCCCACAAAGACATACCTTGGCACAATGAAATTTCAGAATATACACCATGGTAAAATATTGTAATTAAGTTCAATAATTCATCAAGCTCTTAAGTGAGGGTTGGAAGTATGCAGGTCATGGACCCTCCCCCTCCCTAAATCTTCTGGCTCTTGACTCATGGTTTTTAGAGGGTTGAAAATATGTGTGGAACTATCGATCCTCAACTTGGTCACACATCAACTAGACCAGTGGATGTCTATATGAGAATTTTTTCAGAGCAAATTGCCAAATTCATTCCAGAAAAAACACATTCCCTTCACATTCTCCTTATGGTATAAATATTGAGTCATATTAATTTACCCCGCTCCTCCCCTGGATTATGATCACGTACTGCCCCAAATTCCTTAAGAAAGTCCATAAACAGTAAGCTGCAATTTCCCCTCCATTGTCCTAGTATACTCACCCCTCTCCTTCCTCAACCTCCCCCCCCCCTCCCAACTAACACATCTCATCACCAAACACCAATGATGGGAGATGGGAGGCCACTTTTATGATGAAACTTCCCTACAGTTTATTGGCTTTCAAAGTAATTTTCAATTGAGTGACTATGCATATGGGTCAGTTAACTGTACGAGCTAGGGTTCCACCCACTCAATGTATAGGCCTACAGTTCTACTATAAATGTGAAAAAAAAAATTACAGCCTATTTCTAATTTTTCCCCTATTCTTACAAGTAATTCCTTCCCGCATTATATCCTCCAAGGTACAGTGTATTTTGATTCCGAGAAGATCAATCTTCCACAAGTTTCCGCTGTCTATAAACAACATTCAATTAAAGACACCCAAGAAAGTGGTCACCCAAAGATTATATGGATGCCCATATACTTACTAATGATTTCGAAATTGTTCAATGAAAGCATATAAGGAAAAGTGATCAAACAATGTAAAAGATTATTTTTGGTGATTAGGAGAAATGTTTTAAATAATTTTCCAGGCCACCTCACTTACAGGTAACTTATAAGGGCAAATTATTTGTAAAATTGGGACCTAATGCTTATTTTTGACAGGTCTTGACCATTTGTCATCTCCTGTTCAAGTTTTTCAGCATAGAATTTGTTTATTTAGGCTATTGAACCCTTTAGATACTTATTGTGGGCACACACTATATACTCATACAGTATCTAGCACTTACCAATTCAACTTGCCAATTCCTACAGACTGGTACCACAGAAATTGGTAGCACAACTGTAGGGAATTAGAAATGAACTATATACTGTATGCAGACTGGCAGACAATAAGTTTTCACTGACCCACATAAGTATACCATCACAATATAGGGCAATTTGTTCACATTCCTTCACAAGCAAGCTGACCAAACCACAAATGATCAGCTCCTCTGGGATACTGAAAACAGGACTAAGTCTACAGAAGTTTATGATGGATGGTGGGGTGTCATGGCTGTGACAGCAACCTGCCATTGGATTGCTCCTGGGTCACAGTGTTTATTTTGGATGGTTAGAAGTTTATTCTCCTAGGAGTTGTTAATGAGATTGCTGGAAAGAATAGTCAGTGGCAAAACTGGCAATAGAATTCTAGCGTCATGTTGAGCATTTTGTTATCTGGGCCTTAAAACAACGCTGTTTAATTATATCTTTCTCCAATACTGGTGCACGAGTAAAGTATATGTAAAAAACCTAACAATGGTGCCGACAGACGATTTTGGTCCGTCGGGGGGGGGGGGGGGAGCGTCCGCCCCCCTGACCATATGGCAGCTCCGCCACTGATGCAATGGCAAGCCTTGAAATAGTTTCTTTAAATTGTAGAGGGCTAGCGAATTTTTACAAAAGACGAGATGTGATGATGTGATGCATTTCCTGCGTAAAAGAAACGCAAATATTTATTTATTACAAGAGGTACATTGGTCTTCAAATAAGGAGTGTGCCCTACGGCTAAATTGGGTTATGAATTATATTTTCGCGGCGCAGAACAAATGCACGAGGGGCAGCAATCTTAATGAATAATATGTTTGCCTTTAAAAATGAAAAGTTTAAGTATAATGATGATTGTAATTATGCACCTATATCTTTTCAAATAGAGGATCATGATTTCACAATATTTTCAGTGTGCGAGCCTTACAGGGATTCCCCTAATTTTTACAATCAAATAAATGAATTCATAGGTGAAATGAATGGTACTTTTTTGGTATGGGTGGAGACTGCAAACGTGTTCTAGATCCCTCATTGGATTGTGATAGGTACTTGCATGAAAATGACCCTATGGCAAGAAATGCAGTTGTAAGTTTATTGAATGATCACCAATTAAGTGATGCTTATCGATTTTAAAACACCAACAAAAAGGCGTATACATGGAAAAAACTAAATCGATTTAAACAAGCAAGGTTAGACTATTTCCTTGTTTCGTATGAATTATTATCTGCTCTTAATTCTGTGAATATTGGTCTCGGTTATAGATCAGCCATTCTTTAGTAAATATTTAAATTTGTATTTAAGAAACAATCTCAGGGTCGTTCGTATTGAAAATTCAAAACGTCACTATTACGGGACAATGAGTATGTTAATTAGGTTAAATGTATAATTCGTGAGACTTTTCCGAACTAAATTTTAACTCCGACTAAAACAGAAATTATTGAGAGTATCCCAAAAGAATATATTCAGTTCAGAATTCCTGAGTCACTTCTGTTAGGAGTTATACTCATGAATATTCGTGGAAAATCTATATCACACTCTTCATGGAAAAAGGAAGAGCTGCATCAAAAAGAGCAAAAACTGATTGACAAAATTGGATCAATTGAAGAAAATCTCACAGAAGAAACTGTGAATAGCTTACATGAAAAGAAAGCTTTGCTTGAGTCAATTAGAAAACAAACTTTAGAAGGGGTTCTCCTTAGACCACGTGCCCGATGGTATGATATAGGAGAGAAGCCTACACGCTATTTTATTTCTTTAGAAAAGAGAAATTTTACCAACAAAAAAATCACTCAAGTGATAACTCCAAGAGGTACTTTAAATGAGAAAGATGGGATTCTTAATGAAACCAATGCATATTATGAAAAGTTTTTCTCAAGACATAACTCATGTGTTCCCTGCAATCTGCGGGATATTTTCAATTGTTGTAATGTAAAAGTCTAAAGTGAAAATGGAGCTCAGGGTTTAGAAGGACAGCTTCAAAACGATGAAATTCTCCTTGCACTTAATAAACTAACAATAAGTCTCCGGGACTGAACGGTTATCAAATTAAGTTTTTCAAATACTTTGGAATGACATAGGGGTCTACATTAGAAAAGCATTAAATAATTGCTACAAAACAGGTTCACTCTCAATTGCATTCTCTCCAGGAGTGATCACACTACTTTTAAAGCCAAACAAAGATAGAAGATATTTGAAACATTGGCGACCGATTACGGTACTTTACTTCCTGCGATTAACAAACTTGCGTCAAGCTTTATCGCTGACAGAATGAAAGGAATTCTTAATAGCCTTATTTCTTCTGATCTAAAAAGGATTCCTTAAGGGAAGGTTTATTGGAGAAGCTACTGTACGACCTAATGCTGTATACAGAATCCAATAACCTTCCCCGTCTTTTCGTCTTGATAGATTTCGAAAAAGCTTTTCTCTCTCTAGATCATAATTTTTTGTACAATGTGTTAAGTAGCTACACTTTTGGTACTTCATTAATTGGGTGGGTTAAGTTTTTTTGACAAATAGTAAGACCTGTATGCTAGTCAATGGTCATTTATCCACTTTATCTCCTTACTTGTTTCTTCTCCGTGTGGAAGTGCTTGGTATTCTTTTCAGAAATGACAGTTATGTGAAGGGGATTCAAGCTGGGGAAAGACAGTTTAAAATAAGTCAATATGTGGATGATACAGTAATCATGATGAATGGACCAGAGGCCTCTCTTTCTATGAGTTTGAAACTCCTAGATGATTTTTATTATATGTCTGGATTACAGGTTCATATAGAAAAAACAAATGCTGTTTGGATTGGTTGCAAGAAGAATGGTGCCCTGATTTCACAGAGGTGTAATTAAGGTTGGATCAATGATGATTTTAGTATCCTTGGGGTCACATTTAATACAAATTTAAACTCTATGGTCGATTTAAACTTCAACAAAGCATTAGAAAGTATTCAAAGAATTTTAAGACATTGGTCAAAGAGTCAGCTGGGGGCTTTGGGTAGAGTCACTGTAATTAAATCACTCGCCCTCTCAAAATTAACATACCTCTTGATGCCTCTCCCAGATCCGGACGAATCTTTTGTCACAAATATGCAACGTTTACTGTTTAAATTTGTATGGAATGAAAAGCCAGATAGGATAAGAAGGACTCAATTATGAAATTCTTATGAAGAAGGTGGTGTTAAGATTGTCAATGTTAATGTTTTCATAAATTCTATTAAGATCTCATTGATCCGGCGGCTTTATCATGAAAATAATGATTGGTGCATTTCGTAAAACGAAATGCATAGAGATGTAGGAAACTTATTCGATAAAAGTATGTACTTTATCACAAAGTACATAAAAGTTATGAAGTGCCCTTTCTGGATAGATGTGCTATCTGCTTGGGTTAGTCTTAATAATAACAATTCACCAACGGATTCCTTGAGTCAAAGAGTTTGGAACAATGACTTTTTTCAGATGGATGGTCATCCCGTAAACACCCTCGCTTTTCTCAACCAAAAATTCTATTTTGTAAATGAGCCCTTTGATGAAGAAGGGGATTTTTATGACTATGAGACTATTTGTGGCTACTTGGTGGTTAAAGTTGATTTTCTTACATTTTGGGGTCTTCAAAGAGCTATTGTATCAGCCAAACATTCTTTCAAATTTGTCAAAAATCTCCCATGCCTGTAAGGCCTCCAATACATGGTATTTTATTAAAGTCTGATAAAGACTGTCGGGAATTTTATGATATTATTGTGAAACCCTTTGCCACTTCCAACATAAGAGACAAATGGAGTGATGTGCTTAGTGCATCTATTTCAAGTGAAATTTGGAAATTCTATAAATAATTTGACCTTTAGATGTAAAACTCCTGTTACATTAATATGGTTCCAATATCAAATTGTTAACAGTTTCTTATGTGCGAATGTATTACTGCATCGTATTGATCTCAAAGATAATGATCTTTGCCCATTCTGTAAGCAGGAGAAAGAAGACGTTTTACCCCTATTTTGTATGTGCCCTGTCATTAATCACTTAATTAGTCAATTTAATTCTTGGACAAAGGGCAAACTGTCTAAGAATTTTTACTACTCTAACAAATTTCTAATTTCAGGATACCATGGTCACAGTATAGAAATCGGGGTACTGAATGACATTGCCGTCATATTTAAATATTACATCTGTAAATGTAGGCTGAAGTCGGCAAGATCCACTTTATCTTCTCTTCTTGGTGAACTAAGAGATTTTTTGAAGGTAGAGAAATATGTCAGCTATGTCAATTTAATTTCAAGATTATTCAAGGTTTCGTTGAAGTGGGAACTTGCACTCTCTATGCAACCCTCTCAAGACTGAAATTATACTAAGTCCTACCAGTGAGATAAATGCATGAGCTAGCAGTGTAGTGCTGTACGTATGTGAATTTATATATGAATGTATGTATGTATACATGTTTTGCATGTCAATTTGAGGATACTGTTCAATAACAAAAAGAAAAAGAAATCCAAAAACATTCCCCATCAAAACTAACTCCTAATTATGTTTCGTGATGCCATCAATGGGGACATACTAGATGACGCAACTGAGTGAGGAGTATATCAGGAATTCATTGCTGGCTGTGTTTTAGTTAGGCCTCCAAATTGGAAATGTCGAAATTTTAATAGAATGTTAGGTCTGGTCTTGTAACCTTTGTAATTACCTTTCCTTTAAGTTTATTGAATTTTCCGTCCTTTTTTCTCTTATATTCTTTTTTCTTTATGCCTATTTGTGTTTGCAACACAGGTACTCTAGGTAACTTGCTTTTGTTGAATTGGGGAGTAGAGCTATCGACAAGCCCATCAGGGTTTTTTAGTTTTACTTCCATCTACTTCAGTGTTATGTATGTTTTCATTACTTTTGTGTATCCATACATTTTGATGATGTAGAAAAAAAAAAAAATAAACGAAACGAAACCAAACGAACGATGTTGGGAATGTTTGCTTATTTGCTATCCATAATGAGGTCCCTTCGGAAAATGTTTGCTTTACAGGAGGGCTGAGATGCAAAATGGTGCTTTTTGAAAACATGTGGAAGCATATTGAAACAAGCATAAGTATTATCAGTTTTGGGCCCGTTTTAGCTCCTCCTGCTCGGACAAACTGGGTCAGACTACTTACTTCCGAAGGATTCCCCCCTACTTGTTGATTTTTCCCGACTAGGCCGGCACAGTTGAGGATTAGCATTTTTCATGTGTGTCCTCATTATAATTTTTTTTCAGTTACTTTTGTACTGATTTTGTCAGGGATTTTTGAAGACCGTCTTGTGTTCATGTATTCCCCAAATTTAAATTTCTAACTATGTCGTACCCCTCCACTACTTGATAAGCTCTCTTAAAAATTGCTGTCTCAAAAAATAAATAAAAATAATGTGCAAAGAACAATATGTTAGGGAAATGTATTTCAGAAGGTGAAAACCATATCACCTGATTTCATGGAACCACTAATGAGATCTACTAGACGGTCCAGGAACAACAGATAATCACCTTAGAGTGATATTTCTCGCGGTAAAGGGGTATATTTGTCAATATTTTATTGCACGCTGCGGGTGAACCGATGGTCACGCTCAGCTAAGATAGCCTTTCAACCTGCCAGAGACCACACATTTGACCCTTCAATTTCCCAAGAGGGATCTACCCCCATGGCTAGTACTCTTGCTTATTGACAACAAGTATACATACTACATCCATGGAGAAAAATATTTACTTCTTTGGTTTGTCTGTTTACTAAGTGGGCAGTAGAAATGCTTCTTTTGGTTCCATCCCTTCAGGGCCATATGAAGGTTTTTTTTTCCCAGATTGGGCATGAAGTGTGATCAACGGCCTGGGGGTGATGTATGATAGGGGGCACAGAGGGACGGAATTTTTGCATTCTCAAAGGTCCTCAAATGAAATCTGGTGCACTCTAGCGTATGAAAAGATCGAATTTTCTGCAATGAAATTTGATAGGAATATAGAGAAATATTTAGAGGTGAAATGAAAAAGGCCTTTTCCCCCCTCAGTATTGGGGAATGAAAAGATACTTTACTGCTCCACAAGAGCAAAGACGTAGATTTCTTTTCACCTGGGGGGGGGGGGGGATGGCGGGGTGAACAACGTCAAATTCGAAAGTGCGAAGCCCTTAAAGGCCTGTCCACACAGGGTGCGTTGCGTTCCGTTCCGGATACGACACGGCACGTCAGTTTTATCATTTTGCACGTAAATCAATGGAACCGTCCACACAGGATGCTTTGCGTTCGGTCACGATCGATGAGGAAAAAAAGTTGACGTATCCTTCCGGATGAGTCAAAAGTCCATGTGCGTTCAAAAGCAGAGTTGACGTACGGAAGCATGCGTCAACGTTAACGTTAACGAGATAACGAGATAACGTTAACGAGATATGGATGCAAAATGATACTATGTCTGGGCTTAAAATCACAATGAAACGCCTGTAAAATAAGTAGAAAAGCTCATTTTTGGGGCATTTTTTCACAACATTGGGAATGTATACGTAGGCCTATGATTCTTTGGGTACCCACTACCCTAGCGATATTATTGAATTCGGTAGTGGAAAAACGTTGTATTCATTGTTGGGACGGTAGGCATGGAAAGTTTGGACACTAGACATGGCTACACAGGGACATTTCACCGCACACAAGAAAATATAAATATACAATTTAGTGTATATAATTAGTGGCGTAGCTTCGGGGGCTAATGGGATCGAGCCCTTCTCGTCTGTGGAGAATGAGAGCTGCAATAGCTAGGTCGTCGTCACTGCCAGAGTCGCTCATGGTAGTCATATTGAATATCGTGAGTGACGGTGTGTAATGCGGCCGGTTTGCTGTAACTTTACCACGATTTGAATACACTTTTTTGTCAATCAGCATGCATTGTCATTGGAAACTACACACTCATCTCAAAGTGACGCATCGAAATTGACGTAGTGTGAACGCATCCTGTACAGACTGGCATGCGTCTTGACGTATCCGGAAGGATGCGGGAAAAAAACGTGTCGTATCCGGAACGGAACGCAACGCATCCTGTGTGGACAGGCCTTAACTGGTGGGGAATAGGGAAAGAAAGCCTAGGTGGGGTCAAGGGGACGAAGGAAGCTGTTAGGTTCAGACGTCTTAAAAGTCCAGGGAAGGGGTACATATACAAGGTATTTTGAGGCATGGTATTAAGCGTGAGAAAATCTTTGTAACCCAAGGGTTCGAAAACCATTTGTGATAGAACAAAATTATATTAGTTTAAACTTGGTCGACTACATTCTTCAGTCTATGAATAGAAGGACATAACTTAAAGGTCTTTAGGATTTTGAGAAAAATCGGCAATTGATGGAAATGCGCGCCCATTCATCATTCACCAATACGCCACTGAGACCATGCATGGAGTGTAAACTAAGCTGCGCTGGAAGCGCAACGAGGTTTTGCATCAGGGGAGACTGGGGTTAGTTGAGCCGGCAGGTGAGTTGAGCCACCACCATTATCTCCGAGAAGAATAACTTGAAGAATATTACGTTGCACCCTCTATGAAAAAAGGCAACACTAGTACCCTTTTACAGTGTTGTAGTACCCGTACCCGTACCCGTACTCGTACCCGTACTCGAGTACAAGATTCCGTACTCGTACCCGTACCCGTACTCATGGCCTGGTACCCGTACCTGTACCCATACTCATGGCCTGGTACCCGTACCCGTACCCGTACTCATGGCCTGGTACCCGTACCCGTACCCGTACTCATGGTTTATTTTTCTTCGGACCCGTACCCGTACCCATACTCATGACCTGGTACCCGTACCCGTACTCGTACTCATGGCCTGGTACCCGTACCCGTACTCGTACTCATGACCTGGTACCCGTACCCATACTCGTACGCGGGACCTGGTACCCATACTCATGACCTAGTATTCATACCCATGCTACTGGTCTTGTACTCAGACAACAACAACTTTAGTTTATAATGATTGACATTAAGCTATATATTAACCAAAGGTTCAGGATGACTCCTAGAGGGTGCATGATTTTATTACATATAGAACTACTCACCACACCAAATTTTGAGGATTCCCAACAAAACACTTTTAACAGATCAGTGTCCACTAAAAATTCTACATGAACATGTATGCAATATTCAAACTCCTTCAAAATCCTATGTATATTATTACTGTACCTTCCCCCATGCTAGCTCCTATTTTATTTACTATAATGCTACATGCCCCTTGTCTGGGAGTAGTGTTCATGGGGTTAGTTGCACTATAAGGGGCAGGGGGCATGAGTGGTGTTTACTGGGAATCTGCTCTGGGTAAATTGTTCAGGCCTGGGTAAGAATTTTACATGTTGGGTAATGAAGGCCTCTTCTTGGGGCATGAATTATTTAGTCATCCTGGGGCCCAAAAAGAAAGGGGAACACAGGACATACATTATTCTTCTAGTAATGTGAATAAAAGTTTATCTAAGATTAAAAAGTGATAAATGATGGGGGCCTGGTTAAATTTAAGCTTGTATTGTACACTGTAGGTTCTGATTGACAACAGTGTTCCATACAGTTGACTACTTGTTAGCAAGGCTGTAACCGAGTCCGAGCCAATTCCGATTCCAGTGACCCACATTCTGGGCCAATTCTGAGTTCAGTACCCCCCCCCCCCCGAGTTAAGCCGAGTCTGAGTCCAAAGGATCCTAGCCTGAGTCCGAGTCCATCTCATTAGTGAATGTGCTGTTCACTGTACAGTGGCCTCACAACATGGGGCATGGAGCATTTCCTCAAGATTTAGCCCTTACCACCTCACTGCCTTCTACCAGTTACTTAATATAACCTCTTAAGCTTCTGAGGGCTTCGCCTGCAGCCTTGACCCCACCCACTGAAGCACAGGTTTCATGCACTTCTAGGTCACTCTGCGTGAAAAAATTTTGCCCATAGTCTGCCTCCCCCACTAAGTTTGACATTCTTGTATGTAGCCACTGAAAGTGTTGCACATGATCAAGTACAGGATCATGTGTATGATGGGCGCAGGTACCAGCTCATGAGTACAGATATGGAGACCAGGTCAGGAGTGAAGGTATTAAGAGTCTGAATTAAAATTTCTCATGAGTTCAGGTATAGTTGGGTATACTCACCAGGTACTTTTCTCAGAGGGACTTCAAATCTTCCCTCCACTCAGAAATTACACTTACTTGATCATAAGGCTAGTGGGGCAATCTATTATAGATTCCCCTTCCCCTTAAAAATATGTTCCAGATCCCCCCTCCTACCCACACACACACCTTAAAAGATATGTCCCAAGCTATTCCTACAATTGCCCATTGCACCTGCCAACACCTTCATTTCCTGATGCCTGCATGTATGTAATTCACTGCTGTTTGTTGTGACTGGACCTAGATTTTCACACATTGTCATCCTTGAGGTTCATTGTCAGTGCTTGAATACAGTAGCTTAATCAGCCTGAAGCAAGGGCTTTGTTGTATGAATCCCATGGTCCAGCAACCTGTACCTATACTCCATGTTGTTCAACAATAAAAGTTTTTACAACAAAAGCAGTATGAATTGCTTGGTGTGAAAGTGTACAGTAAGTAGAGATTACAAAAATCTTGAGGTACAGAACTGGAAGATTCTAGGGCAATACAAACTACTCAGTCTTATGCAGTGGTACCTGATAATCCCTCGAGTTGAACCTAATCCACTCAACTTCATGGGCAACTATTGATTGATACACCTTGAATGAATTGCTACTGTAACTATGAGCATGTGGTCTGTGGCTTACTGTATTTAAAAAGGGGGGGGGGGGGGGGGGTGGCCGACTCTTCAAAAACTCAGTGGCGTGTTCGCATAGCTAAATTACCCGATGAAAGGGTGATAGTATTAATGGATATAGCCCTTAAAACGTTATACCGGGTGTAGCGGAGGATAGTATATCCTCGACGGGATTTGAGATTTAAAGTTAAATATTCAAAAAAGTACATCAAGAATCCCAAATAATAGGGCTTTGAGGTGGTGTAAGGTGAAATTGTGACCTTGCATAATAGCAAGTTATAGCATGGTGTGCTATTGCTAGACGCGTTTCGACCACAAAGATAGATATGGGGTCTCATCAGTAGCAATAAATAATCGGCCGTTTAGGCCGGAATGTCACAAAAATTAGAAGCGATGGGTTATTCGGATAATAAATCACTCAAAATATGAACTAAGGAGAGATCTGCGCTGTTGAGAGCGGAATTTGAGTTTGTTTCCGAAACAAAGTTAGCTCTAATAAGGGAGTCGCTCAAGTTTGGTGCACGTTTATAGGCTATGAGCGGAGGTTTCGGAAATAACTTTTTTAGTGTCGGGTGGGCGGTAATCAAGTGCCAATGTTTAGTTAAACATGTTTTTAAGTCCTTAGTTTTAATATGTGGTGAGTAGAGGAACTTAAAAACCAAAGGCGGTGTGGATTCTTTAATTCTTGGTGATAATTGTGAAATGCGCTCCTCAAAATTAATTTCGGAAGTTATATCCGAAATGTAGGAGTCTGGGTAATTTCGCCGAATCAAATTTTCTTTGAAAGAGATGACTTTAGTGTTAAAGTCTTGGCGATTGTTACACAGACGTAAGTGTCGGAGGGTTTCACCTTTAATAAATCCCTTGAAACAGCTTTCTGGGTGGCTTGAGTTACGGGATAAATATTGAAATGTTTCGCTTGGTTTAGAATATGTGCGGGTATCAAGATAATTAGAGAGTGCGAAACGATTTCCTTTAAAGATATTAATATCAAGGTAGTTGATATCTGGATATGATGATTCATAGGTGAATTTCAAGGTGGGATGTAAGGTATTTATATGATCCACAAAGGTTTTCAGTTCTTCTTTAGTACCGTCAAAAAAGAGAAGGATATCATCTCTATATCTCAACCAGCGAATAATCTGCTTGGAGAGGGGTAATATCTCGTTCTCAAAACGATGAAATGTAATGCCGGCTATTTCCGGTGAAGATTCTGAGCCCATTGCTACACCCACTGTTTGTAGGTAATAGTTAGTGTCGAATTTAAAACAATTGCGTTTTATTATGAGCTCAAGCATTTCACGGAAGGATTTGGTAGAAATTTTAGGTAACGAGTACAAGCCGTCGTCGGATACTGCGTATGCGTTAGTGCAGGCAAGGATAGCTTCATTTTGAGGTATATTGGTGTACATGCCGACTACATCAAGGGTAACCAAAAGAATATTGTCGGGTAGTTTTAGATTTTTTATCAACTCCAGGATATGATTTGTATCCTTCACGTAAGTCGGTTGTTTTTGAACCAGCGGGAGGAGAAAAAAATGTAAGAATTCGGATATTTGTTGGGTAGGTCCGCCACAGCCAGAGATGATGGGTCTCCCGATAAAAACGGAGCCCTCAGGCGGTGTTTTATGGACCTTAGGTAACATATAAAATAACGGTGTTCTAACTGAGTGGTTACTGGGATTGAGGTAGTCGAATATTTCTTCTGAGATTTCATCATCATGGAAGAGATTGGAAATCAGAGTTTTAACCATGGCAACGGTGTCCAGGGTGATATCGGAGGTAAGTTGCTGATATTGAGGGCCTGATAATTGCCGTAGTGCCTCTTTTTTATAGTCACTTTTATTAATAATAGCAACTCCTCTGCCTTTATCGAATTTCTTTATGACAATTGTTTTGTCTTTACGCAGTGAGCGTAAGGCAGAGCGTTCAAGTTTGGAGATATTAGATTCCGCCGGGTGTATCGGAATTTTGGCAAGTAAGGCCTTAGTATTATAAAGATAATCTTCCAGAGGTGTACATGGGGTCACTCTAGGTTTCCATGTAGAAGGCAGACGGAACTTATGATAGGGTTTGGAGGATTTATCATGCATAAAATAATTTATTCTCATGGTACGGGTGAGCTGATTAATAGCTTGTAGGAGAGAATATCGTTTTGGCCGCGAGGGCGTTGGTATAAATCCTAAGCCTTTACCCAGAAGAAGTATTTCTGGGTCCGACAGGGTATGGGTCGAAAGGTTCTTGATAAATTTAAGGCAGTTGTTAAGTTCATTTTGGTTTCGGGTCTAATCAAGCTAGTCCTACATACCAGTCCACTTGCACACAGCACGCCTTTGAATTGCACTTGAATTTTTGCTCACAAGTGTAATCTAGGCCTGCCAGTGGCACGTGATTATTTAATTTTTACTAGTCACTTTTTAACTGCCTGTCTCTCAGAAAGACCCCTAGGCCCATTTCTGTCAGTCCTGCCTCAGCTTAAATGAGTAGGTGAAAAAGGTATGAACTGTACTGCAGGCATTAACTTAGTCTCTCAGAATTGGTGCTTGCACTAAAAGAAGTAGCTATATTTGTCACCATGCATCACTCACTCTTAGAAATCATCCTTTTCAGTTTTCAGACTTCTGCCTCTCACTTATCTTCAAATGTCACTGTGCTCATAGGGTATATGCCATATGACTGGCATGGAGTCTTGATTCTTGATAAACTCAAATGTCACTGTAGTTTCATACTATAATGTTACCACCACAGTTTTCCTATGCAAGTCGGCCTATACAAGTCCGTGGTTACCACTTACAAACGGGAAGTGATAAATCGCACCCCTCTGGCAACCACTTCATATTAATGACACAGACGACACACCAACGTCACAAGGAACTCAATATTCATATACGAGGTAGCATAAGAGCGTTTGAAAAGTTCCCGATGATCTTGTGAATATATTCGCGTGATGCACAACGTAACACGCTAGTTAGAGCTTGATCTTGCAAATTATTGGAATCTGTTCTAGGGAATTTGTGAACAACAGTATTGGACGAACTGCAAAGTTGATAAACATACTTGTGACGTTGTTTGAAACGTTATGTGTTCCCCTTGTAAACAACTTTGAACCCACAAAATATCTCCTGTCGAAGCACTTACAGAAGATATCAAGGGTGTTACTGCATGCATGCACAGCTATACAATACCGTGCAAAGTTGTAACCTCCTGGAAAACAAAGTGCCCGTAGAATAAATCGAAAAAAGCATTACAATTCGGATCGGGTGGGGGCACGGTCTTTTAGTTTCTAAGAAACACGAGCACGTGAGAAAAGTTAAAATTCAAATAAAATGCCGAGAGCAAATGCAAAGACCGAGAAATAACTGTACTCCCCTTTGGTCATCACATTATTCAAGCTTTCAAAAATCTTTACTTGCGCATAGGGAAATACCATAGTAACTTACACGGAAAGTACACAAGAGAAAAATGGCTGCATCATTTTGTCATGGTGTTGTAATTAAGTGCTTATTGTCATGTAGTATGGTGCACCTTCCCTGGCCTTTAACATAGACGCCATCTTGTTGTTTACGAGCAATTCTCCCTTCCTTTTGTCCTAGATTCGCAGGGCTCTTACCGTTTCCGGTCATGTTTTACCGGTGAACGTGGGCGTCTACTTCGTTCTAGCTCAACGTGTACGCCGTATCCCGTATTTTCAATGTGTGGCCAATTTCACCCTCTACAGCCTCCTCGTTAGTCTTTTAGATCAGTACATTCATTAATATTGATTTAATTTGGTGAGTCACAACTTTTAACCAATCAGGGGACTACATGTGGTCCGATGTCCCATGAGGTTTGGAAGCTCAGGGACTGCCCTCCCATTATTTTGTCTTAATTGGAACTCGTGCAAGAGAGCTCGAAGCAGAAGCATGCAATCACCATGTATGTAATTAAATTTTAATAATTATTTTGCCGGCCGAGTCAAACTTGATCTTTTTGGAACTCAATCAACGAATTAATAAACCAATTTGAAAATTAATTGGAACTCTCATCCGTTTTTTTCTGTTTCCGGCTACGCAAGTAGTATACACCCCCCCCCCCCCATGTTGCTTCCCTGAAGATATCCGGTGTCGGAAAGCTTTGTCCAAAAACCGATCCTTTTCTCATTTCAAATTGTTTTAATAAAGGTAAGCTTTATTGGTTACTAGTTTGCTTCGGAATGATATGTCCAGGTGAAAGCAACTCGTAATACCGTTTCCGATCAAAATACATGACTTTTGACAATTTCAACATTTCGTGACGTCATAATTTGGGTAATTTCCCCAAAATAATTCCCCTGATTTCAAGCCTAGACCCACCACTTGACAACAAACCCATACAGCCAAAATAAAACCAGCTCTTCTCTTCTTGCTACCTATGACATGTGGCTCTCAGAAATACGTAGATCCATGGCAATGAACTTGTGGCTAGACTACTAGAAGTCATTTACAGCACAATATGTAATTGTGTGGGATGAAAAACGCCTTTTGTGCCCAGTGACATCAAACCCCATGATCAAGGACGGTGATCTTACTCATCCGTATCAGAAATTGGGAGGGAGACATTTTCAACGAAAGACGGGTAACCAGGAACTCTGATTAGGGTGAGAGACACCGGTGAAGGGTTATGTATAACTAGTATAGTGACACCATGTGGTACCCACTGTTTGCAAGAATCGCGAGCCATAGGCCTATCAGTGGACTGCCTTTGGTAGCTTAGCCGTGCCGATGAGGCATCCTTTTTATTAGTTTTAACGTTTCACTGCAAAAAGAAAGCTCAAAATAACGACGGCTTAAAGGACATGAGCAGCCACCCCAACTTGAAGTGAGGTAATATACTTTCCTGTTTCATGATTGGCTGTTGAGACATTTTCTCTTCAAATGTGAAATTTACTGCTTGCTTTACCTTAAATATGAAATACTTATTAAGTCAAAATAAGATAAAAGATATTTCGAAGAAAAATAAGGAGAAAACTGAAATATTTAGCTGTGGTTTCAAAATAAGTTGACTCCTAACCTGTGAAATTTGCTAAAAAATCTGTGTAATGCCATTTCCGGCTGTCGGGGGAAGGAGGGTGCGAATTTTCAAAAAAATTCTATATGCTCTGGCCAACCGATGGTGCGGCCACCTGTTAATTTTTGGACAGGATAACAAAACGCGACTGCTTAGATTCTGCTTACAAGCTTGGCGAATGTTATTTCACCGTGACCTCGCTGAGGGGTTGCGATTTCCAAAATTATCTGACTGACCGAGCCAAAGATGGTGGCGCTCCGCTTATAGCTTATAGATAGCCTTTTGGGCACTATTGGATTTCGTGGCAGAGGATTTTCTCCCCAAACTGAAATGCTCCAGTATGTAGGTCCATGCCTGTGTTTACCCGCTTATGGTGATGACGCTCCGCTTAGTCCTGCTAGCATTTAGCGTTCCCCCTCCCCCCATATTTATCCATTCCACCACAACTGACCTCCCCCCTCTGGCAATTCCTGACATGAAGCTCAAAGTGGCGATGCACGCGAACTAACTTTGAGCGTTCCCCTAGCTTTGTCTGGAAACGCCTATACTGTTAACATTTAATGCTAATAAAGTAAAGTATATTGGTTCAACTTGGAATGCGAAGAATGCCGATTTTTTCAAGAACACAGTAAAGGAGGTTATGACAGCCTTAAAGGACATATACAAGACAAGAAGGGTTGGGAAGCAGCTCTATCTGTCTATCCAGTCGAAAGATCCAGCAACCCTTAGCTGAGCCACAAGTGCCGGTTTTTCGAAACATGCCTGGAACGAAACAGTTGGAAAATTTGTGATTTAGCTCCAGAAATGTGCATGAAATATTTGGCTCAGTTAATGAAATGGAACAACGTTTCCATTGTTCTCATGCCAGAAAATTGAAATTTTCCAACTATCTTGTTGCTTCCAAAAACAATTTAAGTTCAGCTCGTCCTTGTGCAGATGGAAACCCCATTACAATATTTACAAAATTGTCCTGAGTGGCATGCAAGTCCATAATATGTCAACCAGCAAACTCTCTGTGTATGTTTAAAAATGTCAGCTACTCTGCGCCTTTTGGCTGCGATGATAATCAAAGATCATTCAGCAGTTAAGAACTTTGCCTTCTCCTAAAAAATATACTCGGGAATATACTCGGGGTTAAAAACCAAGGCAACTGAATTTCTGGGATAATCCCTTTGAATTTCCATGAACTTATCATTGAGACACTTATTTTCTGCACAATAGAATGATGCGTCTGAGTAAAGGATCTTCCAAACATCAGCAAAATTTAATATGTAGTTCGGTAACACAGACTACATAATAGGCTTTTGGCCAAAACTATATACTTTCATTCAATCAACATAGCCGACTATAAACAGGGACGCATCCCTGATCTGAAAGTCTGTAACCGTGGAGCAAAGTGTGCGTAGCGGGCGAAAATTTTTGTTATGAGAGGGTTTAAATGAATTCCAGGCTAATGTGAAGACATTCTCACACTGTCGTTATGACCCGAATTACCTGATTTTCTTTTAAACCACTTCCCGTATTTGTCTCAGGATAGATGGCAACACGGTGGACGGCAAACTATTCGACTATTGGGCACTCTGCCCAAACAACCTCACGTCTGTCCATTGAATAAATTTGGCAAAAAGTTCCAACATTTTCCCAATCTTCGCCAGAATATTTTACCATTTGAACAGTTTTGGAAAGACTTCTTTTGACGCTGAGGAAAACCTTGTTGTCACAAGCTACTGACAAATATGTTGGCAAATCAGGCTAAGTTGTTAGCATTTTCATTTTCCATGAAAATTTTACTGTCATCACAGTGTTTTCTGTAAGTTCCAGAAAAGATTTGAAATAATTAAAATAATCGGCCATTTCGGGCATTATGTTGCACAAGATTTGAAACAGTCTGCAGAGGATCGAGTGATAGTTTCTTTAAAGGACCAGTCCTCTTATTTAAAAATTCTCAATTGGCTCAGCTCTTTGATTTACATGCTAACTCAAACAATGTAGAATACTAAACCTAATTATATCACACAACGTGAACTTGACTGAGAGTGTTTTGATTATACATATTGAGCAAGTTTCTAAAGGCCTACTCCTCTTGAAGCAATAAACTGATAAAGTGTCTGGATGGGGATGAATTTCGGACAATTGTGGGAGGGGCTTAAGTAAGAAGCAGTGGCGTAGCCAGGATTATTGAACGGGGGGGGGGGGCAAACATACCGAAAGACTATCTAAGCGGAGCTCCACCATCAGTTGGCGCGGAGCGCACAGAAAATTTTGAAATATCGCAACTCCTCAGACAGCCGGAAATGGCATTTTCCAGGTGTTTTTGCGATATTTTTAGTTGAAAAGTCTGAAAATTACTGCCTTTTCTCGTCAAAAGAAGAATCCAATCTTAAATATTTTCATAGTCACACTCTGACTAAAGAAGGCATGTCGTTCTTTAAAAATCTCAAATCTCATTGGGGGGGGGGCACACGATTTTTCAGGGGGAACGTGCCCCCCTGCCCCCCCCCCTTGGTGACGCCACTGCTGTTATGGTAAGCAATGCTCCAGAAATAAAGGGCAAGAGCAGTTGCTGCAAAAATTATTTTGAAGCAACAGCTAAAATGTCACAATAATCCCCTTATTTCTCTTCAAAGCATCGTTTATAATATTTTAGGACCCGCTCCATACTGCATACTCAAGGTAAACTAAGCAGTTACTCTTACTAAATTTCACATTTGAGTACAAAAATATATTGTTACATATGACTCCAAAGAGCCATTTCATGAAACAGGACAGTATACACTACTTCAAGTTGGGGGGGGGGGGGGCTGCTCCGCGTATATGTTGTAAAATTTAAGCTCTATTGTTGTGTATTTACCTGACTTACGTATTGTTAGTATTGCAAACTTCATATGAAGATTCAACAGAAGCCAATTGGCAGGTTATTTATAGATCTATCTTACAGTATCCCAAAATAAGTAACCTTGTAATTGCCTTTGTAGAAGTAGCAGTTAGATGAGCAGCAGTGAAAACCGTGCAAACTTTTTGTAAAATTTGTATGAAGAAAAGAAACAGGTTGCAAAAATTATACAGGTCCATTTTTGGGGTCCATAACAACAAGGAAAAGGATTTCAGAAGATTTACTGACAATGCTGCAAGGCGCGAGTCACAGACAGACCATATGTTCATTGTTGCAAATTATAGTGGGCAGAGTGTATGAAAAAATCAATAGGCATGTATTGTACAGTACTGTATATACAATACAGTAACAAAGAGAAGTTAAGTCCAAGTTTCAAGGTATTCATACCTTTACCACACATAAGGCTATACACCACACCAGCTTGTGGCCTGTACTGTGTGTTTTCCTTGAATCATCCAGTACTTGAGTGGACCCAACAAATCTGACTGCTTTGTTTTAAAAACAAACTGTTAATTGACTTCAAATTATGCAGGAAAATAGAAAGGTACAGGTTACTCAAGCACAACCCTGGATTTAATAAACTAACATCCCTTGCTTCAAGTTTATTGCACACATCTACAGTACCTTCATGGGCGTCCGCAAGAGGGGGGGGGGGCAAGGGGGCACTTGCCCCCCCGGAAAATCAAACTTGTGAAAAAAATAATTAAAAATTAAAATCAAACAAATTAAAAATAAATCATCAAAATACCTACACTCACAGCGTCAGTTTTTACTCGTGAAATATGCGGACATTTGACCAGGAATAGCAAAAGAGAAGATGGTGCAGAATGCTGAATAGTGAAATCGTAATTTGGGGACCATCATTCGTGATATCTATTGGAAATTTGTAATTGTAAAAACTATGTACTAGCCTAGTTGTCAGGTATGTAGTGTGCATATGGCATCAGACCATTGATGAATGCGTTGGTCTTGGTTTGGTCCCGTGCTGATCTCAAGTGGTGACGCGCGGGTGTAGCTTGGATATACAAGGTGAATACGGGGGTGGGGTGGGGGGTGTATGTATGGTTCATAATTAGGTAACGGACATAAGCCTATATAGGCTGTTTGACAGTTGTAAGTTTTATCGTGCATAGGCGTGCGAGGCAGTTACCGAGAGGCAGATTTCCCTTCAACATTTTTTTACATTGAAAATTCTAAAAATCTAAAAATTACAGACATGAAATTCCTGTTTCAGGGCTGGGTACATGCAGCTTATAACACTCGCCAAGTGTCGTTTCCGGTCATCTGGAGGGTTTGTAAGGCCCCAAATTTAAAATTTTCTTGTACGCTCCGCGCCAACCGATGATGGCGCTCCGCTTAGATAGTGTTTACAATTCCATCATCCATGATTTTCCCTTCAACAATTTTTTACATTGAAAATTCTAAAAATCTAAAAATTGCAGACATGAAATTCCTGTTTCAGGGACCGCTGGGTACATGCAGCTTTGAACACTCGCCAAGTGTCATTTCCGGCCATCTGGAGAGTTTGTAAGGCCCAAAATTTTCTTGTAGGCTCCGCGCCAACAGATGGTGGCGCTCCGCTTAGATAGTGTACACAATTCAATCATCCATGAATGATCTTGCCCCCCCCTTTCAAAAATTTCTGCGGACGCCCATGAGTACATTAACCCCCTAATTAGATGGATGTCAAGTCCAATCACAGCAAACAGTTCAGGGAATTGTCTACATTTATATGGACAAAAGAAAAGAAATCAATTTACTAAATTGCAAATATTTTCTAAGTAAAATAATTGAAATTAAGTGTACGAAAACGGCAAAAGGATTTGGCATGTAGGAACATTTTTGGAGGGGGGGGGGGGGAGGTTGAGCTGTTACATGTACCTATAATTGGAAGGGTAATTAACTATTTTTAGGAGTCCCATTTAATGGCATTTGTCTAATTTTTGAGGGGCAAGGAAAATTTTATGGTTCTTCCCTAGAGCATGGTACTGAGAGAAGAGTACCAAGTTGCAGCTGTTTTACGTTATTAAACACTTTTTACATAATATTATGCAAGAAACAAACTTCATGCTAATAATGTCAACACCTGGCATGTGACACTTGAAAATGATCAAGTTACATCAAGACATGCATGCCAATATAGTCCTGTATCCTATATTAAGGAAAATAAAGGCCAAGCAAATGTTCAATGACTGTGGTTTTTCACAAATTTTACACTGCCCGGACATTGATCAGTAAAACAGCCCTATTTTACTATTTGTAGCGGAATTTTTCCCTATTTTCCGTGATATTTTCCCTGAAGTTAAGAAATTTCATTCGATTCTTTTAATATCATATTTCTTTTACTCGATCACCACTCGAATGCTCAACGCTAATTGTATTTTGAACATTGTACAGTATGTAGCCTAACTAATTATCCGAGCTAGCCAGGAATATTTGATCCGTCCTTTGACGGTCCATTGTCGGCCCATCGTCGGAAAAATGTGAGGGTCTATGTATGGTTCGCTGACAGGCGTGAGGTATTGGATTGGCAAAAACTATCTACCCTTTCATGCACTTTTCACAGTGTCAAGCCAGCGGACCTCCGATGGCTCTCCGTCGGTCAAATGGCCGCCGACAGACCGCTGGCTTACAGGGTATGATGCATCAATATACTGTGGGCCTACGTGACATTTGGTTGTTTAGTTTTGGCGATCGATCAATCAGCTATCGATTTTGGGTGATTGTAGTGCTATAGGCTATTACAGTGTTGACGCCTACGTCACTGATTGGCATTGGTTGGCATAGAGCATTCGCAAGAACACATGGGTGTATATTTGGTGTTGCGCGTGTTAAGGCTTGCGCGGTTGCCCGCAGAGAGTAGACAAACTGGAACCTACCGTCCATTGTGGCCGTGACGACAGAGTAAGCGCGCACACTGAGCTTTGCAATTACGTCACGGAACCGCCATGCTGGAGGACATTCATGCCAAATACACGTGGCTTTGTGCCCAACGCAATGCACAGAGTGCATTGTGGTAAGCACGGTGTGTACACATTCAACGAGCAAGCGCGTCCATTGTGGTTTACTACGTAGTTACATGTACTCCAACATGGCCGCCGGAGAGTATTATGACGTCATGTGAAAAGCCTCTATAGACGAATCCGATTAGCGCTTGTTTTTAGGGACTGTAGGCCGCCATTAGTGGGGTCCATCAGCCTAAAATCGTCTTTATTTATTGTTTACATGAATTTCAAACCCTCGTATTTAGTGAAATTGGAGAATTTAAGATGCAAATTCGTGTACAACCATCAATGATAGAGGTAAGCAAGGAAATCGAAATTTGACGGACCCCACTTATGGCCGACTGAAATCAGACCATCATTTCCTGTTCGGATTCGTGTATAGCATAGAGCTCAGTGAGCGCGCCTTACCAACTCTTTTGACGCCCAGCCGTGATGGCATTTGTTGTAACACTGATTGAGTCTATTGAAAAAGTGTTCGCGTTCAGCGTGCGTGCACCGTTGGACATCAACAGAAATGCGAAGCGAACCCTGGAATATGTATACTAATTGTACAGTATGAACCTTGAAGTGCATAGGGTCAGCCTAGGCCAAGGCGACTAAAGTACCCTGTACTTTCGTAATTTATTTATTTATTTTTCATTCATTTTTTTTTATTTTGCGGACATGAACGGGGGGGGGGGGGGGAGGGCATGCTCCCCTTGTGCCCCCCCGTGTCTACGCAAGTGGTAAGAATGCTAGGAGAATTGATACTGTTTAAAGTTAGCCTGAGATTTTAGGCGAAAGGCTTCCCAAATGTGTCCCGATTTTATATCTCTTTGATTATTGTGAAATATGTTACCCTGGCCTGATTACGATCATTTACTTTTGTGTTTTCCGGTAAAAGCTTGAAAGAATTTGGATATTCTACCATTTCAGGTATTGTGTTGTGAAAAAGTGTGAAGTAAAATCTAGTAGGCTCACGAATAATACTTTTTCGCTGCCCGGATGTGTAGCAAATTTTTGGAATCTTTGCCTTTCATGAATTCTAGTACCGCGATTTATGACGGGATTTTTTTCAGATTGCGGGCACGTCAAGGAATTTTCGGAAAAGACTATGCCATTTTATAAAACTCCAGTGGTTGTTCATTTTTTTGCAAATCCCTGTCCTAATTTTTCCAATTTCCCGCCACATTCTAGAATGTGTGGATTTTTTTAGAGGGGGGGGGGACGGAGAGGGGCAGATTGCCCCCTTGCCCCCAAGCCCTAGCTCGTACGCCAATGGAGATATCCTATCTAGGGTACATTGTCGGTGACATGGAATTTTCAGTTGGGTCAAATTCTTCTCCATTCTTTTTCTAAAGTACTCCCGACCCTCTGGCAAAGGGCCGTTCGGCGAAACCAAAACTTACACTCCTTCCCGAAGAAGCTATATTACGATTATTCACGATAATCCACACGTCTGTTGTGCCACTGTATGGATAGTTGTAGTTCCAGAGCAGTCACTGCAAATACACTTGAATGCCTTATCTGAGTAAGTGCTGTTATGGTTTGATAAATTCTTCCAAAATCAAAGCAATTTGACAATTACCATACACCGTTTGGGTCCTGTCAAACCCAGATTCAGCCGTCGATCACGCACAAGAACTGTGAAACATGTTATTATCATCATAATTCACACTCCGGACTTAGTTTCTATTTACGTCGCTGTGAGCTGTTCACCGGTAAGACATGATATGAATATTTAAACATTGACATATCAACTCATTAATATGAAGTAGTTGCCAGAGGGGTGCGATTTATCACTTCCCCTTACAAACATGTCCCAATGTGATGCTGGGTGCACATTGTTGTAACAAAGACCATACGATTGCTTATTTGGTAGCACTGTAATGTGACCTGATTTGAGGCCAGAATATCAGCCATTCTGATTTACACAGTTAGCAAGAAAGGCCTGATTTCCATCACATTTTCCATCAAGTTGTGCATGCGTACCAGTAATCGAGTACCGCATGTAGGCCCTATGTTTATAGGCTATGGCCTGGCTTGATAGTGCCCATATTCATACAGTAGGTCTGCAATGGCATGAATGAATGTCAAGACCAGTTACAAATGTCGTACTCATATTGATGAATTCATACCTGTAGCTTACTCAAAACACATTTACGGTCAGTTGGACTACCATAGCTGGAACTGGTAACCGTACCCGTACTCGTACTCATGACCTTGTACCCGTACCCGTACTCATAACTTGGTACCCGTACCCGTACCCGTACTCATGATTAATTTTTCTTGGGACTCGTACCCGTACCCGTACTCATGACCAGGCTACCGTACCCGTACCCGTACTCATGACATTGTACCCATACCCGTACCCATACTCATGACCTGGTACCCGTACCCGTACTCGTACTCACACTACAACACTGCCCTTTTAGGACATGCAAAATATTGAATTGTCATGTTGAAAATGATTTTTCAGAAAATAATGTTTTGTCGTCTGTGCCTATACTACACACCGATAATCGTCTGATCCTTTGATATTATGTCACTTAGGGGTAATCGTCGCACATCAGTAAAATTTCATCATTGAGAGATTTCACGTTCTATCGGCATGTAGGACACTTAACCAGACAGCCAACTGTGGGGCAAGTTGAGCCTATAAGTGTGTTACAAGTTGAGCCGGCTATACTTAACCCATTGGTGACTCATCATACATGATAAATAGTTCATCCTATACCATATAATGTAATGTGTAATAACAGTGGTTGTGTCAAAGGCTGCAGGACATTCATTATGTATAGACAGTATCGAAGCAACAGATCTGGTAAATGCGACTGACCTAGGGAGAGGTCACAGGGGAGGGGGGTTGAACAATTTTAAATATTGAAATGCTGCTAGTTGCTATCCTGGTGCTATATTTGTCATCTTTCAAATCAATTTGAAATTCGGGGTTTCTTTTCATTAACGACGAATTAGGGAGTTAACTGAATGCCGACTGTGACGCGTTGGCATATGAAACTATATGGTAACATTTTTCAGTGGGAATGGGAGACTCAGTCACCAGTCGCATCATTCTCTTCTACGGGAGCACTCTCTTTCCCCGAATTTTTCTGGAGGGCTCGACCGTTTCTGACGATCGGTGTCGCAGCAGCCACATAGTCCATTTGCAGACGGACCAACAATTTGACAAAAACGGCTGAATTATTTTCATCAGATAAAACTTTAAATTTTTGTTCAAAATGATTTCAAAAGCGAGGAGGGCAAAAAGTAAACCCCTTTCGTTCCATTCTTTAATGCTGTGCTCCTCCAAAACGAAACCTACAAACCTGTTTTGGTCAGTGACTAATGTGAATATGTTTTTACGCTCAAAATAAAAGCATCAATGAAAGTAGCGGGCGCGCGCAGCGCGTGAAAAATTGGATATTTCAGCATTTTTGAGGTCGTGTGCATGCTGTATAGTTCATTTAGTTGGATGAAAAGACATAGGCTAACTGACTTGTAAGACATGTTCAAAATTTTAAAAATTGGCTTTAAACATTTTTGTTGGCGAAGAGCAGGGGGAACGGGCCCCTTGGACCTCCTGGATCCGCGCGTGCCCTGATTTCACTACGCAAGCAGTGATTTCACTCAACATCATTAGTATCCAAGGCATACTAGTTTTTCTTTTTTATTGTTTACTTTACTAGGTACTTGAACTGTTTTGGGGTTCATCCCTGATTTCACCACCAAGTAGTTCAATTACAAGCTGGTATAAGTAAAATTCATTCTTCTGGGTTGATGTTATTGTTTATATGAAAACCAGGATTTAGCTTAAGATGGAGTTTTCCGGCCCAGTTTCCAACCTACTGGCTCAAGAAGAGCCGGCCGCGGCCTTTTTTGCAGTTGTGGCTCACTGGTTTCCCAGGCTCCATTGCTTATGCGGATCATCACTCACGACTGAAACCAGGATGACATTTAGAAACTTTCAGTTAAGCACTTTCCTGCACTTAAAAGGTATATAAAAGATGAACCAACAATTAAGACCTTGCCAAAGGTAGAAGCATTTTGCCTTTTAACCATACGCCCCTTGATAAACATCAATTGGCCATCTTTCTCAAACCATGTCCAAAGGTGTGAAAAATTTCTTATAAACTCCATATTTTTGAGCTCAATCTTACCAAAGAAAAACTGATTGTTTGCTTAACAACAAATGGGCAATAATAAATTCAAGACGTTTTATAACACAATTTTTCAAAGCATATCCTGCCCCTCAAAAAAAAAGAAAAAAAAAAAAAAGAGTACGAAGCATTTGCAAATGCTAACTGTTAACTTAAATTTGTGGAAGTATTAGTTCAAAGTCTCACCAACTTAATGTACTTTTGCAATGAAGGCTTTTTAGAGGGATATTTTTTCAAAGCACATGCTTAACTTCCCCTCCCCGACTCAACAACTACATTAGAACCTACGATTAATTCGCTTTTTTTTCGTTTTTGTTAATGACTCCGAATAATTTACTCTATGTAAAATGCCCCAAGAGAAAAAGAAATATTGTTTAGCTCACCTCAGACCTGTTTCAAATAATGCTTAAGGTATGTTTTTCAGTTTGTGAGAGGCTATTTTCGATACAAATTAAAAGTGCATAGTCGCTGCATCTACACATAATACTTTTTGGTACTGTATTGTCACTTGTACTGAAATCGGAATGCAGTTTATACAAATAAAATAGTCGTGTCAGGCGCTGATCCAAGGGGGGTCTTTAACGGCTTCAGTCCCGCTTTTCGTCATATCAACAATAACATATACACTAAAATAAGTATAATGTTTATCTACGAGAGTATTCAAAGGAGCTATTTCAGGCTCATCCTTTCTCTCACAACACAAATCCAAATACACGAACCTCGTATGATATTAAGTCCGGATGAATAGGCTATCTACTTACCTTCCTGCTGCCTTGCCTTCGCCACAACAGGGAGCTGCAACTCCATGGCCACAACAAGATTTGAATAATGTGAAAAACTGTCGGCCAGTAGGCCTATGTCATCACGTTCTAAGCGTTACCGACTGAACTATGTTCACACAGTCGCACATTAGCCCATGTGTGCAAATGTACCGTAGTGGCTGTGAAAGTCGGTACGTCGGTGGTTCATATTGGTATAGAGCAGGGGTGTGCAAACTTTTGAACCAAATCATGTCGCTGTGGCTCTCTGGGTAGCGCCAGCGGAACAGGTATAGGTGTATCAGGTGGCGTCCTACCGACACCCCCTGCCCACATCTTTCCCCCGGTAAATTGACCAATGTGGGAAGAACTACATTCACACCCCTGGTAAAGAGGGACAACGATCAAAAACAATCATATCGGAGAAACACAAAACGTATCTTACAATTTTCAAGTAAGAATTGAAGTTCTTGTATAGTTGTTGATGTTGGCAACGGAGAATTGGGCTATAGGCCTAGTAAGTTGATTTTGATTTCTATTTCAGCTAATCAGGTGTCGCAACTCCCTGCTCAAGCACATGGGATCCTTTTAAAGTTCGATGAAACTTGTAAAGGCTAGGTAGCCGTTACCTTATGTGATGCATTACCATGATCCTCCCTTGAGGTTCAGAAGGGATTTTTACCGGTCATTGAAGTTGCTAAAATCTATACTCGTCATAATCTCATGTCGCAATGTAGTCAGGTAGTCTGTAGCGTGCCCATACCAGCTCATTTTCCCAAAGATTAGTTTCTTTACATTACCATTTCATCCAATGGTAGTGGTTCATTTTATCTGGTAATTTTCTGATGATTTTACAACTTACTCAATTTTTTTTTATTGAAGCATAAATTTTATTCCAAACCAAAGCTCAAAATAATGGTTGCTTAGGTTCTACTTAGTTACAAGTCGGTGTGAAATGCCCTTTTCGGCGGATGTCTGAGTGGTCGTGATTTTTCAAAATTTTCTGTAAACTCCGCGCCAACAGATGGTGACGCTCCGCTTGGTCTTTCGGGCAGAATTACACTCTTGAAAAATTGGTTTAAAACACTTACCAACACTGGTCACGTATGTCAAATACCTAAAATTGGTTACAGTTTACCCAATAATTGTTGATTAATGGGTTATTCAAGAGGTTTTTACCACTTAATTGGGTAACCAGCCTGTGGGGTAACCAAATAAACAACACATATTGGGGAAAACTTTACCCAATTTCAGGTATTTGACATACGCGACCAGTGCTGGTGAATGTTTTAACCAGCTTTTTAAGAGTGTAGATAACTCATTGGCGTATGAAGCAGGGGTATGGGAAACAGCCCCCAGTAAAAAATGAGGGGCAGAAGCATGCCTCTGTTTCCACTTCCCAGGTCAGAAAACCCCTTTTTCATTTCTCAAATCTCAAAAAAGGAAAATTTCCGGCGCGCTTCGCGCGCAGCTATATGCAGTATAGAGTGCATTATTCCTCATAATTCAGTTTGGTTAACTTTTCCAAACTCCGTAAATGACAAAATCGGATATTATCATATGTGGCACCACATCATCAAGAGACACAGGCAACTTTTTTAAACTGTCTTCAATAGAATTCCAAATTTTCTTCAATGAAAGCTCTTGTTTTTGAAATTTTACGTCTAAAAAGGACAAAAAAGTTTGGAAACTTGAAATGTCATCGGAGGATGTCAGTTCGTAGGCCTTACATAGATAACATTATTTGGCAACAACGATCTTCAGTCGACATGCTATCTCAGACATATGCTAACAGTAACAGAAAACGCAGATTCTTCTATGGTCCTCCAAATATTCAAATATCCTGACAGAAAACCCTGAATTTAAACTATTTCTTGCAATACATGCTCCATATTTACAAATTGTAGAAGGACAGTAGTTCAAAATTTTTTCTCCCCCACTTTCATATTGCTTCCTACGCCACTGAGATATTCAGACAGAGAATCACCATACGTCCCTATTACCCCCTTCTATAAGTTCAACCCCCCCCCTTTTTTTGAAATGTCTGGATCCGCGCCTGCGTATTATATATAGATGTGAGTTGCAAAAAAGCTGCATGTATTCCTACTAATAATATTCAACCATAATATCCACCAATATGATCAATTTGGAAGGTGTTACAGAGTTACAGGGTTGTTATATGTTGTTCATATGTGTGCAACGACAATCCATCCCTTATCAGGACACAGCCGCTTACGAGCGCACCAGCTTCGCACAGTTTCCCCACTCACGCGGATCAGCCAGAGACTGGAGTAGCTACCCGGAATCCTGCCACTTCGATGAGATCGATGGAAAGCCGTTTTAAGATTTATTCAGGAATTTCAGATATCTACAAATAATTTCAGATATCTCTAATTCAATTTCAGATAATTTAAATAGTTGCAGATAGCTTCAAATAATTGCAGATATCTTTAAACAATTGAAGATATTTTAGAATAAATTTAGATATCTCGTAAAAACGAAAAATTTCACATGTCTTGAATTCTATCTCGGATATCTCTAATTCAATTTTAGATATCTTAAATTCTATTGCAGACATCAAAAATAGCGCATAATTTTAGGAAATAATCTGAAATTAATTGTAGATATCTAAAATCCATGAATGAATGTTAAAACTGCTTTCCATAGAGGTCTAGCTGTTTCCGTTTGTCGTCATCTGGAGCCCGCCATCCGGATCTGGCATTCACGTGATGTATTCGCTCATCCGCAAAAAGGGGAATTCCGATGACTTCCTTACCAGGACTGTAGCTACACACCAGTATGGAATTGAGTGTATGTGCTGTGTGTAAACGTGTGTGGGTGTGTGTAAAATTACATGACAGTGAATTGCCAGAGGTAAGCCTATATCACATTAAATAAAAAAGTGGGCTACACTAAGGCACAAATAAAGTCAAATTTAAACCTTATTTATGAGAAAGAACCGTATAATACACCACACTTGTCAGATAACATAAAATTACTGTTCAGTAGAACATTTGTAAAGAGTAAAAAAAAAAAAAAAAAAAAAAAAAAAGGAACAAAAAGTGTCGACCCGTGCCGGAAAACGAAGTGAGTTTTTTTTTTTTTTTTTTTTTTGTGTAGGAAGAACTTTATTTTCAGTCTCAACATATATACATACAAAACAGCAAATCAGGGGATAAAAATAATAATATATACGAAGTGAGTTTACTTACTTTGTTATTTATGTGACTTGGACTCCGGGACTTCTGCTTAACAGTTTTAAGACAATATAGCAACTATACGTTCAGAAGCACGTAATAAAATAGACAAAAACACTGCACGCACATACAACGAAATATTTGCTTTGTATTTCTGTACTTTGATACGGCTGCACTGCACTGAAGTTAATGTTGATCTGAAGGTTCAGTTCGCATGTAAGTCTTCATTCAAAATTCTGGTTCTTATCGCTGGCATTTCACACATAGTCTTGTTTACATTATGACACTTTGTATATTATTTGCTTGGTAACAAAATATCCCTATTCATATCTTTTAAAAAAAGGGTGTGCTGTGCCGTATGAAATACAAAGCACTCGGTGTAGAACCAATAGAGCCTGCCACAAACGGTTTATGCAGAGGTGGCTCCAGCGGGGGATGGGGAAAGGGGTCGGGAACATCTCTCCCCCACCCGTCGAAGAAGGTCGGCGATTTCGTCAAGGAGGCCTAAAATAGTAAAAAGTAATAAAAAAACGTACAAGGACGGAAGTTACCGAATGTGTGATTTTAAACATATTTTTTTTGTTTTGAAATGCTATTATAATACATAGCGGAATCGATTTTCAATTACTTATTCTTAACTCCGTTATACACCATTCCACTTTCCTTGTCCTATCTCCTCCCCCTTCTGGGAAGAAGGGGGGGGGGGGGAGATATTCGATGATAAGAGAAACCAATGCACTCATGATGGCGTGTGTATGTGTTTGTGTGTATGTGTGTGTGTGTGGGTGTGTATGTGTGTGTGTGTTTGTGACACTTTGCTTGTTAACACGATATCTCAAGATAGGAATGTGTGACAGATTTCAAACTTGGTACATAGATGCGCCATTTTAAGAGGGACAACCCTTTTGTTTTTGGTTGAGGTCAAAGGTCATCTGAGGTCACCAGGGGTCAAAGTCTAAAAACCTTGTAAACGCGATATCTCAAAGAAGGAAACTTGGATAGATTTCATATTTAGTATGTGGATGTGGTATATTCAGTAGATGATCTCTATTGTTTTTGGCGGAGGTCAAAGGTCATCTGGGGTCATCGGGGTCAAAGTCTGAAAATCTTGTTAACATGATATCTCAAGGTAGGAAGCTTGGATAGATTTCATATTTCGTATGTGGATGCGTTATGGTCAGAACATGGTCCGTATGGTTTTAGGTGGAGGTCAAAGGTCATCTGGGGGCACCAGGGGTCTAAGTCTGAAAACCTTTTTAACGCGATATCTCAAGGTAGGAAACTTGTATAGATTTCATATTTGGGTATGTGGGTGCGTTTTTGTCAGTAGATGGTGCTGTTTGTTTTTGGCGGAGGTCGAAGGTCTCCTGGGGTCACCAGGGGTCAAAGTCTGAAAATCTTGTTAACATGATATCTCAAGATAGGAAGCTTGGATAAATTTCATATTTGGCATGTGGATGCGTTAAAGTCAGGAAGTAGTTTCTTTTGTTTGTGGCAGAGGTCAAAGGTCAAATGTCAAATGGGGTCACCAGGGGTCAAAGTCTGAAAGTCTCGTTAACTTGGTATCTCAAGATTAGGAAGCTTGGATAAATTTCATATTTGGTACGTGGATGAGGTATGGTCAGAAGATGGTCCGTATTGTTTTTGGTGGAGGTCAACGGTCATCTGGGGTCACCAGGGGTCAAAGTCTGAAAACCTTGTCAACATGATAACTCAAGATAGGAAGCTTGGATAAATTTCATATTTGGTATGTATGTGGATGCGTTTTGGCCAGGAAGTGGTTCCTTTTGTTTGTGGCAGCGGTCAAAGGTCATATGGGGTTACCAGGGGTCAAAGTCTGAAAATCTCTTTAACGTGATATCTCAAGATAGGAAGCTTGGATAGATTTCGTATTTGGTATGTGGAAGTGTTATGGTCAGGAAGTGGTTCCTTTTGTTTGTGGCAGCAGTCAAAGGTCGTCTGGGGTCACTAGTTTGCAAGTGTTTCAACAGCTCTGGTAAGGATATTTTGCTGGCCATATACCTTCATCTGTGGCATACAGCTCAAAATCTTTTTATAGTTCAGCTGGTGGTACATACAATTCAAGGGCGTAGCACCGCCATTAGTTGGCGCGGAACGTACAAAGAACATTTTGGGTTTGAACACCTCCAAGATGGATGAAAATGGCATTTGCCAGGTTTACTTGTATTTCATTCTTGTGAGAAAAAAATAATGATTTTTCTCAGATTCAAAGACGCTTTTGAGATACTGATCAGCTCAGTTCATCACTCCACTGGACTATCGATCCTAGGATTGCAAATTTGAAATCATGCTGTAAGTTGCGAGCAGCTTATCCAGTGCAGGCCTGAATAAGTTGTTTCCGTAGGCGTAGGGGAGTCTATGCCTAGTTAGGGCAGAAGATTTTTAACCCGAAAAAGGTAATTCTGTCCGATAAACAATGTCGAGCGGAGAGCCATCACTGGTTGGCGAGGAGCGTCCAGAGAATTTGAAAATTCGTACCTTTCAGATAGTCGAAAATGACATTTCCCAGGCTTATAAAGGAGATCTCAGCAGTCGTTATTTTAATTTTTTAATTACGGATAAACGTTCACCTCAAACTAAAATTCAGCCAGAAAGACTTACCTGAGCGCCACCATTAGTTGTCGTGAAGCGTACAGTTATTTTGACCTATGGGATCCTCAGACAGTCGTTTTTTGAGTTTCCGATTGCAAACAAATTTCACTTGAAACTTAAATTCGGCTAAACTCAAGATGTCATTCTGGATATCTGGTGAGGTATGTCTTGTATTTCTTGCAGAAGGCTCGAAGTGTTTCTTTATGGTGTCATTATTTCTTCTTAAATTTGTCAAGGATCTCCAGGAAACACCTTTGTTCAATGACTCACCTCTTTCATCATGTCCCCTCAAGATATACTCACTATTGTGCCCTTGATCAGTGTCGAGTTGGCGGTGAATTTCACTATTTTCTATTTTTCATTACCTATTTAGTGACTGTGAAAAGGCAACAAACTGTATTACATGTAATCACTGTCTACAAAAAGAAAGTAAGCTTTCCCACAACGGCAATTTAAGCAAACGTTGAATGGTTGTGGTTTCTCAAAAATTTCACACTAGCATACCCCGCACATGGATCAGTGAAACAGCCATATTTTACTATTTGCAGTGGAATTTGTCCCTTTTTCCCAGATATTTTTCCTGAAATTAAGAAATTTTACTTGATTCTTTTAATATCACATTTCCTTTACTAGATCACTACTCCACTGCCTAATGGTAATTGTATTTTGAACATTTCATGTAGCCTAACTAATTATCCCAGCTAGGAAAATTTGGTCTGTCCTTTGACGGCCCATTGTCGGCCCTTCGTAAGAGAAATGTCTGGGTTTGCTGACGGTTCGCTGACAGGCGTGAGGATGATTGGTAAAATCTTTCTACCCATAATGCACTTTTCACGGTGTCAAGCCAGCGGACCTCCGATGGCTCTCCGTCGGTGAAATGGCCGCCGACAGACCGCCCGCTTAAGGGGCATGATGCATCAATATAGGCCTACGTGACATTTGGTTGATTAATTTCGGCGAGCGATCGATCAACTATCGATTTTGGGTGATTGTAGTGCAAAAGGCTATTAAAGTATTCACACTTACGTCACCGATTGGCATTGGAAGGCATAGAGCATTCGCAAGAACAAACGTGTGTATGTTTGGTGTTGCGCGTGTTAACTCTTGCGCAATTGCACACAGAGAGTAGACAACTTGGAACCTACCTTCCATTGTGACGACAGTGTGATCGCGCCCACTGAGCTATATAACATATAGTTCAGTGAGCGCGCCCTACCAACTCTTTTGACGCCCAGCCCTGATGGCATTTTTTTGTAAACATTGAATGAGTCTATCGAAAGAATACTTGGGTTCAGCGTGCGTGCACCGTTGGACATCAACAGAAATGCGGAACGAACCCTAGAGTATGTTTACTAATTATAGTGTATGACCCTTGAGGTGCATAGGGCCAGCCTAGGCCAAGGCGGCGAACGTGCTTTTTACTCTTGTAATGTATTTATTTACTTAATTTTCATTCATTTTTTTTTGGCTGGCATGAACAGGGGGAGCATGGCCCCCTTGTGCCCCCCTGTCTACGCCAGTGCTCGTTCGACTTTATTGAATATCGAAGGGTGTTAAAAATAACCATCATAATTTTCTCTTTCATTATTCTTTAATCCTTTCCTTCACTGTTGGCTGTAACGCTTATGGGAAATCAAAGGAAAATAATAACGTTCTTGCCTTGCCAGGAAGCATTGAAAAACATTCATCAAAATAAGTTCGCGTAAACTGTCCCTGGATGCCCGGCAGATGTTGAACCGTCCTTAATCTAATTTACGTTTGTGTGCAATTACCTTGTTAAAATCTAGTTTAACTTGCGTCCAATGTTTACAAACTCGTCTAGAAGTTTCTGCCATTACATAAAATTGTGGGCTATTTTATACGAGAAAAGAAAAAACAAGGACATTTCATAATGAACCATGCATGGCCCCAGATTTTTGTTCTTAAGTTGTATTTTTGAAGCTTACGACGTCATTTAAACAATAACTTACTGTTTATATCAGCGATATTGTAATTTTTGTCTAGAAGAGAACTTCACTATTATCTGCTCGAACAAAGCAAATCGACGTGTTAAGAAGTTTTCGGTTTTATGCCATTTTGGTCGCGAAAATTGTTCTGGTCTCGCTTCTTGACAGGTCAAAAGTTTGTCTTTCTAATTTTGTAAATAAAAGAAATTTTTAAAAAAAAAAAAAGTGAAGTGTTAAATTGTAAGATAGAAAAGAAACTTCATTTATTCATTTATTCATTTTTTTAAGGGGGTGCTTGTTGTACATGTTATTTTACATGAATATCAATAAATGTGATCTAACCTCACCTTGCCTCTATAAACTCATCGTTTTTTTTTTAATTAAGTAAATTGCTACGTAACATGGACTAGTTATTGAGGAAAAAAATGCTCTTCTAATCAGTCCACTCATCCCGCCTATAAGATTCACTGAGGATAGCGTAACACAGTTGGCTAGCATTGGACTAGCATACAGGTTAGGTACCTCAGTGTGATCAGTAGTAAAAGCGTTGCGTATCCACTGTGTGAATCGAATTCATCGGAATCGCCAGTCTTCTTTCTGCGCTATCCGTTTATGGCTAGTTTAACTCAATCAGGCTACGAATAAGCCTAATTTGGCTGAATTGAAAAACCGGATGAACAAATATTCCAGTTCGATATCAAATTTCTTCAGGTTATTCCACATCGAGCACGCTTCTCAGTCTGCAGACATACTTTCAACACTCATGTTCCTTAAGTGCAATGAAGGCATTCTGTGAAACTGCGAATAGTCCGTGTCCTTTTTGGATCCAACAGAAAACTTGATATTAGCCTAACTATATAGGGTTCTGCGACACATTTTTCTGTGGGTTGGACAAAAAAATTTCATACATCAATTGGCATCAAATTCAAATCACTAACTACCTGTCGCACTGACTGACTTCAATTTAATGAGAAGGGTAACATTATAAAAATAATTGGATCAAGTTAAGTTATTAAATCTATATCAAATGATACGATAAGAAGTTAGGTAAACAAAAGAATTCAGAACTTAGGGCAGTTCATTTTCGTATGCATCATGTACATTCGGTATCGGTCTCGGACCTTGCATTAGATATTTCTTCCCCTTAGAGGAACGACAAAATTTCCTTCGCCTGCTTGAGGTATTATATCTTCAGAGGTCACATTTTTGCGGTTAACGCACTTGCAGTTGTGGCTCGAAGCATAATGACGTAATTTTCGGAGTTATAGAAATTTATTGGCTTCAACTGAACTTCATTGACAAGTTGACATTAAAACGAATTTTAAACCAAAAAAATCGGTCCAGGTTTGGTGGAATTATAGAAAATTTTTAGCACGAAAACTGTAACAAAACAATGGTCAGTTCTTGTTCTTCGTGCAGGGTAAATATTTGCGCCTACTAAGCAAACGATCTCTTGTGGTTAAATGACGTCAAAAAATCGGCCAGTTCGTTCCCTGGTCGGCCAGTTTGACCCGCGGTTCTTCAAGCAGACAGATTTTTTCATGGTCAATTTCGGTCTCGGTCTCGACACCTGGTCTCTTTCGTGGTCTTGGTCTCGGATATGCTGTTCTTGACTAAAACCATATAATATTTTAATCAAAAGTTTAATTTGAATGAGAAACAATATCATATTTCTGCAATACGTGTAGCGATATTGAAATTACCTGGCATTATTGGCATTATTTCGAAAATATTACAAGTTTCTTTCAAATTCTGTTGTTTTGAACTACTTGAGCAAGTCCAAATTTTTACACAAAATCAAAGCAGACAGCCATCTTGCTACGCAAGGTAGCGACAATGTACCGTGCAGTATGCTATCTCCATGTAAAGGAAATACAACACGTTGCAAAGCTAATCCGTGTTAGTATTGCAGATGCAAATGGAGGTCCCATCGTCTTGCAACCGTACCCACCTGACCGTAATGATATCGCCTAATATGAGTGTAAAAGCACTCTTCTTGAGGATCGCTGCCAACATGAACCACGTGTAGTGCACTGTTGCATTTAAGCATACAAATATCAAACTCAATCGCTTAGTGCTCCATTATGAGCACAATATCCCATCGCCGCCTCTAGTTTAGTAATTAAATTCATAAAACAGAATTCCTTGCCGAAAAGTAAACACGCCTTTTTTGCTTAAGTAATCTCAAGTAAAGCGCAGCGTCATGGTGGTTAAGTTGTACTTACTGTTGATTGCGAAAATGTACATTGTTACGAGAAATGAACAGCTCGCACGGAATACCGGATTCAGTTACTTAACAAGCGACAAGCGAGGACTCTCTACCTCCTGTGCCGTTGCACATTACAGAAATTAGCGAGTTCGGTAATTCGTTGTCTCGTGGAATTGTGCGGCACAGCGTGGAATATACAAACCGAGCTCCTTACATAGTTTAAGGCGTTCTCTTGTTTTCGTTAGTACGTGAATACAAAACTACCTATTCAACGGAACGAAAATAGGGATCTAAGTACTACTTTACGGCAGATTAAAGTGCAAGTTTTAACCCTAAGTTACTGGGGATCCACCTTCAAAAGATTCTTAACAATTAATTTGTATTTCCATGTATAATGTGACCAGAATTTAATTCAGTGGCCAAATTAGTTACCAATGAATCTTAAACCATAAAGTCGTTTTAACTTTAGTAAAGTTTAGCAAAGTAAATTTCCACAAATATCTCAAATTATTGATATTGGAACAAGAAACATAATGAAATGCGTCATGTTCCCCAAATTAAAAACGTGTTAATTATTACTAATGAGCACTTCTTGATATTATCAGCAGTAAGGTAAACCGGCAGTCATTGTTCGGGCTGTGAACACCTAATCGAAATCTCAAGGTCAGTTGCGGTCATTTGCGGTTTTCTAACCTAAAAGAATCGGCCAAGTCATTAGGCTATCGGACAAGTCATGACACCCAGTTTCAAGAGGACGAATTTTCTCATGTTCTAGGGAATATGTAACATTTGTGACTGTGAACAAAAATATATATCATTTGTACCATCATTTCAAGAAGAAAGAAGCACTTTCCATGCCCACCCCCAGGTGCATCACGGAACATATTTTAGAAGCATAGATTTGGCCTTTAGCCAACGGTCTATCATTCCATTGTTTTTACTCTTCGTCCAGACGTGTGCTACTTCCAGTCGTCGTAATAAAAAACAGCCACTCTGTTCTACAGTGCTTTACGCCATTCACCGTGTTGTGAGATTCATTAAGCAAAGTTGCCGTCAATACCATCATTTATAAAATGTTTGAATGAAACACCGTTCGCCTTCGTGGTATCAAGCCTAACGCTACTGCAGCAGCTTACCATCATTGACGTGTATTAACGCCGTCTTGACTAGCGGTAAGTACATAAAGCAAGTAAACAGGCCTGAACCAAGTTTAGTGATGGTACAAAGAGAGGAAGAAGGGTTAGTTTTAAATACTTATAAAGTTGTTGGATTTCGATCTCGTCCTTTTGTAATCTTTAGCTGTTACTGATACTAATGTGATTTATCCGTAACAACATTTATTTGAATTTGGTATAAAAATAGCACAATGCATGCACTCCTGCACCAAAATCAGTTCTGCTGTTTATTGTTTTAGTTCTTAAACACCCATATACTTCGAGTGACTCTTTGATTTAATTACTGTTATAATATCTAATTTAAACATATACTTAAAACAATATTTGTTTCCAAACTATGGTCTTACCCAGTGATCAACGCGAAGAAATGAATGAATTTTTATTCATAAATTGTTTGTGATCATAGAAAATACTTCACATCTCCATCTTTGCCAAAGCAAAAGTTCACATCTAACCTTCAGGAATATTTATTCTAGTATATGACACTTAATTCATGTCGCGTTTTTCTCCTGTAGGCTTGATTCATTTTGCAATCACAGTGCTGAGTTAGTTAGTTAGTTAGAGTTTTACGGCCCAGTTTCCAACCAATTTGATCAAGTCGAGCTGGCCACGACCTTTTTCCAGTTGTGGTAATCTGTTGAATGACATATCTTGTGGTTGTTGCGGCTAGGTTGCATTCAAACCAGTAACAGCGAAAACCCAAACAAGGACGAGATTGAAATACAACAACGTAATTATTATTTACAATTAAGACAGGGAGGTTTTTTCAAGTAAAATAATGGCTTTTAAAAAACCAATACTATTATTTTCCTGGTAAACCAAATTCCAGAAGAAATAGGCCAAGTGTAGTTAAAGACTTGGATTCACACCTTAATTAGAATTTTGTCATAGCATAGGAGTAGTTTCCTACATTTGTGACCTAAAGCCCCGGCCAATAGTTACTGGAAGTAACGAAAGTAAATTAAGGTCATGCTACTTTGCTAGACATAATGCACCCTTCTAAAAATTTCAGAAAATTATTCTTGAATGGGAAAATCGGAATCGAAAGTTTCCAATTTCGTTATTGTGGAGGTGGTCGTTTTTGTTTATTGAAAATTGATTAGCAGGTAGAATTGGTTATTCAGTTAGTTAATCGCTCATACGATTCAGAATAGCTTACTTTGTAAATAATTCAAGTAAAGTCATTTATAAAGGAACACTTACCTCCTTCTTCAGGATGGTTACAACGTGAAAACCACGCTCTGTTTAAAAGGTCCTATAGAGTGGTTTCACATGACGTCACATCAATTTGGTAACAACGGCCACCCCGTGACAAAATTCAACGGTGTTTCAATTCAAAAGACACAGGTGGGTTATCTGCTGCTTCTCAGCTAGCTGGAGTAGCTAGCGAACTACACCAATTTTTGTGGCGTAGGTGCAAACACTTATAGACCATGGGACAGAGTCCAAAAAAGGCTTTAAATCTTGACTTCCGTGGCAACATCAAGGGGACTACGCAAAACTGTGACCAATTGGGAGAAAATTGATCAAATTTAGTGAAAAGAATGAGTCCCACGTTCAAAAGTTGCACATTAATGATTAATGAGACAAAATGGCCGACTCATTCCCATATACTTGTGTACAAAACAAAACAATTTCTCCTGTGTTCAAAGTAGACTCAAAAATTGGGTTTTGCAGATATGGGATCATCAAGATAGTCCTCTTCATTTGATTTGCATACTTTTTTTTCAAACAGATGTCATCTGGGGCAAAGATATAAGAGGATAATTGAAATAGAGGGCGCTGTCCAAATGATCTATAGACAACAATAATACAGTTTTAAATGCCGATAAACCATCATATATCTCTATGACAAGCTCAGTTGTGTATTTGGTGGCACGTTGCTTACTCAGCCATCTTGACCTTAATCACAAGACCCCACCCCACCACACCCCGTAGGGGCCCACAGCGAATAATAACAAACGGTAAAACTTCTTGAGTTGAACGTAGTAGATGCTAGTTGGGCTTGCCTGGTTATTCTTCAGTTCTCAGGCTGGGTTGTTTTATTTGGATATCACATAACATTGGCACATGCAGGGAAGGGGCGCAGACCCCCCTCCCCCATTCGCTGTCATGTGTAATTTATATATGCTTCACAATGTGTCATATATGAAGTACCATAATGTATCTTAGGTCCAGCACACTTCCAAAAGCAAATATTTCCAAAGTGAACAGGAAAACCCTTCCCTTAGACCCCACCCATGTAAGCAACTACTCAAACCTTGTACCCCCTCTACTTCAGCTTCCTTTTTACACCAGGTTGGTGTAACAATTCATGTTCATGGAAGTAAATGAATCAACACCCAGTATTGCTACCCTAAATCAATACTGTATATGGAGGTGACGGGTCAACGCGAAAGAAAAATTTGAGGTGCCGGAGGCATGGGCAGTCATGCCCCTCCCCCGTGTTAAAACATTTGTGCCCCAATCATCTCCCAAACTAAAAACACTTAACCTGAGATTTCAATTTACACCCAGGGATGTGCTAAAACCTAAGCCTCCAACAGGTCCATAGCCAGACAAGGCATTGAAAGTGGGCAAAAACCTTTCCAGAGGCAAAATATTTCAGGGGGGGGGGGCACATTTGCACAGATGTATTAATTCATTGGCACACTTTAAAGTTTTTAGGGGTGAAGAATTTAAAGGGGGCTATGGGTCTGGCTTCCAAGGCCTCTGCACCCTGGACACCACAGGGGACCTGAAACAGGCACTTTACCTGTCCCGCAGATCCCGCTCAGTTTCTGCATGGAAATTTTATGCTCCAAACATTCTCTTTTGTCCCCCCCGCCCCCGAAACACTTCTGATATCCTTGCACCACCACTTAGGATAGTGGGCAGTAGGTACAGATACAATGATAATGTCTGGATTTCTAGTTCACCAATGCAAATGATTAACGAGAAAAAGTTTATTAGTTTTCTGGAATACCGAAATTCTCCTCCTGTATTAATACATTCCATTTATATAGTACTTTCTACAAAAGTGTTACATTAAAAATCGGTTATTGTGAACTCATGGACACAGGCAACTGTTAGAACAGGCCTTTATCCATAAAAATGCCTGGATTGGGAACTTGCCTTGCAGACTTGCCTTGTGGCTAATAAACCATGAAAAATTATCAAAATGGCCAAACGGTACCAATTCTCTTCGGTCTATCATGTTGCTAGGAAGGAAATCTGTTGCCATCCTAAAATGGCACATGCACAGAAAATTTCAAAAAAATCCACTGGCAATTACAGAGGCTGAAACCTTTCGAAAAGTGAGACAGACATTTTCAGTGGGACAGACATTTTGCCCTCTACAGTATAACGTAAGTTCTACTGTCGCTTTGTGGGTTGAGCTAAGAGCTAAAAATACACTGTTTTTGAAAATACTATCCACAAAAAAGTTGGAAAATACAATACTGTAAGCGTAAAAACCTCATTTCATTTTTCTTGATCCTGTAGAAGGCAAAGCCACATTTTCTTTTGGAATTTCTTTACTAATATCAATCCTTATCCCTTGGCTTCGAGGTGAAATAACTCATTGATTTTGCAAGAAAAAAAAATGCAAAGAAAGGAACATGTAACAGGGTATAAAAATCTCTGGTAAACACTTCCACTACAATTCTGATTAACATTACAGTTTTTAAACAGCAAGTCAAAGAGCATCTGTGCGATTTACCACAGAACCACATCCAGGAATGTCTTCATTTCATTTACCTAACCCATCACAGCAATATCAAGGCCTGTCTTTGCAGCTGGCAAAGTCAGTTCAAGCAAATATGGGTACACGAACAAGTTTTTTGCAAACGCTGATGAATTTTTTTTTGCAGTTTTCCTACAAATACTCCAGTTCACACTGTTGTTGTATCTGTTTGACGTATGATGCAGACTGCAGGAGACAAATGACATTGCAGATGAAAACCCGCATAAATCAACAGGTGTTGTTCGGACTGTGTCAGCTTTAGTCCTGTGTCTGTGGGTTCTGAAAGAAAAAAAAAGAATAGAATAAAACTGAAGTAAATGCTTGAACCTCATTGTATCTCTTTGTTTACTTTCTGTACACATCAAGTTGTGAGTAATGTAAAATTCAAACTCCTGTGTTACAGTACTGTAATTTCACTGCTAGAACCTACAACTTTCCTTGGAGGGGTCTAAGGAGAGAGATGCCCCCTACTCCTTTGATCTTCAACAAAAACTATTATTATCTATTGTTTAAAAGATCTCATTGACCACCGAGATACCAGGAGCCTTGCCATGACATCATTCCTGGACACGAATACATCATTCAGCCAAACATTGCAACATATAATCATGAACACAAATTTAATGCAGTGATGGTTTCTGTATTGGCAATTTACTCAACTAAAGAAATTGCAATAAAGAAAAATCACTGACAGATCACAATTTAAATATAATTTAAATATAATTTCGCAGTGTTTTTGACTTGGCAATTTGAATGGTCGAGAATCCAAGTTAAACGAGCATATTGAAACTGACCTTGACCCACATTAGGAAGTCTGTTATATGACCTCCAGAAACATACTGCACCTTTCAGCCTAAAATTTTTTTGATAAGGTTGCATGTGACTGTTGTGGTAATTTTCAGCCAATTCTCTAGCTATCTACCCTGCAAATTGAAACCGACTAGCTCAAATGCAAAGCGAGTCTTTGGTAGCTGTTTGTTGCTTGAAACCTGACTCCTGCAGCATCATTGGCAAAGATTGAACATTTACCTTCATAAATGAATTATTCATCACAGCAGTGAAAAACTTAAGCTGAGTCATACTATCAACAGCATCAAGTGAAGAAAAGACATCCCCTCAGCTACAGTATACACTGCCACCACTTCTTGAAGTATAACAGTGTATGGAAATGGTCAATGAAGCAAAGTCCTAGGTAATTTGTCATTTTGCGCCAACTTTAAAATAAAACTTACCAGACAAGTCCTTGCTGGATTCTCATCTGAGGTTGCCATCCCATCGTGCCTTTCTAGCCCTTCTTTCAAAAAGACTGAAATATGAAGTAGAAAGCAAAACATAAATATGGCTAAGCTATTGTGGCATATTTAAATGAGATCGTCTGAAATCTGTGACGACTCAGTGATGTGACGTATGTGACCAAGGTTAAAATCTGTGATGATGACCAAACCATGATAACTTTGACAACACATTGGCTTACAATGATTTCAAAACTTGCATGCATTTACATTTTTTACACACTGGCAATGGAAAATCAACTTGTGCGTTTGTTTTCCAAACATGCCGAAATTTGCGTCTTTTACCTTGATCCACACAGTATACACCGAGAAATGTATTGTGTGCGTTAAGAATGCCTTTTAAAAATGAATGCATGCTGACACAGCAAATCTAACAGTGTGCAGAAAAGGAGTTTTGGACCTATGTTTATAAATAAAATATTATCCTTGCATCTAGGCCGCAAATTTATACCCTGGTGATGTGACGTCAAGTTATTGGTTTGATGGAGCCTGTGACAGCAAAATTTAAGGTAAAGTTCCATGGATTAATTTACAGTCTAAACTGATCCATGAGTGTGCACCTAATGTTAAGAATTTACACACAACATTGAAAAAGTACAGCAGGACCCAATTCCAGGACGTGACATGATGGTGAGCCATGACGGTAAATTCAATGCCTCACTGCCGTGATGTTATCACAGGTTTTAGAATACCCCCAACACTTACTTTACTATGGCCCATTAAAAATTGAGCTCTTCGACAAGCACAGTAACTCCTGGTTTATCAATCAGTCCATCAATTCCTAACTGTGACTTGTGAGCATTAATTTAAAATCTCATGCCTAGCTTATTCCATTTTCAATCGTCACACATGTATGTGACACAGATTACCACCCTGTTTCTAACTAAGCTAGTACTGTGCTGGGTACTTGCAGAATTAGTGTAGTCCTAGTCTAGTAGGGGCTATTTTTTAGTTGCTTGTGATTTAGTAACTTTAATTGTGCATTGAGACTGCCTTCGAACGATCATCATTGATGCTGTTTGTATACACACACTTATTTGCTAATAAGTAAGGATAACGTTATGCCTTAATAAAAAACGGTTAGAAAGGGATTATACACTAGGCCTATGATTCTGAGGTCTATGGCAATTCTGTGTTGTAACGTGCTTAGGCCTAGGCTAGGTTTGCACAGTTTCACTGTCTTACGACCATCGAAACTGGTAATTCAACCAAGTTTTCATGATTTATGTTATACAGTAATTTAATTCGGCCCTTACCTGTGTTCTGTACCTTGGTTCTTGCTCTGATCATCCTAAAACACGTCGGTAAATCGTTCGACTTCTCAAGTTGTGGTAACTAACAGTAGGCCTAACACTTACAATAGGGAATCGTGCTTGGAAATTCACATTGGTTCAGTTCACCGTCTCCGATCATCTAAATGCGCACACAAAATCTCTCTTGTTAGCAAACAATTCAAAGAGTTCTTTGGTACAGGATAAATGTTAAGATTCCGTCATTCTTATGAATGATAACAGATCCCATGAAGAGTTTCACAGACAATGAATTAAGCACCTGAATCGTTTTTGTTTTGATATTAAGACTGTCTTGTTTGTTAACGACATTATACTTTGTGAGGTACCTGGCAGATCTTGTCATGTGATCCTCATGTGACCTGAATGAAGATCTGTGATTGGGCAGTAACTACGTCATAAGTATTTTGTATACGAAATACTTTCGTTTTCTTTGGCGAAAAATGTGATTGAATTTTAATCCTTTTCTCAATAATGTGCAATTATCACGATTGGGAATCACCCTTTCATCAATGTAAATATTTTAAAGAACATTTTCAGGGACATTTGGTGTAGACCCCCGATGCTTGCCACGGAATGAAAGAATTTTTGACTCTGTCCCACGGTCTATATTAAATATCAAATATCCGTCGGTGCCCCACGTAATAAGATTTTGCGTCTTATAAAAAATTCAACGCATCTTTATTTGTCACTACGCATTTTATTTTCTCAGTCCCCACCAAACATTAATAGCAAAGCCAGAAAATGCTAATGTTACAGCGTTCCCTCTCCTAACGAATTTATGTAGGTGATAAAATGGCTGGCTGTGGTACGTCGCATATCCTTGTATAAGTTACATGATGACTTTTGCATTTTATTCATTTAACATCTGGGCAACAAACGAAACGCTTGGTTTCATAAAAGCAGCAGATGTAAATTGTACTTTGAACTGTATATTGCAACATGTATTCGCTGAAAGGCGAAGAGCGAAACAGACTGCTTCTATTCGAAACAAAAAAATTGTAATGATGTTTGTTTTAATAAGCAGCTGGAAGTCATGTCTGGTGGAGATAAGTAACAAAAAAGAAATATGCACTGTTAAAAATTTCTCTAAATTTACAGACTTTTTCTAACTTAAACTTTTTGTATTTTGCTTTTAATAGAGATTTTCTGTATCTTTACAGGCACTTTGTATTGCTACAATAACAAAAGGTTGTTTAACATGTATTTTCTGTTTATTTGAAAAACCATTTCTGTCTGCTTTTTTAACCAAATTTTAGTGCTTTGTAAAACTTTTCTGTAAATTTACAGAAATGTTAACATTTTTTTGTTTTTTTCTGATTTCACATAAATATACTGTCATTTAACAAACATTCATTTTGTTTTTAAGCTGAAAAAGAAACAAAAACAAGCCCAAACAAACAAATGCAGTAAATTTTCAATATATAACATGCATCGTTCTGCGAAGTTTCAGTTTAAAAAAAAACATTTTTGGCAAATATATGGCCCTATTTGAAAATTAACTTACATTTATCATAAAAGCATACTTATTTATTACGTTCTTAGTTATAAATATCATACAACTGGTGTTTTGTCACACATTTTTAAGTAAAAAGAAATTGTGAGGCCCTTATTTCAGAGCACTGACAACTGGTATACTGATGTCAACTCATCGCCACAGGCGCTCATGCACTTGATCGGAGCAAATTAAAAACGTTTCACAAATTTACTTGAACGAGTCTGTAAATTTACCACTTTATGACGTAAATCTCATTTTGCATAAATGGGTGGAGCTTATTTTGTAGGCATTTTCCTAACAAAATGATTGCTGTCGCTTTGAATAATATCTTCTTTGGCGTTTTTTAATCAGGAAGTGATAAACTTATTGTTTACCGTGTCTGAAAATGTTTGCAACCAATGTATTTGCATTCTTTGTCATATTTATTTTAAAAACAATTATTATATTGTACAAAAATGTAACTTTCCAATTACAAAGTTCCTAGAGATATCAGTCTACTTGACAACAATATGATGACAAAGCATCCTCAATGTGTTTTGATTGAAAACAACTTCGCAACGACACATTACGTTGATATGCAAATACCTGATCTACGTAATGGTGAAGTGCATGTAACGTAATAACATATGAAAGGTAAAAGAGCAATATTATAATAAATATTAAAACGTCGGGAATGAAAACAGTAGGCTGTAAATTCACATAAAATTAAGGTTAACAAAACAGAACAATTCTGTAATTCGATTTTACAGTAGACTTTTGTAAACTAATTTACATGCAAAAACTGTAAAGAAAAAACAAACCCTTAAATGTTTTTTCATGATTACAGTCTGGCTGTAAAAAAAATTATTTGGTTGAAAAAAAATTTGCCATAAAAATTATGTAAATTTACAGAAATTTTTTTTTAACAGTGTGGAAAGGAGAAATAAGATCATTAAAACTGTATGTGTTGGGAAATCTGCCTTTTTGCCGTTGTTTATTCATTGTACTTCAATCTCATTAAATTATACATACATTTCTGAATAGTATAAGAAAATTTGGTTACAACTTTGAGATTCAGATGCGTTACAAACAAAAAGAAGAACCTTATAGTACAGAATAATAATATCTTTCCGACATACATAGATAACAAACCGAAATATGATGTAAAATGGAATATTCGTGTTAGGGTTTTATCATTTCGTCTTCACATCTGTTAAAGTGGTAACTGCTGTTTTTTCTATCAATATAATAGCCAACCAATAAAGTAAAATTAAACTTATAAATAAATTTAGTTAAATAAAAAAAAAACTGTGTTATTTTGCCTACATGTGTGAATATAAAACTTTGCATGAACTATAAGAAGGTTAACGGAGTGTTTCTTGTCATCGGTGTGCCCAAAACAAATTGTTTTATAATCTAAGGAGATGTGATTATCCTGAGGGATCATGCTTTGAACCTGGGACCAAAAGTACTTTACACATTGACATTGAAAGAAAAAATGTATGTTTTGTTCACTTGAATTACAAAAGGTACACATAGGGGATTCAGAAATCCTTGTCGATAAAGATAACTATGTAAGTCCATAATTCTGTGGAGAAAACGAAACTGAAAGTAACAAAATTTAGCATCCCAATTTGTAGAAAGAAAAATTTTCCAAATAGCGGGCCACCTAACGAGTGTAGGTGGAAATTTAAAGTGCCATTTTTAGAGGCATGTGAGGCTTTGGATGTTTTTTGAGACGGCCGAACTATAAAACAAGCGATTTTCGTTACGGTGAGCTATAAATTTCAAAAAGAACAGTTCACATTGGGAACTGTTGATTTATAAGTTACCAGTATTTTCACCATCACTTCGGAAAGAATCTTTCCAAACTCTTGGTATGGCATTGATGATGCCAAAATATGAAGTAAAAGGGAAGTGATGAATACCGTACTCCCTAAAAAAACATTGAATGCAAGGGGCTTCCCGTGCTCATCAAAGTAATCTTTTACATAAATAGCTTTCGCTTTAACACGTTTTTCAAAATGAACAAGTTTTCCGTTTATCTTAATGGAAGGTTAAAAATAATCTCATTTGCGAAATTTTCGACAGGTTAAGTATGAGTTAAATTGCTTCAGCATTTACAAAGCTCTCTAATAAATGTACTTTCAATATCATTAATGTCATCTGGTGAAAGTTACATTTAAACAGAAAATGACTCCCATAATTTTGAAAAGCACGTTAAAAAAAATACAAGCCGAAAAAATACCATTACAATACATGTCACTTTCAAACTTTGAGAAAAAACAAATCAATCATATTAAGCCTATCAGACATCTTTATATTTATAATGGCCAAGCGTTTCACTTTGTCGGGCTTGTTATTCCAAATAAATTAAAAACAAACATTTATACGAGTGTTTTTAAAAAATTCTTTCGAGGGTTTGATTAAACATTTAACAAAAACACAAGTTGAGAGATTCCAAATGTTTTAATAATGGCAATTTTACCCTAAGGAGTTAAATCTCTCATGCTCCACAGATGCAACAATCCTTTGAGTCTGGACAATTTCGGTTGATAATTTAATGTGGAAAAATCATCATTATGAGTAAAGGTGATACCTAAAAAAGGTGTTTACATAAACAGACTCCTTGGAAAAGCCCTTCAGTTGACGAATTATGGTACTTAAAGATTCATCTGCATGTAAACAAAGTTTGATTGAAAAACCTGGGATGTTAACACTATTTATAGAACTATCTTGGGAGATTTTAAGATTAAGAATTTCCTCACAAAAATGAAGATGAAGGGGCTTAGAGGGCAACCCTGTCTAACTCCTCTTGATACTCGAAATGGTTACGATAAATGACCATCGTTTGAGAGGCAAGTTGTATTATTTGAGTAAAAAGTGTTGATTCAGTGAATAATTGACGGCCCAAAACCGAAAAAAGTAAAGCGATTCATTCATAATATTCCACTCTAGTGTATCAAACGTTTTTTAAAAATCTATACAGTATAAAAGCCAGGAATATTCTACTGTAGGTGTAGTTAATAAGATCTGAAATAAGTCGAATATTCTCACCAATGAAACGGTCTTTGAGAAACCCCGTTTGATTATAATTATTAAATCATTAAATGCCTTTTAATGCGAGAAGAAAAACATTTCGAGCCAATTTCATATTTAACATTCAAAAGGGCAATTCGCCGCCAATTTTTCATTAAATTAAGGTTTTTGGAAGGTTTGAGAATAAGAGATATAACAGCTTGGCATTGTTCATAAGAGAGACAGCCCTTTATATAGCCAGCATACAGATAATTAACAACATACGTTCCAAGCAAATCCCAAAGTGTTTTATAGAAGTCGGCAGACAAACCATCGAAACCTGGGGACCTATTGTTTGCCATTGAGACAACTGCCCTTTTTACACTCTTCTTCCGTAAGGAGTCCTTAACAATCAGGTCTTTCCTCTTCAGCAAAATCACCCTCAATTGTGATGTCATTGAAATAAGACCTTAAACCCATCCTATTCAATTTGAGGACTAAAGATTTTCATAAAATAATGATGCTTCATAAAGAATGCCACCAGTGTCACTTAATTTTTTCTCGTCTGCTGTTATAAGTTTGCATAATCTGTTACGCTGCTAATTCCTTTTCTCTACAGCTAAGAAAAAATTTTAAGTTCCTTTCGCCTTCTTCAGTCCAACGAGCCCTTGAACGTTTAAACAACTTGAACTTTATTTTCGTAGATACCGTTTAACTCATTCCTTGTCTCATTTAAGCAATGACGGTTGTACCTGGAATCCTGGACACAGCAAAGCTGCTCTAAAACAGTTATGCGCTTAACATCTTTCACGATAAATACGTTCCCTTGCCTTTCTTTTAGAATCTACCCGTCACGAGAAGCTCCCAACAGCTTCAGTCGTCGAGATGAGATGAGCATAGGTACAAATAGTTTCATCTACCGCATCGTTAACAAGGTCACGGTAGCCCGGGTCATTTAAAAGCCTTAGGGAACATTTCAATTTACGTTTCAAGACGTAATGATACATAACGTTACACTTAAATTATCAGATCCAAACCATGAAGACAACCCGAAGTCATAAACATTAGTAAGCACGAATTTGAAAATTAGGAAAAAACTCAGTCGACAATGAAAATTTTTATCTATGTCATAGGCGTCGGATGATGTTTTTATTGCGGGGGGGCACAAGTTTTCGGCAGCCGGCATAATGGTGACACCGCGAGGCATCCGGTTTCGCGCGAAGCGCAAAACCCCATCGGTGTGGGGTCCAGGGAAAAAGATTGGCGCGGATCCAGACACTTCCAAAAGGGGGGGGGGGGCTGAACTAAAGGAAGAGGGCAATGGGGACCTACCAGTGGCGTACGCAGGATTTCTCTGAATGTTGGACATGCAGTGTGCTCAGTGATCGCCGGCCTGGGAGAGGGATTAAATTTTTGGCGATTTCAAGTAGCCTAGATGCAAAATGGTGCAATATTTTCGACTTTGGCGGTGGTTCATGAGGATAAAACTAAAACTTCTCTGTCTTTACATGCAGTCTTATTCCATTTACGCTACATTTTGAGGTGAACTTGTCATTAAATTTGCTTACTTTCAGGAGTCAAAATTAAATAGCATCGATCGGTATAGGCGAAAGGAGCGTTTTAGTTTTCGGTTTTCTCTTGGCAAAAAAACGTTATTCTGCCATAAACACTATCTAAGCGGAGCGTCATCATTGGTTGGCACGAAGCATAGCCTAGAGAAAATTTTGGAAAATCAGCCCCTCAAATGGCCGGAAATAGCATTTTTCAGACTCATACGAAGAATCTAAGCAGTCGCTATCTTCGCTTTATAAAATGCTTTCTTCAAAATAAGTTCGCGAACTGCAAAGTGATTAGAAAGTTATTAAAACATACCTGGAATGTAATTTTGCCCGAAAGACTATCTAAACGGAGCGCTACCATTTGTTGGTGCGGAATGAAAAGAAAATTTTGAAAATGATCGCGACCCCTCAGATGGCCGAAAATTGTTTTTTCATGTTTGTGAAGAGTAACTAAACATGCAGTCTATAAGTTTAACTTCTTTAACATGTTAAGTGATTAGAAAAGTACTACCACTATTATATTAAATGGTCTTGATTCTTTTCGAGGAAACTAAACAACGGAATTGAAAATATTCTAATAATTCTCTATGGTGACTCTTGGCTCAATTAAAGATCCCCTGAATTGATGAAATTGTCTGTGACTGCTCAAACTCATGTCTGTTAATTATTTTGCCCCTAACATCTCTTGCGTGATAAATGGCAAACTATTCCTCACCGCAACTGAACACCCTCCGCTCCCTGTCCCTGTCGCGTACGTCTATGCCGGCCGGGAAAGGAGTCTAAGGGACGGGCTTTTTGACTATTCACCCGAACTTAATATCATACGAGGTTCGTTTATTTGGATTTGTGTTGTGAGGGAAAGGATGAGCCTGAAATAGCCCCCTAGTATACTCTCTTAGATAAGCATTATGCTTATTTTAGTGTATTTTTTTCTTTCGTTGATGTGACGAACAAGGGGGGCTGAGGCTGAAGCTCAGCGATTTTAGTGATTTGAGAGGCTCCAAAATGATCGAAAATCATATTCAAATTAAGGATTCTAAACTATGAATTGAATCCAGGAGAGAGGTGAGGTAAGAAACGAGAATGGAATGGGGAAGTACTATGACATTTGATTAAGGAGAAACATACTCAAAAGTGATTTTAGGGGCAAAGCCAAAATGTTGAAGCTACTCAAAATTGAACATGTGATTGATAATTTGAGACAGGGCATTTTAAGAGATCCAAAGAGTTTGGGGGCATTTTATCAATAATGAGTTCTATATAAAATCCCAAGGCAGTATGCCTGGGGTCCAGGGGCCCGCAGCAAGGTCCCGGAAGCTCTGACATTTTAGCCTTTTCAGGGGACTTAATGGAAGCAAAAAAGTGCCTTTGCATAGGTATTACTTATAATCCTAAAAGAGACATTATTATTGGCCGGGGCAAATGTGTGCCGTTGCGGCCAATAAGGGGCCTAGGGACACGTCCCTCGCTCAGTATGTTTAAAAGGCCTTTATTTGAGAAGAAGAAAGATAATTTAATTTGAAGGAAAGATAGCTTGCAAAAAGTTTTGCTTTTAACTGTTTGAAGGGCGAAAATAAACTCTCCTACAGGTGATCGTTAATGTGGGGGTCCAGGGGGCGAAGCCCCCGGAAGCTTTGCAACTTTTGCACTACTCTGAAAAGTAATAATTGAGCCAAAGAGTAGCAGAAATGTAATGAAAGCAACTTAGATTTGTTTAGTTACTTTTGAAAAATTTATTTTGCGACATTCAATTAATGGAGGGAGGCCATGCCCCCCAAATCTCATAAAAAAATTATTGGGGGAGCCAGGCCCCCCTGCCCCTCCCCGCTTCCGCCGCCTATGTATGTTTGAATGTCATGTGAAACGTCGAATATTTTAGTTAAGCTCCCGACATATCTAGTAGATCGAAAGTTTGCATAATGTTAAGAACTTCATCTCTAGCTTTAAAATTTGAAAGTTGTGTGCCATTTGTTTTATCCAAAAGTAGGTTAAAGACAAAATTGAGGTCCCCTCGCCAGATAACAACACAGTCTAGGTAGTGATTAATAAAATTACTTACTTCAAGAAAAAAGTTAGTTGATCCCGGTTTGGGGCGTACACAATTATGAGAAGAAACTTTTCATTTGAACATGCAATAACAACTAACAAATACCCGGCAAATTGGTCAAAAATAGTGTCAATGACATAGGTAGGAGCTTAAGAATTGACTAGTATACAGACACCACGGCTGTGAATCTATCCATGTGAAAATGTTACGTTGCCCATTCGGCTCTCCCATAAGTTTCGTCAGATATTTTGGAGCGGGTTTCCTGAAGCATAATGAAGTCATACTTGTGGACATAGAAAACATTGAACATCTTTATGCCTTTCCTTACATCACGTATACCCCTCACGTTGAAAATACAAAATATACGGACTCCTGTACTAATATCCGACATGTATAAAATTTTGAAAGGTCAAAGTTAACTAGACGGTTTGTACTTGCAGGCAAGTACTGATCGAAGCCCAATATTGCACCACTTGATTCCAAGCCTCGATCGAGTAAATGTTAAGTGCTGTACAAAAAAGGGCAAACGGCCTACCGTGCTCACATTCTCAGAGAAAAATGTTCTGCCCCAACACAACTTTCACCATTGTGTCAGAACGTACCTCTCACGCAGGCAACAGATGGGCTGTAAAATGTTTCTACCTCAGATTCGCCATTTGCACATGCGCAGATTAAGCCGAGACGTACCAACGGACTTTGAGCGGTTGACAAGCGTGTTAAACAAGCGGGGATTTTCGATGGTGTGGTCGTTAAGTACTAGCGTTAGTCTGCGTAGCGGCGTTCAAGTCTGGGACTATTTTATGAGTGATCAAATCAAGTATATAAAGAAAGTCAATAGAACTGCGTAACGACTTATCGTCCTTCGAAAAGAAGACTTCCCACATTCCTCAAATAGACTGATCATTCTATTGGAACACCGTCAAGTTGGTGAAATCGGGGAAATAGTCGAAATTTCCACTTCATAAAAAAGTCAAAATAACTGCGTGGCAGATGAAATGCTGTATAACGTTAGTTTTGTCTGTGTGTAAATAGAGTAGCATCACACTGAAGATATTCACACGCCGAGCCAAGAAAGAAGGCACGAGTTCACTTGACAAGCTGAGCAAATCCAATAATCGAAGCTGTAGGCTTCGATTAATAAGTATAACTGCATTAAATGAATCCAGCTTCTCCTACACAAACAGAGTGACTGGTTAAGATTTGTCAACAACAAACAAGGAGAATTGTAATAAAGAAAGAAAAAGAAAACAATAGCTCCTCCTGAAGAGCAGATCATAGGTCAGTGAAGATCTCTGACCAAGAAGGGATCCCGTAAACATCAAGGTAAATATGTTTCCTTTGGAAAGCCATAATTCGAGCTTACTTCTCGGCTGGAGGCTCATTAAATTCAAAATGTTTTACCCCTTTGATCTCGCCCTCGTTCATCAGAGAATCGCAATTTCTTGCCTTCTCGGTACAATTGGATAACTTGGTGATTCCATTTTCCTTTCTCTCGTAAGTCAATCTTGGTCAAATCATCAGTAAGGAAGTATTGTTTTTCCTGATGGTAGGTCCTTTTATTGCGGAAAACGGTAAGTTTCTCTTGTTAGAAGGATAGTTTGAAAAGAATATGTCGTGGTCTTGTTGGATTATGTCTGCTGTCTCTATGGGATCTTTCTATTCTAGCAGTAGGTACACCTGTTTCTGCAAGTACCTATTTTGCGATATCCAAACAATCTTCATCAGCACCTTCCGGATAACCAACAATGCGTAAGTTGCTTCGTCTAGAAAAGTGTTCGTGTATATTAATAGATTCCGCTTGCTGCTTCTAAACCCTCTCTAGATCTGCATCTTCCTTTTCTAGAGACTGAATGTGTTCAGTTCTCTCACTTAAGAACTCCAAAGCCTTTTGAAAATCATTCTCAATACGCAACATTTCGTCATTTAAATGTTTCACCTCTCTGCCAATCTTTTTCAGTAACTTTTTAACTGATTCATTCAAAGAATCTAGAAGGGAGGGTTCATCCTCACTTTCAACTTATGAGCTTTGTAGTTTCGTTGCATAATAGTACATAGACTTGTTGGACCTTGTATGTCTGCTTGGTCTGCTTTTTCCTCTAGATTAACCTGCATAGGTTGAGGCCATTTTCAAAAAGAATCGAAAAACTTGGTAAAAAAAGTCCCAGTTTAGAGAATGACAGTATTTCGACTTCATGGCTGAGATTACAAATCATCCTCTTTAACGAGTATCAATTTTGTAGTATTAGCTTAAACGTGTATTTCTTGGTTGTAAATACACAGTACACGGCAAATAAATATGCAGGAATAAGACAGATAAACTAATAACCAGATCAAGCCCTTATTATGTAGATCAACGAATCGCTCTATGCTTTGAACCTGACCTACTTCGAATGACACGATATTTAACTAAGGTATTTTTGTTTTCTTTAGTTTTTACGATAACAGTAAACACGACCACTGAATCCACCTACGAGTTGAGTAAATCTCTCATCGGAATAAAATTCTTCTGTTGTTTGTATCTAGCATGTAGTACGACACGCACGATACCCGTTTGCATTTATCTCGAGTGACCGCGGTTCGAAAGATGAAAGATAACGTAATTGCAAAATTTACCAAAACAAATCATAAGCGAAAGAAAAACAATCTAAACTATAAAAATATTTGGCAGCATTTGTGATCAACTTTTGACCAATACTGGGTACATATGTGTCCAACCAACTGTTGGTCAAACACTGACCAATGAAACGAACAGATACTACACATGATCTTGGCGAAAAGACCGAGAAGCGATAATATGGAACTGCTAGCCACTTTTTCTAAAGTCCTCCTCACGGCTCTGGCGAAGAGCCGTTTGGTGAAACAACTTTTTCATGTGTTCCCCAAAGAAGCTATACGTCCACTGAAAAACAAACTTTTTCCAAATTCCTCCCGACCCTCTGGCAAAGGGCCGTTCGGCGAAACCAAAATTGAACTGCTTCCCGAAGAAGCTATACGTCCCCTTAAGGACAACACTTGACCAACCTCAAGGCCTTCAGACCGTTTACATTATTGGTCTCTCATGCATGGCTCCATTCTAGACCGGATGAAAAGAACAGATACTACACGTGATCTTAGCCAAAAGGCCGAGAAGTGAGCTTTTTACGTACGTTACGGAAACGGACACGGTCGGAACAAAGTTCCAAGCAAATTCCGGAACTAACTGCGAACACAGGCCGAGAAGTTACTTTTTCCAAAGTCCTCCCGATCCTCTGACAAAGGGTCGTTCGAAGAAACCAAAATTTAAACCGCAGAAAGATTTTAATTCGAAGTACGTGTATAGACAACAAGTTGGCTAGGCTGTTATATATATATTCAGTGACACTTATTTGTTATTGTTAACGATTAATAACATATTTTTCTTCATGATATTTCGTTTTCTTCTTCCTTATGTTTCATTGTACAATTGAGAAATACGATTTTCTACAAGAGGTGACCATTGCCAGCTTCAGTTTATTTCAATTTCACCTGCACTTAGTGATAAATACAATTTTTCTTGAAGAAATTTGAAATGTTTTATTGGATGAAAGGTGTAAGGGTGTATAACTTGACGTTCAACAAACTTTTGCAGCATTTGAAACACACCTTTCTTTAGCAAAGCAATTTCCACAGTCTCGTTAACGTTTTGCAAATTACTTTACGAAAGCAAAAAAAAAAAAAAAAAAAAAAAAAAAAAAAAAAAAAAAAAAATAAAATTAGCTGCAACTTAAAGATTTATTTAGCGGTACGTTAAACCTAGGGAAATCACGAAGTTTTCAAAACATGGTTTTGAAAGTGCTGGTAACTGCTTCATCGGACTACTGTCAATGTGAATTTAAAAACCGGCTGTACTCTAAAAGTTATTAAATTCAGAAAGAAAATTGTGACAGTTTGCGAAGGATTTGTGCAAAAGTCCTAATATTAAGGAAGTATTTGTAATGGAAGAAGATAAAATGAATCCATGAATTGATAAAATGCACACTTCAGTCTACTGCTGGAAATCACAGATCGGGGTGGGAAGTGGTACCCACTGGTGCTACTGATACACCGTTGCATAGGCCTACCGGCGCAGGATTTTAAAAGAAACAAAAAGGTAAATTATATTCTTTGGAACGACGCCTCATCATACACTATCTGCAAACAGAGATGGAGGTTTACATCTAGTTCCAGATTGAAGTCTCTTTCCTAACAAACCTCAATATGATTTTACTTTTCTGATAAAAATGGTCTAAACACGGAATTTCGCATTAGAGAACATTTATTTTTGAGAAAATTTGCATTCAAGCTGTGCACGGAGACATGTTCGATTCCTTTAAATGTGCTTGCCAATTTTAGCCCGCCGGTCTGGTCATTCACTAAACATTACAGATATTATTAAAATATAGTAGTGGACAATTCCTCTTCTTCAAATTGCTAAATGTTGTGCTCCTTCACAATCGCACCTGCTGCCTTATACACACGAACAATCGACATATTCATAGAGACCGATGAATAATGTGAGTAGGCCTATGTTTTATACGCCAGTGAAAAAGGGACATTAGTGATACTGCAAGCGCACGGAGCGCGCGAAAATTTGAGGTTGTAAAGTAATCATGTGATACTATTGATACAGAAAATCGATTGTAATTGGGGAGTGCACATTTCATAACTTGCATGTATAGTCTTTATGGTAGTACCTAACGTTTAAGTTTCAAATTCACAAAAAGGTGGGGGAATTTTACGTTAGTTTCCCCTTCACTCAAAAAGTGGGGGGACATGTTTCCCGACCCCCAAATCGACGCCAATGGGCGATACCGTACGGTTGCTTGGCAGAGACACCCTTTAGCAAACGATCCCTACTTTACTTGAGGTTTCGTTAAGAGCAGCATTAAAGAAACCTTTCATACCTTTCCTTGAATGTTGCATTTGGAGATTTTATATCTAAAAAGGAATTCGGCAAGACCTTTCAGGTTTGATTAATGTATCCAAGACCTAGTTACCTAATCAAGACATCAATGCTCTAGTACGCTGCCACACAAGTACCATACATCAGATTTAACTGTAATTTTCAATGTCTAATTTGCCGCCAGATGCGTTCAAGGAAATTAAAAATGCCCTTCCAACCCCTGTACAGCCTCAAAAATAAAGAGATTTGACAAATATTATAGAATGCTATTTATTTGGTTCTTCTGTGAATGAACCAAGCATTGGCGATGAGCGGAATAAATATTTGTAAAATCATAAGAGCTCAGATATGGGGAAAAAAGCATTTTCCAGGCTGGCAAGAAGTCTCTTTGCAGCTGTATTCCGAGATTCTGTTCCCAAAAAACTTTGACTTCACTAAAACTGATCACATGGCAAAATTACCAGGAATTATTATGTAGTGTGCAGGGTGTGTAAATATTTGTGTGAGACTGTAAATGGGGGACAATTCTACTCATCGTCCTCATTTTTGACCGTCGTCCTAAGGTAGGGCACAGCTCACAAACCACTGACCGATCAGTTATTTGAATTTGTTGGGATTGATTATCATAATGTGGCAATGCAAAGCGTAGGTCCTCCTTTGGAGGATAGCAGACCAACACAAAAGTAAACACTGCTGATTGGTTAAGCAATCAGGAATGCGCGTAGGTTAGTTCACACGTGGGATGATTTCTACTGCTTGCTACACACCGACGTATATATGTACTACACAAAAATAACTGTGCAGTCTCGTGTACATTGTTATCCCTTCAAAATGACGTCAGTGGTGACGTCAATGTATGAGGTCTAAACCTGTACAATACATGTACCGAAAATAAAGAAAAAAGAGATGGGCTTTGTGGGGTTGCGTGTACTTGTGATTAGATCAGCAACTCCGTGGATTGCCCCCATGTCAAAGATTGTGTCCCTATGTTCAGGTAACTTCGGATTACCTGCTCAACGCCACCAAGAGAATTAAAGGATGCACCGCGTGGATAGGCCTATGATATAAGCAACCAGTCATCCTCCGAAAAAGCTATGCCAAAAAGTGCGTATGATTCATGAACTTAGTCACATCCCGAATTCCAAAACAACAATTTTTCAATTCATTATCTGATATGTATTAATCATACATCAGGTCAAATGTCACTTGTTTTACTTTTAATTGCTTCATTGGTTGGGCTTTGTTGTACTTTGTGAGCGGCTATTATCTGCTTATCTGCTTATCTGCTTAACTGATTATCTGTTTGCTTCTTTCCCATGCTCTGAGAATTTGCTAAAGTCTGCGTGCTGTTTGTATTTTTTTACTTTGTCTCTTATACTCTTTCTTCGTGTATCTGGCCTGTGTTACTATGTCTATTTTTTATTCCTTTACTATGTTCCCGAGGATCGCATCTTGCTGCTAGAACTAGTACTTCACCTAACTTTTTCCCTCTTATTTTTATGTTATGGTGTGATGATCCTTTTCCCACGCTATTTGCTACACAGTGTTTCACGCACATGCGGATTGCACGGCGATCCTCAGGAAAACTATTACTGCTTAACAATTTCTTTTTGGACCGATCCGGGGGCTTTGGACCGTATATATATTTTACCTTCTATCTACCAACTTCGACTTACTGAATATTCATCCCGCCTGGGATTACCATGGTAAAAAGGAGAACAAAATTATTCACGCGGGGTATTTATAGCCTGTTGTCACTTCTGTACATCCTGAGCTGTAATAGCCTAATGGGTTACGGACCACACAACACTTTCGAACTCTACATGTGTAGTAAATATATGTATATATATATATATATATATATATATATATATATATATATATATATATATATATATATATATATATATATATATATATATATATATATATATATATATATATATATATATATATATATATATATATATATATATGTATATATATTATATGTTTAGACGTTGGGACGAATTCTTGGTCTTATGTATTTTATAATTATTTTTTCGCCCTATGTACAAGCAGATAAAACAATTTATCCTTAAGGTGGGAATCAGAGCCGTATATTTAGAGAGTTTGGACAACTCGGTAACTGTTTTTGATTGGTCGAAAGCTGACACACCCATATTAGACGCCATTTTAGGTTCACTTGCAGTTGTCATCGACGAACTACGTGTATACTCAAAATAGTCACATCTAATTCGGAAAAAATGGTGCAATATCATGGAAATATATATCTGTTACAACACATTTCGCAATATCTGGCGGCATATCGTGTCCGCTTTGTTGTCCATATGAGTATGGGACAATTCAAGCTCTCGAAGCTTATTTTCAAAGAGAAAACTGCATCTTTAACCAGAGAAATGACCGGTGTAGCTGTAGGCCTAAGCTTTATCCTAACGTTTGTTCACATTGTTAAAGCTAGGCATTGCCATACATTGACGGATATGAGGCTGAGCAGTGATTCATGATTGAGTTAGCTACACTACCTTTCTTTCAGAAAATTAGGCCTTGAATTTTGAGGAGTTCTTGTGCAATTGCACACCGTTACACAAGGCTAGGCTCCAGAAATCACGGACAGGATCATGAATTTTTTCAGACCTATGCCTAGGCCTAAATTCACATCATGCTCATAGTCATAAAACATTGAAGGCTAGACTTCGCCCTAGGTAGATCTATTTAAGTTTTCTGAAACAAAACCCCTGCCACACTCCTTAATTTCCTGTGAAGTGCATTTGTAGCACCACTGGAAAGTCTAAAACTGAAAGCCTAGGCCTATCCTATTCTAAGGTATATGGTGTTAATTCGATCACCCATTCAGAGCCTAGGCTAGTTTACTGATTTTCTCCACACATAACACGCCCGGAGCAAAGTGTAATGGAGCGTAGTATGTACTGCGTGACTAAGGACTAAAGTTAGATAACTTTAGGCCTGACCTATAACTTGGCACAGTGCCTAACATTATCACTCTACAGAAAATATGAATTCCGTAGTTAGATGGAATTTTACGGTCCAGTTTCCAGCCTATTGGTTCAAGTCAAGCTGGCCACGGCCTTTTTTCCAGTTGTGGCTCAGTGGCTTGTTTGGAGAGATCCTCCCAAAAAAGAAGAAAAAGAAAGAAAAGAAGTCAATAAAGTTGCCTGGTTCAATCACTGGATTTGCCTGGTAGGTTATTTTATAGAAGGTAGTGAGAAGCATGTAATGAGTAATGCATTCTAGTTACGTTACATTGACTGGTTTCCCGTTAATCATTGGAGGGAAAAAATCAAAAAGCAAACGTGAAAAGATGGACTGTGCGTTTTCTACCGCTGCATTTTCTAATTTTACAAATCTATTTGAGCGTCCTGGATAGGAAATTAGAAATAGTAACTTAGCAATTTAAAAAAAAATCATTTTGACTCACTCGACAAAGTATGTTAGTTTCTGAGCTTAATCTAAAAAAGAGGGATAGTTGCTGGCAAATGGGGATATTTTGGAACCAAAATTGCAGCACCAAATTTCCTTGCGGGAACCCAGAATTGGACATTCTAGCTTCGTTTCCCAAAAGATGTCATCATTTGTTCTTATCCCCTCCGTTTTAAATTGTATAGCTTGCTAATTTTCAATTTTCCAACAGTAATGTTTTATGTAAGTTATAAATGCATAGCTTACCACTACGCACTTTTTAACCCACTTTGACATGAAGAGAGTGAGAGTGAAACATTTTAAAATTACACCAAATGACTCTCCAACAAAAATAATTCCGAGAAATGTTAAGTATCAGTTTTTGATGTTTTTTGCAAACCATGTTAACCACTGTAATGTTATTGACATTGAATCAATGTCTTTAACAATGACACCCGGTAACTATTCACTTCTTGCCTAGAAATTAAGCTCCCCTTTTTTATCTTATTGTATGCAAAAAGTTTAATCTTTACTTTATGATTTCGTTCACAAAATATGTTAAAAACTAAAACTTCCCAAAAGCCAGAATGTGCATTTTCAGTAAATAAGGGTGACTGAAATTTGGGTGTGTTCTGCACAGCACTGGAATTCAAAATGTGTTTTGTCACGTTTGCGCAAACGTGAAGTCCTTTTCGAGAGATTTTAAGACCTTCTCTCATAATGTTGGAAATAACCTTTCTGTGTTTAAATGTTTTATGAAATGTGAGCCTTTGTATCACACAAAATATACAATGTCAAAGATGGTCAAATAAAAAGCACGTACAAATTATTCCAAAAATAGTTATCGAATCCAAAACCGCATCCAAAATTGCATCCTAGGCTAAGCAGATTCAAAATTATTCAAAGAAGAGGACAAATATAAAATTACTGTGATACCTCTCCTAAATGTTTTACTTATCTCCTCTAATAATAGGTGTTGGAACGGTTTCTTTTGATCTGGTGTGGTGTGTTAGAGTAAACGATTGCACGTTTGAGCTTCTGGCTTATCGTGGTACTTTGGATTGGTTTATGTCATTCACCAGGTCTTTCCTAAGTTTTCTTCACAAGCTAATGGAAAATGGTAAAACGTAGACAATCTTTACGTCCTAGATACAAAAATGTTTCATAGGTGAGTAATTAACGATTGAAATCACTTTTTGAAAACGCTTGACACTTTTTGAGACTGTTCCCAACCGTAATACTCTGGTAATACTCTCCAACACCCTTAATAATTTATCGATATCAGCTCAAAAGACCTAATTCATTGACAACACATTGCCGTCATCCTTGGGGCAAAACAATGAAACACGTGGTCTCACGCGTAAAACTCTCCATGCACGTGTAGCAGACTATTCCCGTATTCGACTGCAGGTTGACAAATAAGCTGTATGCATTTGTCGGTGCTGGAGTTTTGTCCCCAAAAAAGGGCGTCCCCTTTTCCTGTGACATCATGTGCATGGCATTTTTAAATTAAAACTGGCCGAAAAATGAAGTTTTGACCGACTGAAAAGCTAAAGAAGAGAACAGTGAAAGCAAAAATGTACTAGTGCTTTGTTAAATAGCGCTCTAGAGGGATGATTGCCACTAATACTTTCTGAGCAACCTCCGTACATTGTTCAATGCGTTTCCCCAAGAAAAGGTATGGTAAGAATTAGTAATCCAATGTGAAGGGTGATGGCGTAATAAATCTGTGTGTGACAACATTCTCATTCAACAACTCAGACCCAAAAGTGAAGTTATTATTCAATCGCCAACATAACCGCATATTACTTTCAAACCCTCCCCAGATCCGTGTTACTACTTCAAGTACCAAATTGTCACAACCAAAGGAATAGCGGTTACTACAACAGTCTTCATATTTTGACACTCATTATAAAATCATACCATAACAATTCAGTGAACAAATTAATCAGTGTACTGCATTAAGTTATGAGTGAGGGTATCTCCTGTAATCATCAAAACATGAAAAAAAAAAAAAAAAACCAACTTGCTGTGAAAACTCCTTTTACAGGAACAATTCAGAGTTTGCTTGGCTGTTCTCTAAATTTTGTGTTTTCCTTTATAAGAATAACTATTTGTGACCCATATAGGAGACGTTATCAAATCTATTAAGCATTAAGATATCTTATAACATTTATCGGTTCAGAACAATTTTTTATGTTGCAGTGACAACAAAACTCTGGTAGTCTGAAAGTTTATCACGGTGTTTGTTCATATGAAATTTATTTGTTTTTTTCATGGAAGTTCAATGAGACCTTTAAAAGTTTGCACGTGATATTACGGAGATAACATAACCTTTGTATATTAATGAAAAAAGATACCGTGAAAAATTGATTTGCAGTTTGCAAAAAGGCATGCGCAGGATAAAGTGTATCCAAGATTGGTTAATGAGCAGAGGAGTAGCGACGGAAATTCGTTATGTGATACAGATATGGAATTTATCCAATAACTATGGATACCCACATATATCTCTTAAACATTACGTTCTTTACAGCATGTTGATTGAAGACACTACTTAAAAGTTGGATAATCCAATCTAGGCAGTTGTACTTAGGGATATTTGAGAATTCGTTTACCAACGTCATGCTTTTAAAAAGGAAATGAAAAGAAAATGACAAACTATTGCAGGTACCATATATTTCTCTAGCTCTCCTGGCTCTTTTGTGAAATATTTAAAGTGTGCTCCACGTCTGAAACTTTCATATTTATGTATTACAAGGCGAAGAAACTGAAGTCTGTGATTCCTGCTGATAATATCAAGGAATGTTGCTCGTTTGTAATCAATATTAGCCTTTTCGCTATTTTAGGAATGGGAGGTTCTTACATGATATGTTTTTGTCCAAAATTTCTTGTTTTATTTTTGCATTTTTAATTTCATTTTCGTGCATGACTTCCCTTAATTTGAACCAATTTTTATGAGACGAGATTCATGTGATAACCAATTTAACCATTGAATTCGATGCTGGTCACATTATGCATTGAAATACTAATCAATCTAAAAGAATTTTTTGAAAGTGGATGCCGAGTATCTGAAGAATAACCGTAAATATATTTCTCAGCTTTGCTACATTCGGCAATCAAGGTCAAAGGAAACATGTCCACCGTTCAGGGGCCGGAACTCTCTAATGTAGCACACTACAATAGCTTTTGCCGGTCAAAAGGGGGCGGAGCTTGTGGCGTCAGTGAAAGCACTTTATTCATCTAGTCCAATGTATTCGTCGATTACAGAACAACGAGGATGTATCATTTGTGAACATTCGTTAAAATGAAGGAAATAGAAAAAACCATAATTCACGTCGATGTACTGAAATAACGTCATGATGTATCGTCATTCATACAGTTATGCAGCAATCCACTGGAATCTTGATTTAAACCTTTCAACACAAACGGCAGTAGAAATAACCTTTTTCTAGTAACAGTAAGTGTTAGTTGGTTCAATGTTGGGAAGATCTTGTAAAGCCAATATTTTCCAAGTACCCCTCAAAAGTTACCCCATCATCTTTCTTTCCTTCTTTTCGTCTTTTATTGCCCTCCTTTACTTTTTGAGTTCCCATAATTTCTGTGCATTTTGTGTACTGCACCGCTTAGCGTCACCACTCGGGGGCATATGCTATGGGAGGACACTCTCTGCTTTTTAGATTGAATCACGGAATTTCTGATATAGTCAATTAAATGCAGCAGAGCCTTCTTCATATTTAACATTTCTTACAACACATTAGTTACAAGAGTTGACCCCACAGTCCAAATCATAACTTTTAAAACGAATAATAACCCGAAAATAATTTCCCCTTTCCAAGACACCTTACGACTAGTTAGAGTGATACCATCGTCTTTCGAGATTCTCAACCAAGGCTTCTAGTTCTTGTGATGCATCTTAGACAATTGAACCAGAATACTACGTATTCCCACTTGTTCGTAGAGCTCTGTGGGTCCCATCAAAAAGTGTTACATTGTTGCGAAATGTGTAGTAAACTGGAGGTAGAATATAGCTTTAACACTATGTTTGGTAAAAATTTAATAAATAAAAATTACTACATGAAAAATGTCCATTAAAGACAAGGAGCAGATAAAATAAGAGTTTTTGAAAAGATTTATTGATGTCTACAAATTTGGTAAGAGAAATGATATTTAAGTCAATTACAAGAGAGAAAGAATCAACAGTACAATCTTTTACAAGAAAGAGGTTTTTGCTAACAATAGTTGATATGATATACTACTGAGCAAACTTTGGACATGAAATACATAACCTTCAGTGGAGAGTTGTCAGTTGTCAGAACTTAACTTTGTTACATGTTGTCTGAATAATTAGGTAGTATATCTTTCTATCTTATTTGGTGAGCACTGGTACAGCTGATTCGCAATAGCTTGTTGCTTTTAACACTTTTTTAACAGACCCAGTTCTCTCATCCCAAACAGTACCAATTCTCCTAACCTTCTAATTACTGAAGCCCCTCCCACAATTATCTGAAATTCATCCTTATCCAGATACAATCAGATACAATCTCAGTTTATTGCTTCAAGGTGAGTATAGAAAAACTCAATTTATGTAATCAAAACACTCTCAGTACCGTTTATGCTGTGTAATATAAGCTTTGGTAGCCTACATTGTTTGAATTAGATGTCAATCAATGAGCTGAGCAAATTTCGGTACCCCGTACCAAAATTGTACTTTGGGGTGAGAGGTTTGGCGCTTTAAAGTAAAGTTTACCATGTTTATTGTCATACTGGCCAGTACGTTAAAAATGTGGCGAAACAATTCGAACATGAAATTACTTTTTTGAAATAGTAGGGTCTAACCTTTCCAAGAATGCAGGAATATTGATCATGGTCTGGTAAGGAACATGATTTGTCTTGAGTAATTTGAGTATAATTTTCATTAAATATAGAAATTAGCTTTGAAATATGCAATCAGTACAATAAGTGCAGACAAACTAATTTTTGTTTTTTAGGCCTAAAGCTAATTCAAACTCTGGTACATAGACGGTCGAAATTGTTTTCGTATAAGAAAAGTTATTGCCTAAAATCTACTATCATAACTTTTCTTTTCAGGTTTTTTGTCCAAAGTTTGCTTTTTTGAAATACAAAATTACCTTTTTTCTGATTCAAACTCTAGTAGGTCTACATAGGCCTAGGCCTACATAGGTCTAGGCCTAGACGGTTGAAACTGTTTTTCTTAGTATAGCCTAGTGAAACTTAGCCTTTGGCCTAAAGTCTACTAGGCTAGGCTATTATAACTTTTCGTAGGCCTAGCTTAGGCCCCTAGGCCTAGGCCCTAGGCTATCAGGTTTTTTAGGCCTAGCCTAGGCTAGGATATTAAAAATTTCCTTTTTGAAAAAAGTCAATTTTAGCAATCACAACGATAAACAACCGATCACCTCGCTGTTTTGAATAGGCTTGTCAGGGCAAGGACTGTGTATAGCTAGTTAGGCCTTGCTAGCGAACGTTCACAGCCCTTACTGAGGAGAAGGCCTGGCCTTGTAAGGCCCAAGGCTAGTAACGTTTACCACTGTTATTTCTACTTGTAACGTTAGGTAACGTTAGGCCAAGGCCTAGGCTAAGTTAGGCCTAGGCTAGACGAATGAACTGAATAAAGCTAAATAAATAAAAAGAATGAAATTTGCCCTCGTCATGTTGAAATGTTGAAAAATACTTGTTCATTGGAAAAGTCATACCCCTTCAGTGTAAATGAAACGCACTGGAGCATCGACCTTGGAGAACCTCTTTTACGTTACTTAATGTCTCGCTTCCGTTTTGCTCGGTGCCTTTTTGACACCAATACCCTTTGGAACTTTCGGTTAGCCCAGTAAAGAGTTCTGGGATTGGGAGACAGCAGAGCTATTTATACAATAACAACGCATTACCTTGCCAGTTAGCATGTTTGGATGAAAACCCGCGTTGTTCTGTTTTCATAACATAAACGCAGTTAAAATAAATTACAAAAGCAAAAAGGAAACCTGGAACAGGAAGTAGCCCACGTCCGTATGTTAAGTTGCTTGAGGCTTCTCTAAACTTACAATAATAAAACCCTCAGTCAATTGTGGAGCTTTTGGAAATCTCAGTATGCCAGATTCGAAGACAGCTTGCATTAGTGTTTAGTAATTGGATGGATCTTGATCCGTCAAAACCCATCAAATCAATACAATCATTTTGGTGGAGAAGTTGGTGATAAATTAGACGAGAATTCAACATGGAAACTTATTTTAAAGTGATTTACCAGAACAGGAACGACAACTTTTACAAAGTGAGACGAGGAAGATACATACCGCATTTGCTTATGTTGACATTGATTTTAGTAATACAGCATTTCAATTTCATCATTGCAGAGGGTAAGATGTGACGATCATATTGTTTTGAAATATTCCATATTTGTTGTACTTAAGTCTCTGCCACCAAACTGGCAAAGAAGCACATTATTTGAGACCCTTGACGCCAATAACTTATAGGAAAACCAACACGCGTATTTAGCCGCAGTGCAAGGGGCTCTTCTCATTCTGTCTTCACTGCTTAAATCTTCAATTAAGAAAGAACTTCTCATGACGGGTAGGATCAATCATTTTCCCGAGCATGATGTACCCATGTTCCGCAATAGTTTTTAGGGACAAACAACTGGAACAGGGGGTCTGCGCTGCATGATTAACCTAAAAAGTTAAAGGATGCGGCTTAAAAATTCAACACACCATGGTCCCAATACCTCTTTGAGCAGACAAAACCAAGCACCAAATAGTCTTCTGTTCTATTGTGACTAATTGTGATATTCAAAATATACCAACCGCATGGGCTGCGACTGGTTTCGAGAGCGGAAGGCTAAAAAACTAATGTAGAAGCAAGGTTCCGGTTAGGCCTATTGAACACCGTTATGGTGCGGAGGGATCTAAGGAGAGGGTGAGAAATTCTTCCAAAGTGTGCTTTAGATGTAAAATGGTGCTATGAGGGAAAAACCTTAAAATCTGTTACATATTTGGGAATGCTCCATTTGTGCGGAGGCACGAAAATTTAAATGCTTCATTTACGAAATACCATGGAAAATTAAAATTGACCCATGCCAACTGTAGTAATCTTACTATAGTGATAAGGAATATATCAGTAGCTGTAAATACGTAAGGTCGGAAAATTTTCCTCTGTAGCCTAAATAGGCGTATGAGTCGGAGGGAAGGAAAAATTATTCCCCGTCAGAATGCCCTAGAGCAGAGGTGCAACTTTTCAAAAGACAAATGCTTATATTTTTTAACAAACTTTGGAAATGCCATTTTCGATTATCCGGGTTTGCTAATAAAAAGCCCTTCTCTGACAATTTTTGTTTTCACCAACAAATGTGGGTGAAAAACATCCCAATAAATTGTTGAATTAGGTTAACCCAAACGTCATGTCATCCCATTTGTTTCTTCGATCATGTGAATATGCCGTCGTTTGTGGAAATTCTGGTAAAACTTATTATTTTGGGGGCAGGTTAATTAGGTCTAACCCAGCTTTTAAGTGAAGAGCCCATACGCCTATGGTAGCATCGGGATATATCCTTTGAGTTCTGGGAGGGCTAGGTTAGATGGAGTTTTACGGCGCATTTTCCAACCATTTGGGAGGGCCTTTGGAACATAAAATGTATGTAGCTTACACTTTTTCTGAGTGAGATTAGCTAATAACATTGAAAATTTGCCTATTCCATCTGTTCAATGTGTGTCCTTGCCAAAGTGTCTCAACTTCCTCATTACCCCTTAGAGTCTGTATGATAATACTGCATCATTACATCAATACATACCAGCAGTGCAAATAAGGAAGTGAAATTATTTTTAAGATAACGGCGATTTAATTGCTATCGTTAACATTTTGGTATCATGTTTAATGCCCTTGTCCTGCTATTCTTTTGCAACCGGACATAAAGACAATGACCTCTTAAGTTTCTTTTTGAACAACATCGCAAAGAAAAGTCATTGAAACTCGATTAAGGATGCCTGCCGTCTCAATCGTTTAAGAAATAGCTATAGAAATATTCCCATACCTAAAGTTGGTCAGTATGAAGGGTTCAAAGTACATTTCCAGTTTTCAAGGAACTACTTGTAGCACGCACACGTCACCACTGCAAACAAGCTATATTCCGGGTGTTTTTATGGGAAGTCCCACTTTGCTTATCCATTGCAAACCGGAGAAAGGGTGAATTTGTCATTGCCCTTTCATTACTTATCCCATTCGACATCTGTATTACAGCTAATAGGAAGCACCACTCATTTATCAGTCGCCTGTTAAAGTCGATTTTACATGCAAATGGGTTCTTTACATTTTTTTTCAACTTCATTTCATCAGAATTTTTGGGACAATTTTTTCCTGAATAAGGATAGAGGATTTTATCTAGACAAAAATTAAAATGGAAGTGGAAAATTAAAATGAAAAAAAAAGAAGAAAAACAATTATGCAATGGTCAACCACGTCCAATTTTTGAGAACTTATATTGACATTTCAGTGATCACCCAAATCCTGTAGTTGGAAATTATAGAAGGTACAGTATCAAAACAAATGTTAATGGTTAGTTTAAAAAGGAAGTTACCTTTAAACGTCAGTAAACATCCTGATGCTTTCAGACCCTGGCCTGTCATTGCCAGTCATGGGGGGGGGGGGGGGGGCTTCGGCTTCAGCATTATGAGCTTTCTTGGCTTTTAGTTGCATGTTACCTCTTTGAAATTTAGGAAATTCTAAGAATCTTGTAATTCGACAGTGATTGCTACTAATAAGAATTTACCAAATTGTCACAGTAATTTTTTTTGTTGATTCTTAGCAATATGTGAAGGAGCTGACTTCCACAATCTCAGTGCGAAAAGAATATTTAGTAACCTTGCTGGAAAACCTTTAACCATAAAGTCGTAGGAGTTAAGAAGTTGTCAGCAAAGAATTTTGCAATTCAAAGTAACAAGTTTACCAGAAAGCCAAAAGGCTCAGTAATTCCTTGCCGAAAAAAGGAAGTCCAGGGAAAATGGAACAAGTTAAAAATGTTACAAGCTAGCCACAACTGGAAAACGTTACCGGCCAGATTTAAACTAAGTGGTTGAAAACTGAGTCGTAAAACCTCATTTAGCCAACTAACTTTACTGCTCATTTTCTAACCAGTTGGGCCTTCTTCTAGTTGTGGCTCAATGGCTTGTTTTTCTAACTCCATTGTTTATTCTGACCACCAAGCTCATTGGCAGTAGATTTCATTAATTTTGGATAACTTGGGTTTCAAAGGAGCAGACACTTATTTGGAGGCTTGATACAGACTTGTTGTAGCCATAGGAATGAATGGACCTCTCTGTCAAACTTTGTCAACAAAAAATGGACTTAAGTTTTTATGCAGATATTGTCCGACTGATTTGGGCGTTGGATCCTCTTCCTTAACAAGCTCGAGATAGATGATAATGCAACTTCTCAGTGCTTATGAAAACTAAGAAATTTATCGGCAATTTCTCCAACGATATGGGAACTGGCTAACATAATATTTACTTTAAGAACTTACACTGCGTTGGTGTGATTTCCATCAACAAACAAAACGTGTCTTGCTGGAAAATCTGTGACGTTTTGTGTACGTGACCTAGAATCTACTTTTGCCAAGTTCGACACTTGTTAGTACTTTAATGCGTTCCCATTACACTCTTTGGCATGCGGAAAAACCTAAAAAAGGCTTAGGCCTAAAGTATTTATAAGTCAATTGCACAGATATACGGTCATTGGACGTGTTTTGCCTGCTTTCTATGTCCGTGCTCCAGTATTGTTTTTAGGAAAGTATAGTCCTGTAGTGGTTTCCAAATAATACTAGGTTTTCGTCTTGGCAGCCAGAACGATGTTTGTTTATGTTTGACTGCACAAGGATGTATCAGTCAGCCGATGTATTGCACAATGATAGCCTCCTCACTTGAGAAATATGTTTGCAGAGTTATGTTTCTTATCATGAAGTGTGAGTTCAGTATGTTAATTTTGGTTATTGTACTTTACCTTGACGGGACCGCTAATAGCTGTGTCTTAAGTGTCTGCTACGTTACTTTTAGTACCTTTTGCACTGTTACTAGTGGTACGTGTTCAGAGGCGCTGTGATATCTGTCTTTTTTTTGGGGGGGGGGGGGAGGAGGAGGAGGATGAGAAGTGGTGGTCTCCGCAAAGTTTGCCTAAGCGGAGCTCCACGTTGGTGGAGAGAGATGGGGAATTTTGAAAATCAGTGACTCTCTCAAACAGTCGAAACTTACTTTTTCAGACTTGAAAAGCGATTCTTAGGAGGTCTATATTAAGCTTTTGTTGCAACAAAATTTTAACTTTAATAAAAATTAGACAAATTGCAAAATGATCAGAAAATTAGGTCTACCAGAATAACTGAACCGCCACCATTACGTGAAATGATTTTGATAAGCTTTTAATTTAGAAAAATTCTGTACAAAGCTCTTCTCATAAATTAAATTAGGAACGACCCTTCTTTCAAGAGTAACATTCACTGGAAGACCATTGATGCCATATTAAGAGAACTTATAAAAATTATTTGTATGTTTCGGTAGAGCTAATATAGTGTATGTAAACCTACACTCTAAAAACAGTTGGGTAAAACTTTGCCCAACCTGGGCACTTTTTTAACCAAGTGCTGGGTACACATGCCTCCTACCCCCAGTTGGGTAAACGATTACCCAACCTAGTTGCTTAAAATATTTTGCCCAGCAGTTGGTCATACTTTTTAACCAACAAAACATTACCCCAACCTGGCTGGGTAAATGTTTTGCCCAGAAGCTGGTCAAACTTTCTACCCAACAAAAAAGTACCCAACTTAGCTGGTTAAACGTTTTGCCCAGAAGTCGGTCAAACTTTTTACCCAACAATTTGGCCCATGTGTTTAGAGTGTATATGATTTTGGCATGAGGGAGATTTAACAATACCCTAAAACTTACACCGTTTTCCCTCTTAGAGTGGTTGGGGCACCAGCGACGATGCACTTGGTTTATAAACAGTGAAGTGTGTAGTTTGAAGTAACAAACTCAATCGAAGACTTTGTTTTTCTCCTCCCATTGATTACGTGGTAATGAAAACTTTTTTCTATACGACCATTGCTCTCAAAGTAATTTCGTCCAGATTTTAACTGCTATTCTACCCCTAGCTTTTTATTTACCAGATCCAACCTTATTCAACCATGAGATCTTACATATCCGGCGGAAGATGTTTTTTTATTGGGGGGGGGGGGGGCACAACTTTTCGGCAGCCGACATCGGCGTCTAGTTTTACGCGAATCACAAAACCCTATCGGCGTGGGGTCCAGGGGACGACTTAAGGGCCCCTGGTGGGGTTCAGGGTGCAAAGCCCTGGTAGGGGTTCATGGGGGAGGTTGGATACTATTACTATCTAAGGTAGTTACTATCTAAGCGTAGCGCCAGCATCAGTTGGCGCGGAGCGTACAAAGGAAATTTTGGATTTTAAAACCTCCCAGATGGCTGGAAATGGCATTTTCCAGGTATATTTGTCGCTAATTCTGGTGAGAAAAATTTGTGATTTTTCTAAGATTAAAACACTTTTGAGATACTGATTAGCTCAGTTCATTACTCCACTGGACTATCCTAGGATCGCAAATCCGGAATCCTGCTGAATGTTGCAAGCAGCTGTTCCAGTGCACACCTGAGTAAGGTATTTCCAGAGGCGCAGGGGAGCATTTCAGTTTTGGGGTAGAAGATTGTTGACCGAAGAAATGTAATTCTGCCCGTAAAACAGTCAAAGAGGAGCGCCACCACTGGTTAGCGGGGAGCGTCCAGAAAATTTGAAAATTCGTACTTCTCAGACAGTAAAAAATGACATTTCCCAGGCTTGTGAAGGGGATCCAAGCAGTCGTTTTTTTAAGTTTCAATTCCAGATAAACGTACGTTCGTTCCACACTAACACTCAGCCAGAAAGACAAAGCGGAGAGCCACCATTGGTTGGCGCGAAGCGTACAAAACATTTTTAAATATATGACCCCTCAGACAGTTGAAAATGGCATTTCTCGGGCTTATATGGGGATCTAAGCAGTCGCTATTTTGAGTTTCCTTTCGTAAAAAATGATCACTTGAAACTTAAATTCTGCTATGATGCGATCTAATTGGAGCACCCCCATAAGTTGGGGCGAAACGTACAGGAACGTTTAAAAAATCTGATCACTTAACACAGTCAAAAGTGTCATTTCCTACGCTTATAGGAGGTCTTAGAAGTCGCTAATTCGAAGTTCTGTTTGCACAAAAATGTTCACTTGAAACTAAAATGCTGCTAGGAAGACTATCTGCGCTGAGTTTCTCTACTGGTTGGCCCGAAGCGAACAGAAAATTTTGAAAAATATAACCCCTGAGACAGTTGAAAAGGGCATTTCCCAGGCTTATAGGGAGATCTAAGCAGTCGCCATTTGATCAGAAAATTACCAGATAAAATGTATCGCTACCAATTGATGAAATGGTCCCGCATATTTTCGGGGGAAACCACAAACCGGAACTGAAAACATGCCAATGAATTTTACTCTAATGAGACTCTTGGCTATATTCAATATATATAGAAAAAATTGTACCCGAACTTCCGACTATATATGATTTTACTTTTGAAAAAAATGGGCCTATGGGGATCTTAACAGTCGCTATTTTGATCAGAAGAATCAGATAAAATGTACCACTACCATTGGATGAAATGAAGTAGATGATTTTTCTTTTATAAGTAACACTTATTGACAGAATTGTCCCGTTACAAGGTGTCATGAAATGAATTTTCAAGCAGACTTACGGGAAGACATTCTCGCCCTGCATCATTAAAGTATCGAAAAACAAATTACCCGATTCTCATAACCATTGCCCGTATTTGGCTCTAGAGCAGGATACATGGCAAACTTTTGGGCACCTGAATACCTTCCTGTCCATCCGTTGAATTAATTTGGCAATTGAAAACGTTCCAGCATTTTTTAACCTTTGCCCGAATATTTGACCATTTCGGGCAATATTTGCAGTGTGAAGTTGAGAGGATGAAAACCTTTTTTCACATTCTACCCGAATGTGTAGCAGATCTTTTTTATTTTCCATGGAAATTTTACTTTAAATACAGCGTCTTCAGTTTTTCGGCAAAGAGTTGAAGCTATTAAAATAATCGGCCATTTCGGGTATTGTGTTAGTTTTACACAAGATTTAAAAACAGTCTAAAGAATAACTGTTTCTTTTAAGCCACAGGCTTCCCAAATGTATCGCCATTTTTTTTTATCTCTTAACCTTTCTTAACTATGTTACCCCTACTATGATACTTTTCCATTTTCGGGCAAATGCTTGAAAGAATTTGGATATTCGGCAATTTCGGGCATTGTGTTGTGATTTTCTATGAAGTAACGGTCATAGCTTTTTGAGCTAATAGAAATAGGCTACCCACCACACCAAGTATGATTTTTGAACGATTTTGTGCATCCCCAGGGAATGAAAAAAAACCCTACATGTAGTAGAAACATGCCAGATGCTAGGAGCACACTTTAATCCACACCAAGGTAGCCAATTTTAGCCACTCCAAATCTGTTAGAAAATTATCCATCCTGAAACCCGACGAGTAAAAATGTCAAGAGATTCCGAAGATATGAAGCTTGTCACAGTCTACCTGAATTTATTCTGAAATTCAGAGTGGGGCACAATTGCAGCATACCCTGCAATTGTTTGAAGGGCGAAAATAAACTCTCCTACAAGTTATCGTTAATGTGGGGGTTCAGGGGGCGAGGCCCCCGGAAGCTCTGCAACGTTTGCACTCTGAAAAGTAATATTTGCGCCAAAGAAAAGCCGAAATGTAACAAAAGCAACTTAAATTGGTTTAATTACTTTTGAAAAATTTATTTTGCGACATTCAGTTATGGGAGGGGGGGGGGCATGCCACCCCCAAATCTCATAAAAAAATTATTGGGGGGGGGCCTGGCCCCCGCTTCCTTTTATTACAAAAACTATATGTAAACTTAACTGATCTTTTACTAATCATCTGATTGGTCAATTACATTTAACCCAACTGTTGGGTACTTTAAAACTTATACCCAACACCTTTTACCAATACCTGGATTTTACTCAACCTAAATTTGCCCAAAAATATGGGTAAAGTTGTTTACCCATTTGTTGGGTAATAATTTGCCCAAGTTGGGCATTTTGAATTTTGCCCAACGCTTTTTACCCAACTGTTTTTAGAGTGTATATTTTCATGATTTATGAAAATGAAAGCAAACATGCACTACCCATATTAGAGTTACAAGGGTAATAATGTTTAAAATAAAAGGCCCATGTCACTGCTATTACTTTAAAATAGGAAATTTCAAGGCATTCTTTTGTTCATTGTTATACGAAAAAAGTAAACTTTTTGTACTAACGACAATTTAACTCAAAGCCTACAGTTCATTCTTCATTGAGTTCTTAAAAATGTTCTGCTGGTGTTCAATGTCCCCATGAGGCATATAAGGACAAAAGAGAAGATGAGGGTCAACTAAGCTTATATAAAGGTGTAGGGTTACGTCAAGAAGTGTAGTTATTCTAAGCCGTCTTGCAAAATTTTCATTGTAAGGTGATCTGTGGTTATCAACATATCAGCAGACAAAGGTGCTACATTTTCAGCAGATGATGAAACAAACATATATGACATCATATCTTCACATAAATAAAAAGTGTTTGTTTTTCCTAATCTTTGTAATCAATGTTAATACCACTACATAAGTTGCATAAGAATTTAACATTTTGCATTTCACATGGTTCGGTTCGGTTTGACAACATTTATTTCAGTCATTCTCGGGATTTACATGTAACACAAATCAGAAAATAATGCAACGAATCAAAACTAAAACGCGACTCAGGAGGAAAATCAGAAAAGTTCCATAGAGCTTGTAAAAGAACCCTCCGTTAAAGAAAAAATAATAACAATGACCAAGTTAACAAAAGAAAAGAGATTACACAAAAACAACAACAACGGTCCCCACGGGGAGATCATATCCCTATATTGTCCAAGAAAAACACAACAGAATGAAAACCCCGGAAAGAATCAAAATATACCTGTTAACCCAGTCTTTTAAAATATCTACAAACTAGCCAGGATTGTGTTTGTGTCATGATGGGGGGGGGGGGGGGTGGCACGACATGAGGGTAAAGTCTAAGGATAGAGAGAAAAAAACCGCTACTTTAGGTGGTTTACATTGCAGTTTGGGTCACGGTAGGTCCTAACTCCCCCCTCCCCCCCCCCCCCCGTTGCTACGCCACTGACTGTGTAGTGAAATTGTTTCAGGCCTCTATCGTATACCTCATGTAAAGTTTGCAATCTTTGTTACTTATTTATATGTGAGAGAAGAGAGATACAAAACTTTCGAAAAACTATGCTTAGATTCTTTGCCTTTATTATACCTTACGTGAAAGTCAGCTTAAACTTGTAGCCATTGTGCAATAACAGTTACAATTTCAGACTCCATGGTCAAGGGGTTATAGCATTCGACTTGCAGTTTGGAGGTCGGGAGTTCAAATCCTGGCCGGGCCATACCAAAGGTTTCAAAAAGGAACCTACCGTCATTGGGCTCGGTGCTCAGCATAAGCAATGGGGTGGGGAAATGAAAGCAGTTAGCCAATAGAAAGGAGACCGTGACTAGCTCGACTTGAACAAATTGATAGAAACTGGACCGTGAAAACTCCATCTAACTTACCAACTGCAAACTGTGACCATTCTTAGTTTTATGATCGTACAAACAAGCTTGTTCATTTAGGAAGGTGTTCTTTATATTAAGAATGAAGCCTTAGAGTTACTTTTATGACTTGCAGCATGTTTTATAAGCCTTATATTTTCGTAATTTTTATTTGCTATTTGATCATGTTGTGCTAACCTCTTTATTCTCTTTGTTGTGTTACGAGTTTGGTATTTTCATGCAACACTCCTAATGAATTTTATATAACTTTACAGCAATATAAAAAGCAATATAAAAAACTGAAACTAAAGAAGTGGTATACCTTCTGGTAAGTGCGCTCAAATCAGTTTGGGAAAAAATATGTAACACCACTTGCTAAAATATATTTCAGATTTGAATGAAAATTCCGTCATCAAATTGCGTAGATTTAGTCCGAACCTCTATTACCCATGGAAACACAGTTTTTGCCTAAAATTTTCCAGTGGTATTTGTAGTTTGCTTTCCCCTGTTACGTCATGGGTGCGCGTCTCTTCAAGTATTTGGTAGGTTTAACGAAATCAGCGACTTCATACCCAGGTTTATGAACAAAGAGGCTAATGCTATCCCATAAAAACTATCTCGATCACCAGCAGTATGTTGTTTTGCCAGTAAGGGAGCTGTTACAACCGATGTTAAAAATTAACCGATAATGTAAAAACAACCGATAATGTAAAAAAAAATTAACCGGTTATGTAAAAAATCTTTTAACCGATAATGAAAAAACTTTTACAGATAATGTAAAAAACTGTTCAAACGAGGGTTTCGTATGGTCCTACGTATAGGTGTGTATGTTTGAGAGAGTTTATGTAGGGCGGGAAGCAAATAGGTTCGTGGGTGGGTGCGTGTCTACATGAGTATGTGGGCATGTACCCTGTGTGAACTATTTGGTGTACACAGTCCAAACACAGTTAGGCAAACGTATAGGCACATATAACTTTGTTGGGGAAGAAAATTGCTGAAGGTTGGGAGAATCATCACGATTTTGCCTTATTATTACATAAATTTTTTACAATAAGCTTAATGAAGTTTGCTAAAAAGGTTTTATGAGTTATGTTTCCCCAACAACAATATGTAATTTTTGCCAATCTTTTTCTTAGAGTGTTTTATTGACTATGTTGTGTCTGAGCGTAACCTTCATAACGAGAGTATAGCCAGGGCATTCTATGGGGGAGAGGTGGCCAACAACCAACAACAGGGCTTGATCGCCGCTCGGGTATTTCTTTGTAATAATAAAGAACTCTAAGATATTTGCATAATTAGCATCATTTGATGTCATTCCTTCTGTACCATTTCAATTTTTTTTAGAATCCGATAACGGGCATGGCCCCCTGTCCTCCCTCTAGCTGCCCCAATGGCTAATACCTGGTTTATGATTGGGTTTACGAAAACTCACTTTTCGCTCTAGCAGTGGCGGCACTACTGGGAGGGGGAAAGAGGGGAATTTTTCCCACCAGAATTTGTCCTTTCCACTCGCTTGCCCCCCAACCAGTTCGGTCAGTTAGGAGTTGGGTTAACCAAAATAATAAACAACATACATCTCATGAGGTATATTTTTTCATCCAGAGATAGGTTACTCTAAAACATCATAGCTAGAGCTTGAGAGTCCAGGGAGCTTTGCCCCCTGGACCCTCACCCTTAGACGGTTTGGGCTCAGCTTCGCGTTGCGTCTGTAAATGTTTACCCCATCATTATTCTTTTCATAATCAACACTGTGTCAGTGACAGTTGGGGCAAAGCAAGGGGTGTGATATGTGACATTGGTTACCTTTTGTTTGAATCCAGCATACTATGTGAGTATGGTAAATGACAGCGTGTCGCCTGGCCACTGTCGGGGGCCGACTAGACCAGTAAGCTGCTTCCTGATCAGACATTGATTTCTTGACGTTTCTTCGGGCATGCATTTTCTCGAGCGACAAGAGAGATTCACAAACCCAATCATAAACCACGTATATGATATTGGCGTAGCTAGAGGGATGCCCGGCCATGCCCCCAATCGAATTCTAAAAAGAATATTTTGTTATGGTACAGAAAGAATGACATCAAATGATGCTAATAATGCAAATGATATTAGCACCAGATTAGCCTACATCTAAGGGTACTTTATTATTTCAAAATCCCCCGGACGGCAATCAGGCCCTGCATTCCCGTGAAGTCCTGGCTATTCCCGTGATGAAGGCTACACTCAGACACAACATAGTCAATAAACACCAATACGTTCATCAAGGGTACATGGGCACACACGAATGTACACACACACACACACACCCACGAACCTATTTGCTTCGCAACCCTGCCCGATTGTCGCCTGTCAGCTTTTTTTTTACATTATCGGTTCAAAGATTTTTTTACATTTTCGGTTAATTTTTTTTTACATTATCGGTTGTTTTTACATAAGCGGTAATTTTTTTTTCACATTATCGGTAATTTTTACATTATTGGTTGTAACAGGAGCTGTGTTTCTCGAGGGACTCCCTTGTTTGGCTTAAAGTAAATAGAGTAGCTAAAGGAAAAGGGGAATTGAAAGAAATAAAGGAGGTGACTAAGCCCAGCATGCATCATTTCACCTAAAAAAAAAGGAGAATTGAAAACTCAGTGTACTCTTTGCATATTAAGCGACCATCAATTGAATTTTGTGTTTGGACCACTTTAACATAACTACTTTTCATTCACCAGATGTGTGCAGTTTATCGGCGATCACTGCTACTACGAAGACGAGGGCGCTGTTTTCGCCGAATTTTCCCAACAGTTATCCGAATAATATTGATTGTACGTCTACAATAACATCACCAGAGAATACAGTTATAGAAATCGAATTCTTCACTTTCCTACTGGAAAAATCGGATGGCTGTACGAAAGACTATATAAAAGTAAGTTCAACGATATTGCTGGGGATGATCTACCTTATATTACACTTAAAGCTCCAGTATATTTGCTTGACCTTTGTATGAAGTTGTGTGTATGCCACAAAGTAAGATTGTCTATGCCCACTGCTACAGGGCTAAGGAAACTATGCACCTTCTCGAAAGTGTCATCAGGCTTGGGCACGCGAAATCCGAGGTTTTACTCACTATGTATAATGTAGAAGTCACTGTCGCAGTAATGCAAGCTGTTTCCAAATGTATTTGCCGTCAATCTGGAGCAATAAGTACATTTTTAAAGCGTTGGGATACTTCAGATGTACACTTTAAAATTGGGCATTTGTTAACCAACCTGAAACTTTTACAATTAAAAGGGATTGACCTTGGTCAATTATAAGTCTATATTTCTCAAAGTGTTCATATGTTATACGCTGTGTGTACTTACGCATTCATAGACGCGTCGTTCACGGTCATAACTCTTCGAACGACCACATAGACTCGACGATTGAAGAGACAGAACACTGGTTGGAGGGTTGTGGTTTGTTTCTAAGAGAAAACATGAACACAATTTTTATGTACTAGCCTAGTAGGGTATTTCATGTTATATCTAACTTTTGATCAAAACGGTTAAGGAAAAACTTTCTGCTGCAAGTTAGCAAACTTTTTTAGGCTTGCCCAGGCTGGGGTTTTCTAGCCTACCAACACCCGACTATGCTTCTTTGGCCAGATTTTGAGAGTGATCAGTCAAGAGTAGGTTGGCGTACATAATTGGTTTTTGCTTACTAGCCTATTAAGTTATGGTGTTTTTTATTATTGGCTCGATCAAATTATTAAAGACTGAAAGCACATGATCATACCTTATTTTTCTGATAGTCTTCTAGTCTATGCCCCATTCCTGATGACAACATTAAGTTCATGCAATTTATAAGGCATACCTTAACATATTCATCAACGAATATTGAGTAAATCAAACACCCTAAAATAGGTAAAAGAATGAAACATTACCCAACTCCTGTTCGATATAGAGCTGCTCAGTTTTAAAAACTACCGGTAATGTTTTGCAAATCTGGTTGGGTAATTTTCAGTTTACTAATTATTGGGTACGACAAATGCCCAACCATATTTGAGGCAATTTCCTTACCGAAATTGGTTAATATTAGCCCAAACGTCATTCCAGCATCTTTGCCCATAGTGTAAGTTGAAAGTTGGTAAAAAATTGCGCAACAATTGAAAATTGTAGTACTTCGAAAACATCTCTTGTTCTTCTATTGTCCTGAAGTCAATCGTTGATAAATGTTTGTTTAACCTCACACCACTTTTTTCTACATATTAAATTTAAAAAAAATTCGAAAGTGATTGATATCTCCATAAACCATAAGCAACTGGCATCTTTGGATATACTGGCACCTCTGCAAATGACGTCACATAACAGAACGTCGCATTAAGTTCATAATGTGTGCTGTATGGAAAGTTTGATAAAAATAAAAAAAAAACTGTACGGTTTTTTTTTTTTATAAAACTGTTTTATAAAACTGTACAATTTTGTAAAAAAATAATAAATGGAGGGCTTTTCCTATGGCATCCATTACTTGATTTTTTCAACTTTTACACATGCTAAAATTTATGCCAACATTTATGCTAACTAACATGCTAACATTTATGCATATAATACGAACAGCAATTAAAAAATAACTGAATTCTGAGTTTATTTCTATACAGATAACAGACAATGCTGGCGATATAGTGATGTTTCCTTCGTGTGGGACAAGTTATGTTTGGCCTCATTGCCCTGATAAAATGGTGTCAAGAAAGAATGATATGACGATACGATTTAAGACAGACGGCAGCATTAACGAGCGAGGGTTTAACGCTACAATTAGGGCAGGTAAATCTGCTATTAATCAATAATTTCAGTCTAAAGATGCACTAGTATTTGTGCAAATTGACACTGAGTTATAATAAGAAATTATTTCTTATTGCTTTTCGCTTCCATAGCTTCAAACAATTTCTTCTGCCGCGATGATACACTAGCAACTGAGCTCAGCACACATACACTCAGAAAATATTAAAACAATTTCAATAAAAACGGTACTTACAACAATGAGTACTCCTACACGATATAAATTTGTGTAAGATATTGCACAACTTCAGTTTAAATACTCACTGATGTCGAGTGGTAATACTCATTTTCGTCACTATCCTATTTTTAAACAAAAGTATTAAAAATTAATATTTTTTGAATGCATTATATCATTTATTAAAAACAGCTACAGCGATTTTTTTGTAGGAAAGAGTAGGTTTAATTATCAAATAATAACTTTCCTTTACCTACAGCGGGTTTCACTCTAAAAAGGCTCTATCATGGGCGTCCGCAGAAATTTTTACAAGGGGGGGGGGGGCAAGGTCATTCATGGATGATTGAACTGTGTACACTATTTAAGCGGAGCGCTACCATCCCAGTTAAATCCGCGCGTCGTCACTTGAGATCAGCACGGGACCAAACAAAGACCAACGCATCCATTAATAGTAGTATGCCATATGCACACTACAAACCTGACAACTAACACAATTTTGGCATAGTTTTTACAATTACACATTTCCAATAGATATCACGAGTAATGGTCCCCAAATTACGATTTCACTTTTCAGCATACCTTCTCTTTTCTTTTGCTATTCCTAGTCAAATGTCCGCATATTTCAATAGAAACTGACGCTGTAAGTAAATATATTTTTATGATTTATTTTTAACTTTTTTATATTAATTTTTAATTAATTTTTTCACAAGTTTGATTTTCCAGGGCGGGGGGTGGTGGGGGGGGGGTGGGGGGTGGGGCAAGTGCCCCTCCCCCCTTGCCTCCCCTTGCGGGCGCCCATGGGCTTTATTCAATTTGAGTCAACAAACTTTGTCAATCTTCTTCCGACTCAAACTATTTTGAATTATTTTTTCATTCTTTTTAATTTCTGTCTAAACTATGGTCATGTATTTCCACTTTAAAAACCAATCCGACCATTAATTGGTGTCTCTTCACCATAGCTTGATTTGGTGCATAGTTGAAAATTGTGTTTTTAAAGCGTAGTTTGTACTTTGCATTCGGCAGTCGTGGAAAGAACATTGTACCAACTTAAGGTGCAAGGTTATGACAATGGAGTAGAGTTTAATCTTCGAAACTTGTACTATGTGGGGCTAGTTTCCATTTACCGAAGTTATAAGTACGCCCATATAGTGTTTATAACACTTTCACAAAAGCACTAGGAAATTTGGTCAAATGGCCCCTGGCAAACCAACTTTCGAATACAGAGAACCATACATTCTTGAAAAAATTTACATCAAGCTGTGGTATTCGACAGGAGAGCTTCCTGCTTTGACACTATGCAACATATGCGTGAGACGTCAAACCCTATCTACCTAACCAACCGAGGCAACCAAGGAAAGAAAATAAAATTAACTCGTTTTTTTTTTTTTTTTTTGCTGCTACACTAAGAACTGTTCACTCCCCTAACCAACTGGTGGAAAGAGGGAGAGCAGCTGGCAAAACAGACAAACAAACAGAAGGCGTTTCAACGTTTTCATTTTACTGTGAATTATTTCAATTGGTCTGTCCGCGGAGATTGATCTACAATATTTATTGTGACCAAACTCTACACGATTGTTACCACCTAGTTTAATAAATTGGGACAACTTTGATTCTCACGATTGATCAACGAAAATGATTTGTGATACCTCCTTTCCTCTCGGTGCAAAAGCACTCACACCACATTGGTCAAACTACTTTAGCCTTACAACTGTCTCAGATTCTGGGACTGGGATTATAAACGATAAATTGTGACATCACGGCAATTGTTCTTGCTCTCAGTTTCCATCACGTTTTACAGTGTTTAGCATTAAAACTGGTACTGAATCTGCCATTTGCAGTTTTGCATCCAAGTAAACTAGGGGAGTATTATCGATGCGACGTTCGAGTCTAGTTCGTGGTCGTGTTGTGTATAGTTAGATTCAAAAGCAAACGCCGGAATGACATAATTCAAAGATTACCTAAAACACTACGAGTACTATGTACAACTCAAACGGTTCTCTGTAAAATAGATGACCGATGCTTTGCATGTACCACTTTCTTGGCATAAGACTTTTCAGAGTGTTCATTCTATGTTAGGACCTACATGTTTGAACATCCTGTTAAGTACAATCGGGGCGAAATTTGGAAGTAAATATTACCCAGTTTGGTTGTTTAAATGCCTAACACTAAGCTTGGTAAAATTTGTACCGATTTGGTTGAACAAAACTTAGTTGGGTGAAATGGTTGTTTGACTATCATAACCAAATAACGAGTAAAGCCTTTACCCAACTAAGTTTGGGTTTTTTTTTATCCAAGTCTGATTAAGAGACATACTATGGAACCAACGACTGGGTAATTTTTTAAAATTGAGCAATCCTTGTGTAGATTATAAGGCTTTCTTCAACTTCTTAACCATTTTGTTGGCGTTTTTCCTCGTACTGGATGCGCCTAAGTCGGAGGGTGTACCTCATGTCTTGTGGCAGAGAGGCTTTGCTTTGTCGCCCTCCTCTAGGAGTCTTCTCAAGCCTGGCTTTTCGCCTCAAGTCTTGTAGCACCTGTGCGGTTAGCCAGGACTACGTTTTCTATGGTCTATCACCCCAAGTTCAGTAAAAGTGTTTGTAATATACTGACCTTTGCTTCGATCTCCATAAGATAGCCTTTTGGAAAGACTGATGTGATATAGTGTTTAGAGAGAGGCTTAGGGTTGAAGCTGACCCCGTTTGTCTACCTAGTGCAACGTTCGACAGGACCAGGGGTCCACTTGTTCAGTGAGGACTGGTCGGGTGGTGGGTAACCTTTAATTGTTTTATACCTTGCTTTCAAATTTGTAAATGGTGGGTTGGCGGGTGTGTTGTATCAGCCACAACAATTTAATTTATTATGTTTAAGCTGAAATAAGTGTGAATAGTTGTACATAGTTCATAGTTATTTTTCGTCACGTCCGGTTTTGGGTCCTTCTGTTTTGACAGTGTTTTTTTTCAATGCACTTAAAAACACCCCCTTTTCATCATGTGTACTCACATCTATTCTTACGCCTACAATTCATTTAGAGGTCTTCAACCCACTCAAGGAATGTCCAACGCCGCCCTTGATATACTTATTTAATGCATATTTTTTTGTAATTGTTTCACTTTCAATGCAAGAAAAAATTAGGAAAAGTATCATTCTATATTACACCCACCCTCAAAATAGAGGCAGAGAGAAATAAAACTTTGTCCAGTATGTGCTATGAGGATGACATCACAATAACCAGCGAATCGTATTAAATCTTACGTCACGTATTACTGACGTTGGAGTTTCAAAACATTTGAGTCATGGAAGCGTTTACATTTGAGAGATAGTTTAAACATAACAACCGCCATTTTCCTTTCTGCTTAGTCCAAGCATCACCGCATCTGCTTGTCATGGCTACGGAGAAAACAGTTCGGATGACATACCGTTACAACAACAAAAATTTTTCTCCCACACTTCATGAAAACTCAGATCCTATAGCAGTTGATTATGACCCTAGAACGCAATTCGTTTACTATTCCGACAATGGGACAAAGACTATCAGCAAGTTTCACGTGGAAAGACGTTCCATTCATGACGTTGTTCATTTTGAGAACGTTACAGGTAAGTTATTTTTTCTTGCTCTTTGATAGAACCTTTGCCAACACCTATTAACGGACTCTTCATAAATTCATTACTGCACATAGATGGCTTTCTCAATTTTGCCATCTAGACGGTTTGAACTTTTAAAAGTAATGTGGCCCATGTCGTACATGGAACTACTAGCTGTACAAAATATTAATACAATCAGGAATGAATCAAAGTTATAGGAGGTTTTGAAAACAAGCAAGCCGAAACTATAGTTGAAGTAAATTACAAACGTTAAAAACATCTTGGTAGCTATTCCTTTTTATAAATGATTTTTATTAGGCCAGTATTCATGGTATCGATATTGTACCTGACTCAATACTCCCAAAGAAGGAAATCAAACCGGTTTTCATACTTGATAGATGCAGGCGTTTTATTAAAATTAAGAAACCTTTGTGAACAACATTTTTTGTTAGAAAGGATGGGTGCTCTTTACAAATAGAAAGGTACACATTCAAAAAGAATAACCTCTGTTCGGTGGGCATGAAAGTTAATGAACGAGTTCAGTAATTCGTTTTCGTGGCTATGCACATGCGCACATCTTCCACACCGTTGGAAAAAACCAACCAATCCTGCACTTACAACACGTGTTCCAAACTCTGAGTTTGGTGACATCATTGTTTTTCAACCCAACCATGATATCAGGAGGAATCCTTAGTGTTGTTGTAACCAGCGGACTTTGTCTAAATTGCCTTTTTGGAGTAAAAATATGCATTTGCATCGGCTGTAAAGCAGGGCTGTACCACGTATGTTTGTTCGGGTTGGCCTTTCAGATTCATTATTAGTGTCTTACTGCACGAAAACAAGAGAACGCTGTGGGCTACCTGCTAGGCTAGGTCTGTATATCCCTGCACCAATGTATTACCGAACTAGCTTATTTGGAGTCACCGCCATCAATCATTTGAAAAGCGTTGACAAACTCTAATTTTCTTCCAATGTGGCACCAATACAATGGACGTTTTTAATTAATAAACTATAGCTTCTGACACCTGCAAGAACCTGATATGATGAAAACGAGTGCAATTATTTTTCCTCTCTTAGAGCCGCTTGGTTTACGAATTGATGTGATATCCCGGCTGTTGTACTGGACTGACGTTGCGCCTGGGACTATTTCCGTGTCAAATTTGGATGGTGAATTTCGGTATACTCTGATCAGAGAAGACCTCGAAAAACCTGGCGCTATTGTTACAGAACCATACAAAGGGTAATTCTTATAACAATGGTTTGGTAGTATGCAAATCCGTAATATGCATTTGAATGCCTATATTTGTTGAGATCTTACTGCAATTAAGTTCAAACGCATAGCTTTAAGTGCGTAAAAATAACATTTTTGTAGCATACCTGCTAGTCCAAAAGAAATCCCCCTTTCACGTGGACCTATTATAGACACTTTTCATATTTTGACCGCAAATGGTTTGCCATCCGACTTGCAGTCGGGAGGTGGGGATTTCGCCTGGCCGGTTCATACTTAAGACTTTACAAATGGAACCTTCTGTCATTGTTCTTGGTGCTCAGCATAAACAACTGGAACCACAACTGGAAAAGGGCCGTGGCCCTCTGAATTGAACCAATTGGTTGGTAAAACTCCATCTAACTAAGAAACTATATAGTCGTCAGTTACGTTACCCCGAGGGGTTAGCAACCGCCATGTCGAGGGCAAGTCTACGTTTATATCTCGGTTGACCTCTGAAATGGGTTGAATACTCTTAGCGGAAATTACGCCACGTGAGAAGTATCTATAGCCCCTTTGTGCCCTATAGGCCTATAAATTTGCTTACTAACAGAACAGAATATGTTAAGTTAAAAATCGTCTTTGGACAATGTTACTAGGAAACTGTTCTCATCTTTTAGATTTGCTGACAGTTTTTAATGTGTGTGGGAGACATGCATTGGTATGACCTTTCATAGCTCTGTTGGTTGAGTCAAGGAATTGCAAGAGCTACTAGCAACTCCCTGGTTGAGCAGAACTAATATATTGAATTCACACTGACAGCATGTCTCGAGGAAAATCAGTGAACCACATTGATGCACGCAGTAAATTTGGACCCCCCCCCCCCAAACGGTAGTGAACAACGCGCATACTCTAATTGTTTAACAAATCAGCTACTAGTATTTCTTGTTGTTAAAGTCGTAAATAGAGTAGAGAGTAGAGAGTAGAGATGAAGTATAAACCTTCGACTATTGGACTTTTTTGCTTCCTGTAGATTCATCTACTTTACTGACTGGGGAACCAATCCAAAAATAGAAAGGGCGGACGGAGATGGCAAAAATCGTTTTATACTTGTGAATTCTCTGATGGTATCACCTCGTTCACTTACAATTGACTTAAAAGGTGATGTAAACTGTTCAGAGGTTGTGGATTTTGCGTGATAAATATCAGAGGAATGGACAGAAGTAAACTTTGTTGTTTTAGAATAGTTACTGTTTGGGATTAGGTTATATGGTAAGATCAGTCATAAAAAAACAATTTCCATGTTCACCCTTGACTATAAGGCATTTGTAATAATGAGAATTAAGTGTTATGTAGAAAGTTATTTCAAGGTGTGGAAGAACCTCTCGTTCCGTCTTTTACTATCCAATTTAAGGAGGGTGAAATCATGGGACATATATGAATTTATAAGAAAAACTCACAACGAAGATGCACTAAAATAAACGTAGTTTTGGAAGCTTTTGTCTCCTCGCGGAAGACAGTCAAAGAACGTATGCGATGGGGATGGCGTGTGTGTTTGAATCTAGGCTGTATTAAGCCCAGAGAAAGTCGTGTGTGCACGCACCAACCGGAGGCGTCGATTTAATTTTAAAAGCAGGGGGGAAATCTGGCCAATTTTTTCTCCTGTCCTGGTAAAGTGTCTACAGCGGCATAGCTGGGGGGGGGGTGGGGGGGGGGGGTGGATGATGAAGGCGGAGAGGATGGGCAAGCATCAAAATTTTACGATTTTTTCTTGAAGTGTGAACACCACTGTACTAGGTAAGTAATTTGCGTACAGTGGTGTTCACACTTTAAAAAAAAAATGCCTTCAAATATTTGAAAACATGGAGCTTGTACTGCAGAAAAGTTTGAGTTTCTGGGTTTTCTGTAAGGATATTTGAAAAATTTGGGGATTACTGAAGAATTTTCATTTCCTATTGGCAAATCGTAGATTGGACGGTTACCGAAGATCGCCTTTGCTACGTAATCTAATCCAACGCCTACGAAATGAGGCTCTCCGACGAATTTTTTTCAAGAGACTATTCTGAAGAAAATTCGGAATTCACGACGAAAATTTTATGAAAGCACTGTAGTTACCGGTGTCACTTATGGCAAATTTTCGATATTTTCACTTCCAAATCTTGGTAAAGCTTACCAAACCGAAGGTATGGGCATTTCTGCTTAGGAATTTCATTTTGGGCCAGCGGAGCGCGAGGAAAAATTTGTCTTTTGGAACAAATAATGACAAATATGGAGCTTTATTGGATAGAATTCGGAATTTTGGAATTTCAAGAGTTGTCAAAACCACACAGTAGATTGGCTTTTCAGAGCCGCCTTCTCCCTGTAGCTACGCCACAGGGTGTCTAAGAGAAGGGGCACAGATGCAAAATTTATCAATATTTTGAGTTACTAGGAAAGGCCAAAGTTTTCGAAATATGGTCTTGATAAATTGGGTAATCACTTTAACGGACTACGGTCAATGTGAATTTATATACAGAGTGTGCCCTTTAAGTAATTAGGATCAAAACCGAAATTATGATAGTTTGTGTAGGATTTATGCAAAAGTTCTAAAAGTCGGGAACCATTTATAATGAAAATGGTAAAATAAATCCATGAACTGATCAAAAGCATACCTCAATCTACTGCGGGAAAATCACAGATCGAGACAGGGGTTGGGAGTGGTACCCACTGGCGCTACTGAGACACCGTTGCATAGGCCTAGTGGTGTAAGATTGTTACAAAAAGCATTAAAATATGTCCCTTCGAACGACACCTCATCATACACTATCTGCAGACAGAGGATGGAGGTGTATCTCTAGTCTAAGTGTGAAGTCCCTTATCTAGCAACCGTCAGTGTGCGGATGTTGCTTTTCTAATAATGGTCTGTAAATACGAAATAGTCGAATCGTTATACGAACGTGTGATATGCGCATGACGAAATTTTGCAGTAGAAACCAATTCATTTTTTTTTTGCATGTAGACTGTGCACCGAAACTTTTTAGTTTCCTCAAAATGTGTTTGCCAATTTCAGCCTGCCAGGCTGGTCATTCACGTAAGATTTCTTATGTAATTAAAACATAGTAGGGGATGATTCATCTTCTTCAAATTCTCAAATGATATGCTCCTTGAAAACGTCCTTGTAATGTGGGTATGCTTGATACGCAAAAAAAAAAAAAAAAACATTAATGAGAATGGAAGCGCGCAAAAATTTTGGTCTTTTTGGTAGTACCCAACTTTTACGTTTCAGGTAACAAAAAGTGGCGGGGGGGGGGGGGATTTGCGTTAGTGTCCCCTCCACTTAAAAAAGCGGGGGGACATGTCACCCCGAAATCTACGTCCATTGCACCAACATTGATCTAGATCAGCTAACAGGCCGTGATCGCTGGCAAAAGCTCGAGTTTTCAACGTTTTTCCTCGCTCTTGATCGGCTCGTTGTTGGTGTAGCTAACAGACAATTCTGACACTTGGATGAGACCTGACCAGTGGTAACCCGTAACCCGACTTCCCTTCATGTGATCACGTGCTGCAAGTGCTCACCAGTCAAAGGGGGTTTCTTAGCTGGAACCGATCTTATGTCCCGAAAGGGTTTTGAATGTGTGTGTGACGCTGCTTGAAGACCATGAAATGGATTTTATGCTCGGTATCTCAAGACATCAATGACCGGCACTTTTCATATTTTGTAAATAGTCTTGCTATGTCAAGAAGAATGATCCTCTTATTTGTTCTTACGGTCACCGTCTTAAAAGGCTCAGTAGAACACAGCAGTCAAGGATCATCCAGTGTAATCATCAAAGATTAGAGATTTAGAGTTTCCCAAGACACTAAAGATCGTCAACTTGGATTAACCAGAGCTCGAAAACAAAGTTTTCAATAAATTTCCGGAGGATCAAACGCGCACTTTTTCAAATCAAAGGAAAACTTGTGAATGGTTCCAGGTGGCTATCGTTTCAACGAAGCATAGTATGTCGCATGGCTTTACGGGAAGGGGGAACGGGGGGCTAAGGGATGCAACACCCGATTCGCCAAAACCTTGCTGAATCGGTCAGACTTTGGTGCCTCAGTTGGGCTAGGATTTTGCTCGATTTTGTTCATATGTCATCTTGTCACAGGGGAAACTGTAGAGATCTAGTATAGGCCACACTATCATAGTCATGAAAACTATTCTTAGTCAAGTCGGCCCATGCGAAATCAAGCCTAGCAAAATTTTCCTTGACAAGGTCGCCCCTCGACCTAATTAAGGTCCGAGTCTGATTAAAGTGCATCTAACAAGCTTATTACAGCAACAAAATCATAACTGTAACGATTCTATCATAAAGCTGACAAAACAGTTTTGATTCACCAACGTTAGGTCAGTAACTCAGTACTGTTTACACTATTAAAGGCCTACGTCGTACAATTACCTAAATTCAAATTTCGTTTGAGAATAATTAGCAAACTGGAAAGAACGCCACCTATTCTAGATCATTTTCAAATGATACTGGGTGAAAATTATCTTCACTCTACAAGCATAAAGATAATTTCTGTAGTGTTGTGGTATATGCACTTATATGCACTTTTGCGAGGACGCGACTTGACTGGCCCCTATAAAACCTGAACATTTTATTTCCGGGTATAATAAAGACTACTTATTCAACACTTTGTTCAACATACTTTTTAAGTTATTATTGAGACGTTTTAAGGATGACTAAATTAAGATGCTCCTATTGCTCAGAAATGATTTAATTTGTAATGGAAGAATGAAAATTTAAAAAACGACGAAATCGAATCTAATAGGTTGCTTGATTAAAAGTTCACGTATACACGAATTCGGACAGGAAGCGCTGGTCTGATTTTAGTCAGCCATAAACGGGGTCTATCACCTTTTAAACCTTCAGTTTCTTTGCTTACTGGTATCGTAGATGATTTTACACTAAATTGTATCTTGATTCCCTCATTTTCACTTAATGTGAGGGTTTGAAATTCATTTGGACAATATAAGAAGACGATTTTAGGCTTATCGGATTCGTCTGTAGGCGACAGCGTAACTTGTGTCTTACCGGAACTTCCATCAACGGTGAGAAACAAGTTAACGTGGTCGGTCTGTGATCACTGTTCAGCATGCGAATCTACGCTGTTGGACGACCCAGTTCTAAATGTTTGCAAAATATCTGTTAGCTATTTTACATTACGAACATGCCTACAGTGGGTTTGAGTATACAAAAACGGTTAGTTGCAGACCGTCACGGTGTCCTTACTACGTGTTTTTTCTCTGTCTAGCCAAAGTACATCAATAGATTACAACGCTAGCCTATATGCGAATCCCATAGATTACAACGCTAGCCTATATGCGAATCCCGTTAATAGCAATGCACTGTGCTGACTACACATCAGATATGAATGTAGTTACCGCCGTTTCGACTTACTCAAGAAGTGAGAAACTTGTTCAATCTCGTGCACGATTCCTGGGGGTTAAATTCCCAAACCTGTTAACGAATTTAGAACCTGTGAAAAGTATGAAACACGCTGTCGGCTTAAGGACACAATTTTTACATATTATGTACAGTGCTTGAAAGTAACGCTAAAACCGGCCATTGGGTATTTCCTTTACCAGAAGTACAGCTGCATTTGTCGCGTCTGGATGGTGGCGGGTTCATTGCAGGTTCAACAGCTGAGCGAAAACTACGGCTTTGCCTGGTATCAAAAACGTCCAAAAACTGCACGGAATCACGAAATCTTTGGTCTTTTTGGTTCCCAATATTAACTTTACAGTGTTCCTCAAGCCAAAAATTCAAATATATATATCAGACAACATGAAAAATGAATTATTCTAACAGTCAAACTTCCATCTGAATAGGACTTTCTTGAACCGAGATGTTGAAGTTTATTCACTCATTAAATTAAAATGGTACATTGCCAGTGGCGGAGCTACTGGGGGCCGTGAGGGAGTTTTGCCCCTCAGATTCCCCCCCCCCCCCAGTTCCCCCATCAGAAAAATATAGTTGTTGGAATGAAAGTGTATGTGGCTTATGGGTGTGTGTTGGGGTGGGGGTGGGAGTGCATTGGCGCCTGGGTGAACTTGCAATTGATAATAACGAAAAGTATGCCTGCATGTCCTTTAAGTAGGCGCCTATATCTATCTGGGTTAGGTCAGGGGCTTTTAATCTGCATGTGGTACGCATTTCACTAATGATACAAAGTCGTCCTGTCTTGGCAGTATACTAGGTGTGCTTCAGTTTTCTATTGTTTCTTATTCATCTGTATGCATTTATCAATTATTTTTGTAGGCTGCACCCCAACTGATGATTGCGTTCTGCTTAGATTGTGTCATTACAGCTAAGCACTACTTCACTTTACCCATCCCCAGCACCCCACCTAAATGAAAAGTCTGGTTAAGCCACCGACTAACATAGCGGTACTCGGTGGTACCGCGCAAGTGTGAAATGATACTTACAAAGAAAAAAGTTGTTAACTTGGACTTAGATCAACCGAAAAATCAAATAATATGCCTCTCCTGGGACTTAATTTTTCACCCAGAGATATGGTAAACCTCAGAGCTTCCGAGGGCTTCGCCTCCTGTACCCCACCGGGGCTTTGCCCCTGGGCCCCACAGGGCCCCTGGACTCCAACCGCAAAACCCCGCTCTTCGCACTCGGTATCTTTGCTCCCCACATTTTTTCTTCTCCCCTCAGTTTGCCCCGAAAAATTTGACATTCTTACGCCGCCGCTGTACATTGCGCAATCATTTATAGACAAAACATGTCCATTATTGTGGTTGGTCGCATTTTCTGATCATCACGTTACCACATTTCTTTTGTTTAGTCTATTGGACTAATTCCATCAAGAAACTAACCGATCTTTTGGGGAAAGAAATATTAAATAGGCTAATTAGAGTTTCTCAGTAGGGTAATTACAATATTTAGTAGGCTAATACGTCAGAGACTTTACATATGGCGCAATCATGAAAAAGGGATGCTGTAATTCTTTGGTCTGTTTTTGCAGGGATTTACTAGAGACTCTCTAGCAACTTCCTGGTTTTGTAATCGCTTTCCAGATCGTTTTTGTTTGCTACCGTTTTATTTGTATTTGCAACATCAATTTATTGAGAACTGTTTGGTCACCAAATTTATATTTTATTCAATTTTTAAAGTGATTATGAAGGCAATTTTTTTTGTTACTGCAATTCCCTAGAATTTTTGCCACTATGTCTCCGTTTGAGTTAGCGATAGCATGTAGATATAGTGCAAATGTCGGGTTTGGAGCAGCGTCCCGTTCAGAGGCAAATTAATTCAGTATGTATACGGTCAATAGCGATTCGTGTAGAAGCGATGTGACCAATTAGACGAAGTTTTCTAACCTGTTTAAGGTAAATGTTCGTTATAAACGAAAAGAATTTCACATACCGTGATAGAAAAGGAAAGGCCAATCAAACTTCCCAATCAAGTCCGAATTTTCTACGCAAATCTCGTAGCCTATTAAAACATATGTAGGCTTAATCTTACGTTTCGATTGGCAGACGCCATTGCAAAGCTGAAGTCAAACGTAAGGGTTATAGATAAACTGCACGTGCATCCGACGGTTCACGTCATTCCAGGCACTTATTTTAAATTAGAGCCAAAGTAATTAAACACATGCTGCACTCTTCACTTGTCGAGCATGGGCGTCAGTCGGGGAGGGCATCAGGTGGGCAATTGACACCCCGGTGGAAATATTGGAGGGAAACAGTTTTGCGTGTCAAGGTGAGCGTCTATGTATGTTTGTTTGTGTGAATGTACGTTTGCGCTCGCGTTCGTGCGCCGTGTGGATTTCTTACAGCTGATTCTGGTCAGTGACACGAAACAGGGATACTTCCCTGTTGTCGGATTAAACAGACAGTCCATCCTTACCTTACATGGGCAACCGGAGACTAACACATGGTCATGCCCATTGTGGCTACGGTACTTAACCACATTTTCTTGTTAGTGATAACATTGTTGTGCTCCTAAAATTAAAATATTTCCTTTCCTTTTTTTCGCGAAAGTTACTGCACTTTGTACCAAGGTGTAATAGCACTCTTACTCTTATGGGATGATTTAACTAATTTAGCCCTTTTTTGTTTTTAAAGGCCATCAAAGCAGGTAATGTGAGTTGTACACAAGAAAGTTACAAATTACTGCGCAATTTACTAATTTCTTTAAAGTGAGTTTATTTCAACATTTTATATCTCGGCTTTATAAAGTCCAATGAAGACGAGAGTTGAACTGTTTTAAGCCCCGTCAACACTATGCGATGCGACTTATTGCAACAAGACAATCTTGTCATGATGAGCGACTGACGACTGAGTAGTTTTAAGAACATAGTGTTTTTATTATGCAACAAGTCACAGGTCCATGAAGCGATTCACGCAAAATTCTAACATTTAACATACACTTTATTTATTGCGTTGAAGATAAAAGAATGTGTTCTGTCCATTTCGATTAACTGATCTTCGCGGACTTAATTCCAGAAGTTTGTCATTGTTGTCAGTTGGACCTTTCAGTTTCATGCAAAGGAAAATGTTCTGTCGCACGAAACTGTGTTGCGTGTCTGCTTGCAACTAGTTCCAAAGCGTTCCACACTTTGCAACGCATCTGAACAATCTGGTTGCAACGATCTGTTGCATCGCATCGAGTCGCATAGTGTGGACGAGGCTTTAGATTTCCCTTTTCATCCTGTTTGATAAACATTGTTTATTTTTTGATTTGAGGTACATTTCAACAGAGTCTCACATTTGTACTGTATTTCTTTTTAGAGAGAACTCTTTACTGGATTGACAGCGCACAGAAAAGTCTTGAAAAGGTGAAATGTGATGGAACGGGGAGAGCTCTATTAAAGATCGTCGACGAACTGAACGTTTTCTCCCTTGTTTTCTATGATGATGTTTTATTCTGGACTGGATACAGTCCTAGTAACACCTCAGTAGGCTATATTTATTATCTCAATCGAACACATTTAGAAACTAATCGTTATTCTGTCAAATGGAACATAGACAAATATTACAAAGGAATATCTCTTCGGCCTTACCAGGAATCTGGTGAGTTTACTGGAAGAAGGGAAACTGGGATCTGGAATTTTGATGTGATGTGATTACATTTTAGATGATGTTTTTTCCATTCTATTTAGTCACTGTTGTTGTAATGTAAGTATATTGGAAGTTTGTATGTAGGATGCATTATTAATCTACCATCACAAGACATATCTATATCAGATGTAATCCATTGTGTGGTGTTGTTTCATCTCAGTTCAAGGCAGAGCTATTGCATTTTAGGGGATGAATAGCGCTCTTCTATCTGAATACCCTCCGTGATGGTGCAAGATTATACATTCGATGCAGAGATCGCTTTATTGAAAGGGCAAGATCAGTGGCCCCAAAGTTATTTTGAGACAACAGCAAGATCCCACAGAGTTCTGTTTCCTTTCACTTCAAAACAGCTTTCATGATATTTCAGTATGTTCGGGAGATAACCGCCTTCGGGGGAAATCAATTTTTACCCAAATGGGTTTGTGGCGTAATTTTCAAATATCCCCCATGATGCATCACGATCCTACCGCGCACTTTCAGCAGAGGAAACATTCAAACCAATCTTGCAATTTTTATCAATTTTAGGAAAGAAAAATTTGGAGAAAATTAAAATATCTGTTCATTGGAGAATACGAAACTTTGTCCTCTTTGTTTGTTCAGACATTGAGCTGAGAAATTTCGCTATGCTCTTAGTCCTAAACTTAATAGACTCGAAAAAGCCGTAAGTTTTGTGACATTTTTTCCGAATAAAGGTATGCAAGTGGATCGTCTTAGCATTTGTGTTTGTAAATACGTCGTTGAAGGCCCTTTGTAGTGTCTTAACAACGACATCACATTTAAATACGTACAACTTTCTTAATTTAAACAAATCGACTGCGGAGAGGTAATCACTAATTGCAAATACATATCCATACCGTTAAAACATGCAAAATTTTCCCGTTCATAATTTAATTAGGACAATATTGTCAAGTGCCTCCCAAGAGCCAGCTTTGAAACATGACAGACTACGCTACGACTACGCCAAGTTATTTGCCATCATACCGATTTGCCTTCATACATATTCATACCGTTAAGACATGCAAATTTTTCCCGTTCTGGGAAATCTAATTCCCCGAAAGCGGTTATCACTAGAATTCTTAACAATCACATATTCAAGCACGCCAATGACTTACTCCCATATATTTCATAATTTAATTAGGACAATATTGTCAAGTGCCTCCCAAGAGCCAGCTTTGAAACATGACAGACTACGCTACGACTACGCCAAGTTATTTGCCATCATACCGATTTGCCTTCATACATATTCATACCGTTAAGACATGCAAATTTTTCCCGTTCTGGGAAATCTAATTCCCCGAAAGCGGTTATCACTAGAATTCTTAACAATCACATATTCAAGCACGCCAATGACTTACTCCCATATATTTCATAATTTAATGAGGACAATATTGTCAAGTGCCTCCCAAGAGCCAGCTATGAAACATGACAGACTACGTCACGAATCCAAGTTACTTGCCTTCATTTTCCCTTTAATACATGATTAAGTTAATGATTCATGGCACAGACTACAGATTTGATTTTGGATATTTCCAGGTTTCTTATTGCCAGGCATTTGTCCGACTCCGACCACTGTTTGCAGTGGACTATGCATTCCCAAACCAAATGGAACGTTTGCTTGTCTGGAAGGTAGGACTAAGAACTTAAAGACTCTGTATGCGTAATTCTCTACAGCAAACGAAGTTTTTCAAATGTCTTACCCTTTAATAATAACTTTTGTAAATTGCTTCTGAGTGTCTAACAACGTCAACTGTAAAGTAGTACATGACGAATTATTAATTTATACCATCAAACTTTTCTCTTACCCTAAGGCTTTTTTGCAAAGATGATTGATTAGGCAGACAAATACTGCATGATTTAAAGGGCCAAACCTCTCACCCCACACTACAATTTCGGTACCCGGGTCCCAAAATTCTCAATTGGCTCAACTCTTTGATTGACAGCTAATTCAAACAATGCAGAGTGCCAAAGCTTATATTACTCAGCATGAACGGTACTGAGTGTGTTTTGATTATATAAATTGAGTTTTTTTATACTCACCCTGAAGCAATAAACTTAGATTGTGTCTGGATGAGGATGAATTTCAGACAATTGTGGGAGGGGCTTCAGTAAGAAGGTTAGGAAAATTGGTACTGTTTGAGAGAACTAGGCCTTTAATTGTGTTTGGATTGATGCCGTTTTGAGCATAATGTGCATTGTAAATACCGAATGCCTTTAAATGTTAGCGTTTTGAGAAAAGAACACTTGGAAATCAGAGGAGAGGTTTTATTGTACCATTCAATCACCGATAAGGTTTATGTAATGCATTTTTAGAATTGTGTTTGAGTTTACCCGGGAAAAGGAAACTTTCTTAACTTTAGCCCCACGAAGTTTGTCCGAGTTCAAAAGAAATACTTTTCTCTTTTGGAAGATTGCACAATGCTGCAAAGAAAAAGGAACAATTTCCCTTCCACAATTAAAAACAAAATTTCAAAATCTTCCTTGAAGGCCTATTTTTCACTATCTAGACAGCATATACATGATTTGTATTATTAGAATAAAAGTGCAATGACAGAGACTATGTAAAGACCACGCCGACGTGGAAGATACATACACACATCTATCTTGTCGTATCTTTTTGGGCAGATGATTTGACGCCACCGGAGTTCCTTAACTGTCCCAATACCATTTCTGTCTGGGCTCCTCCTGGAAACTCTTCCTCTACAGTGTCATGGAATGAACTTCTTTTAGAAGATGATCACGATTTCATAATATCATCAAGTCACTTGTCCGGAAGTGAGTTTTTCCTTGGCTCAGAGATTGTTTCAATCATTGCATCGGACTTAGCGGGGAACAAAGCTTGGTGCAATTTCTCTGTTAACGTTAACGGTAAGGAAGTTTAAAACTCTCCTTTAAAATGATGAGTATTTAACTCGCAATGCGTGTAAAGGGTAGTATAGAAATCTAATATACTTGAATCGAAGAAATTGCTATTATTCCGGTGAACGACCGGAGGTAAAGAAAAGATGGTAAGTTAGTCGGATGGGCTTACGAGTCAAAAGACAGAAGATGAAAACCAAAGGAATGAATAAAATGTTGACTTCATTTTGAAGAAGTTCTTAAGCATTAATTTGTTTTTCAATGAATGAAATACATAACCATAATTTTCATGTTGAGTGTTAGCAATGTCTTAAAATTCAAAAGTATTATTATGAAAATGAAAAGAGATTTTCAATGTGTTAATTATCATCTTTTACGATTTTCTCAGCTTAGATCTTTTTAAAACCTTCACAGTGAAAACAAAAAAGGTACATTTGGCAAAAGTTTGCCACGTTAGGTCTGTTGTATGATATTCAATTTTTTTTGTTTTGTTGTGTTAATTCATGTCAATTGTAATACGATACGCGAGGCCATCTGAGTTGTAACTTTTAACGCGTTAACTCCTCGTGCGACAAATGCGATCAGCTTTATTGTCGACAGACAACGACTTCCTTGGGACAACTTGCTTTTGATATGAAAAAAGACGAAGGAAACTATGCAGGAGACACAAATGTTTTAATTTCTAGAAAGTATTGACAGGTTGCAGCAGGAGATGGATGCCTCTAAAATATATATTCGTGAAATTCTGGGATTACTACTGACCTAGTTATTATTCTTCTCCTAACAAGTTGAAGCTATTCCTAAAGTTTTCTTCCGTAAACAGCGTTTATTCTCCCACTTTATTACTTTTATGGTTAAGTGTATGGAGAGTTTTTAAGCAAAGTTTTTTTGTTTTATTCCAGAGCATACTCAAACAACACATGTTTCCATCCCAGTTTACGTTGTCTTATGTATTGGTGGAACGTTAATTTTGATCGCGTTGGTGGCTCTTTCTTTGCAAGTCGTTTACATTGTGTGCAAACTTGGCCGGAGGAATAATCGTCACACCGATAACCCGGATATTGACTGTGTTCACCAAACTTATTCAGGGGACCTGTTAATCTCCAAAGAATCAGTTCACTACCTTAAACCAGCAAGGGAACCTATCAAAGGAAACTATACGAATCACTATCAAAATGTTTGAGACTGATTTCTGCTCTGTGAGTTGCATTTCAATGCTGTATAGTCAAAGAAGAATTTTAAAGTAAAGTAGTATAAAGCCTTTTGGGTGGCGTTAATTAGATCGATTAAATCTGAACCCAAGCTTGGCACAACATTAACAGTTGTAGCCCATTTGGTAAAAGCTAGCCCAATTGGGCCCCACTTGGGGATCCTGTCAAAACGGATGGGTCCCCGATGGGGCACAGCAAGTAGTTCAGCAAGGCCTATCCGAGACCCAGCTGAGCATGCTAGCTGGGATATTGGCGGTAGTTTTAGCCCTATATAAAGCACGGCGGTCGAGGTCTAGGCGCATTATGCTTTATTACCAAGCAATCATTTTCCTTGTCAAGCTAAACCTTTCAATAGATTGCGAACGCAAATCTGTTGTCGTGACGAGGTCTTAAGGTAGTGGTGTCAGTACGCTACAAATTACTTTCGCATACGTGTGTACGTAAACGGTCCGTGCTACAGCAGAGTATAGCCCCCTTGGTAGGCTATTTCTCACTACTTGTGTACGTTATTATGGCATGCAGATCAGTTCACTTGTCCAACCAAGGGATAATCAGTTTACCACTTTGTTGGTTTATATGTCAATCAGACTTCAAGTTTCGACCAACCGTTTTAATCCAACTGTTATCTTACCTATAAAGTTACCCTCTTATCGGACCTTTTATATTAAAGTCACGCAAGTCATTGGGGATCCAAAAACTAAATCTTACTTTTAAGCATGGCATAATGTAACACACGTACTGTACGTTTGGCTGTTGAGTAAAGCTTTTCAACGAAAAAGATAGAAACTGTGGATTGAGATGAAACGTAAATTCCAGAGTAACACCCTTTTATCGCCGCTCGGTTTTTCGCCAGAGATTCCATGGGAGTTAAGAAAAAGTACTCTATTATATTTCCTTTACATACAATTTCCGGCAGCAGTGGATATAATCTGATATAATAGCTTGACAAATTTTGTGATAGTAAAGATTGAGGACAAAAATTCTTTTACAAAGTCATCAACAATCTCTAATTGAATTACCAACGTGAATGAACTGACAGAAATACATACTTTTTTTAATCTTACACGCCAAGTAGGTAACGTGCTGTTGAAGTTCTAATAAAGAAGCTCTGAACGAAGTTAATAGGCTGTCGAAAACCTAATCTTTCACTGTTTTTATATTGCGTTCTTAGTTGGAGTTTTACGGCCCAGCTTCCAGCCGATTGGTTGAAGTGGAGAGGGCCATGGCCTTCTTCCAGTTGAGACTCACTCAAGCATTGTTCCCGGATTATGTTTTTGACTTAAAATTTATATTTATGTTACCTCATACTGCGGTTAGGGAGGCAAATATCCAGTATTTACAGTTTAGATACCTCCACAGGATGGTCGGAACTAATGATTTTTTATGTAGGGTGAAAATTAAAGAGTCCCCATTATGTACTTTTTGCAATGCAGACATTGAAACAATTGAACATCTCTTCTGGAATTGTCCCATCACAAAAGCGTTCTGGGAAAAAATTTGTTTAAGTTGCCTGAGGGATGAAATAGAATTAGATGAGTTAACTGTTCATTTTGGGTATTTAGAAAATAACGAAAGCATAATTAACTTTTTTCTTCTCTATGCAAAGTATTTTTTATATTCCTGTAAGCAAAAATGTTCAAGACCAAATGCCATTACTTTCTACCATAAGTTTTACTTTAGCACCGAGGTTGAATTATACATTTTAATGAAACAAAATCAGTTTGAGGTTGCCAACAAGTACCGATCGGCCGTCACCTTCCTTTAAATGTTGTTTCGCACCATATTAATACTTAATGTTATTGCATACATAGCACATGATGTACCACGGTTTTTATTGCTGGATTAGAATTTTTTTTAATTTTTCCTGTTGAAAAGTATCGACATAACCTCAAAGATATTCTGCATTAAGATCCGATGTAAATACTGTAACCAAAATATTAAGGTTAACATGTTGTTCATACCACTGTACTGCATATAATATTAACGTGAATAAAGAGATGCAAAAAAAAAAAAAAAAAAAAGGAATTGTAATTTGCATCGCGAAACTGAGCGCGAGGAAAAAAAAAGTTGAGACTCACTGTTTAATAAAGCATACTTCGCAATTTTTTTTTAGTTTTGAAATTAATTATGAAATTTATGGAAGTGAGCCATTGGCGTGCCTGAATATGTAATTGTTAAGAGTTCTAGAGATAAATTTTAATTTCACGTTGACATTGGGGTGATCCGGTACGTTAAGGATAAATAACAGAATATGTTGTCCTTACTCTGACCAACTTGCAGCCCAGCGGGACTCTTGACTTTAATTTTGATGGATATTGACAGACTGGTTCTAGTGTGGCATCTTTAGTGGGAAGATTGAACAGATGATATGGAATCATCTTTTCATTCTTGAGCAACAAAATTAAAAATATTTATGTAACAAATAATACGTGTATTTAGTTTAATATGTAGCACAATAAGTAGTATGATGTTTTTCTATCCTATGTTTAATTGAAACTTACAATTATAATGTTTTATATCCGAGCCATGCGGCTATAAGTTGTATCAAAGATTGTTTTTAAAGTTTATCTCCAAACTTGATTTGAAAGAACGGCTAATTTCTCAACGAATATGTTAAAATTTGACTGTACCTTACTCTGTGTTATCAGAAATTAAAGATAATTACATATCTAAGGTAAAATGTCACAATTTAATACCAAAAAAGTGTTATCATCAAGAGTCATTCATGGAAAGGATAGTGGGTGACTGCACTTTCCATTTTAGTTCTGCAGATGATGAGTGCCGAAGAATTGTGTGTTTTCAATATATCAGACAGTTTCCACGCATTAGATTTTAAGCAATTGCTGGAAGGACTATCACCCAGATTGTCCAGTCATGTCCCAAGGCAAACCCGGTATGCAAGCTTGCCCTCAGACATGGCAGTTGGTAACCCCTAGCTGTGACAATACTGAAAATTGTTTCTTACAGTGACACAATTTTGATATTCGTTTTGTAAACAGATGCAAGTCTATCAGATCCACAAATCTGCAGAAATGAGATAGTTAATTAAGATTGAATAACAAATGCGTGAATTTTACAGGTTGTCGCATTACTTTAACACTGCATTAATGTCAAATTGTAGGGAAATGCCACTTCAGCGATTATGTTAAATAAAACAAGTCATCAATACAATATGCTTCTGTAATGTGTTTAGGTTGTGAACTATACTTATGAAATTTTAATTATTGATAAATAAATGAATAAACATTGCTACAGATGCAAATGTTGTGTGTGATGTTGAAGAAGGGACAGGCGATGTGTCGAGAATGCTATCTTTAGCTTTTTTTTATTTCAAAAATTTTGGAATTTCGAATTCTGTCCTAGAAAATCATTGGCCTTGAATCCTATTTGTGTTTAAACTGTACCTTACAGTACACATTATAGGAAGGTACGTCAAACTTTCTAGAGACGATCAGACATAATTCTTTAGGCAATGGTTTACGTTTTCACAGTAAAATATGAGGTCTTCATCTTAATAACTAAACTTTCTTCTTGTATTTGCTCTCAAAAATTGATGTTCTTGGAGTATAGCTTGCTGATCTCGAATTCAATGCCATGAACTTCGCCTTTTTGCTTTAAATTTCGAAAACACCAAATTCCGAAAATACCAAATCGTTAGTTGACCAAGTCGTCAAATCCTGACCCTCAAAATACTTTTACCATGAGTGAGTGTTTATCAAGTTGCTTATCGCACTGGGTATAGGGCGAAGATGACAGTAAATTGTATTTATGAATGATCCATTGCAAGGCTAAACGCTATCGTCAACCAGTTAGAAAATGTTTTGTTAAACAGTGCTCATTGGCCTTAAAATTTAACATTTAGAAGAATCAGTTACAGAAAGTTTAAATGTTTACATTCTTTGCTTTCCTTTCTTTTCAAGTTGTGATTTTCGTCGTGCGCAAAAATATATATGTTTTTCGCGTATAGAGACTCAAGGGATATCATCAATTTGCATCTGTTTACATAGGCTATATAGCTTAACGTGGTTTCACATTGTGCATAAATAAATTCAAAGATTTTATAGCTGAGTAAAATGCCTTATACGGAACATTACACGTAAATTACCGTTTACTGTTTGTTAACCATAGTAGGTTCTAATGTTGTTCTGAAATCATCTTCATAAATAAGAACTTCCTGCTATTAGTTACTAGACCCTGGTCTAAATACAATTTCCTGACTTTCCGGGTCACCTTTACCCTCAAATAAAGAAAGAGGTGGAGTTGAAGCATTGAGAACGAAAGAAAAAACAAACAAGGAAGGTTAACGGAGGAATACAAAACAATGGAAATTTGTACAAAGTGTTGGAAAAATTATTTCGAAAGAGTTATCTTTCATCCAGTATCTTTAATTTAAAAATGTGACTTTACTGAGACGACTTTCATGTAAAGTTTCCTCATGCGGCACACATATCGAGCTTGGAGAACTTCGCAGGCTTTCACAGATAATAACAGCGTATTTAACTGCATGCCCTTTCGGCAAACTTTTCGTACATATTTAAAAATTTCGTTGTCAAATTTCTCCTTTTTATGGGAAGTGTATCTCACTTTAACCACGGAGCTTCCCGTACTTTGAGCCTTTATTTTGGTTAAGCCATTGGATGATGTTGCAGAAATTCTAAATTGGAAGTTGTCTGGAGTCACAGAGACTTTTGCGGCCAGGTCTCCCATTTGCGAGGGTATTTTTGTCATATTGTTGTGCTCAATGGTGTGTGGGTTGAAGGGTCTTTGTCCTCTCTGGGTTTAAAATCATTCTGCCCTTTTAAAGTTTACCGTATGTTGAGATGTTGTTTATGGTTCATTTACTAAATCAACCTTCCTGTGCATCAACCCTGGGCGATTGTTACTCTTCGTGTGGGTACAAATTGCTCACTTTTCCTTTCGGTTCTTTTTGCGATAATCATTAGGTTTTCTTCTCCTTATTAACAGCTGTCTCTATTTCCTTATTGCTTTAGCTTTTATCGCACCTGAAAATATTTTAGTTATTAAGGTGCTACGTTTCGTCCTTTTCGTAGGCTAACACCTTTAAAATATAACTATATTTAGGCAATATAACACTTGAAAAAGGGGTAAGGAGACAACTCCTTGCTTTATTTGTTTATTGGATACCTTTCCCATTGTTTTTCAAATTATGAAAACGGTAACTCATTCCCGTGAGATCTATTTATTTAAAACGTGGACAATGCCATGACTCACATTTCATAACAACGAGCTCACAGAGTGGTTCAATCTGCTTCTCAAAAAGTACCCGCACGACATTGTGGCTCACTGACACATATACCAGCATGGGAATCTGTATTAAGAAAATCAGACACAGAACGTTGAACAAAGTACGGCCATGGAGACCTATCAGTGTTCTTGTATTGTCCATGTACTTCGCAGTATGCAGCCAGTCTGAACAGCCACCAAAAGTCGCTTCTTTTCTAATTTGAGTATGCATGACGTCACAGCCTTTGCATATATAATTAGCAAAACTAACTGTTTTCAAATCCAAATTTCGACATGAAAAACACATAATCTTACAAAATCATCATTAAAATTAATAGAGAACACATTTTCCGATAGTTTTGCAACATTTTTGAAGTATTTTATACACAAAGCAATGAATTTGAGACGATTTTTTGAACTCGTAAAAACAGTTTTCATTCTGTTCAGAAAATTTGGTTTTTTCTCGAAAACAAGTTTTTTGGCACGGTATGCCAGAAAGAGGGTACATCAGAAATTTCCTTATACACCTAAAAAACCTAACATTACCATGAAATATTTCTGAATACGGTCAGGTATTCGCAAAGTTTAGAGCAGGTATTGACACTGCCTTGCATGGTATGTAAAAAGCCCAATTTCCCGTACCGAGGTGTTTGCATTAGTTGCGCGAAAATGGAACTACACCGAGCGAGAAAATATCCTCCACATAAAGGAAGGACCTAGTAGAGTATATTTTACAAAATGCAATTTCCGTAGTGGGTTTCATATTAGCGATATAACCTTTGCCTTTTCACATAGTTATTATATTAATAAAAAATGAATTTTCGGGTTGAAATGTAAACTTTGTAACTTTTAAAAGAGTATTTATTGATACATTTTTAGGAAAAAGTTTCTAGCAGAGTTTATTTTACAAAATACAATTTCCGTAGTGGGTCTCATATTAGCCGTATAACCTTTGTAAAATGTGCCTTTTAACAGTAGTTATTATGTCCATACTTTACAACGCACACTATCGGGTGCTACATCTCTAAATTTCAAAAGGATGATTGCACTCTATAAACTGTTGAGTAAAAAGCGTTTGCGCAAAATCCAAAGTGCTAAACACGCAATTTATTGCCCAACAAATGGGTAAAAAATCTACCCATATTTGTTGGGTAAATTAAGGTTGGATAAAATTCAAGTGCTGGTAAAAGTGTTCGGCAAGTTTTAAAGTAACCAACATTTGGGCAAAATGTAACTGACCAATCAGATGATTATTGAAAGATCAGTAGAGTTTTACAGATAATTATTTTAAACAAAGTGGTAAATGGAGATCTAATAGTTGAATGCGATTGGATTCGGTAAATAAGAAGCCAGCGGTAAAATAGCCGTAAAACTCTGGACGAAACTACTTAGAGAGCAATGGTCGTATGGAAAAAAAAAGTTTTCACTTCTACGTAATGTTAGATGTTTAAGCAAGGGATGAAGCCATGTTAGATGATGAGTGGTACGCGATCTTGAGTTGTAGTTCCCGACAGAAAAAAAGGAGAGGCAGTTTCCAGTTGATTTGAAATGATTATATTCGATGATTTTGTTCCGCAAAAAGATGATCAAGTTTTAATTAATTCGACCGGCCTAATATTAATCAATATCTACAGCTCACTCAAGTGCTCCTCGTCTGAAGTCTTATACACGAGTGTCCAGCTCGCAGGCTGGGTCTTGTGAATCGTTCGAGCTCCGAACACCTGCAGTCCCCTGATTGGTCAAAAGTTATGACGCACCAATGTAAATAAGTATATAGCGTGTTCGATTTGCTTCCCTTGACTTACTCGAGCCTCGAGCAAGGGCTACGATGGTCATGCGCAGTTGGGTGAAAAAAACGAACGTTTTACGGTAATTACTGGAGAAGTTGGTTCACAATAGCCAATGACGGAGCCCGTAGCTGGATGGCAGAGCGAACTCTGGTACCTACGTATTACATGCGGTTCGCTTGTACGATGAACGTAGACTCGAAACATTGCTCATTTAGAAAATTCTCGAGAAATAACACTTGAGTGACTTCACTAATTCCGACATCAACCACTTTTCACAAGTCAGAAGTTTCATGTTTACCCCACTGTATTTACATGCTCAGAAATTGTTCACGAATGCATGTTGTTCGTTTAGCTGCCATGTTTTCCCAAAGCACGATGGGATATTTACCTAAGTAACCGACTCGAAGGGTCGCTCACTTGGGCCTGGCGCGAGTAAGCGCGAACACTGACGTCATTAGCTAACCGAACGTAGTCGTGCCAGACACGAGTTAACTCGGGCGAGTAATCGAACACGCTTATAATGTTATCGATGACCAATGAGGAGGCTGCAAAGGGCGAAATTGGCAACACCTTCAGAATATAGGTTACAGTGTGCACGTGGAACTACGGCAATGTGATATGTCACGTCCACCGGTAACACGTGACGGAAAACAGGGAGGGTACTGGGAATCTAGAACAAAGGAAGGGCGAGTTGCTCGTAAACAACAAGATGGCGTCTGCTAAAGGTCATGGAGAGTAGACCATACTACATGACAGTAATCAATGGGAGAAGAAATAAAAGTACGATTGAGTTTGTTATTTCAAACTACACGCTTCACTGTTTATTAACCAAGTACATCATTGCTGGTGCCCCCAACCAGTCTTGGTGGGGAAGCGGTGTAAGTTTTAGGGTACTTTGTTAAAACTCCTTCTTACCCGAATCATGAAATTAAATGCAGGTTATATACAGGTTATACTGAAATCCACAGAAGTACCCAACTGCACAGCTTTTGGGCAAATGTATTGGTACTAGTTTTAACCAATTGTTGGACAAATTAGTTGGGTGATATGGTTGGGAAATTTTGCCTAACTAATGAGTAAAACACTTAACAAACTGAGTAGGTAAGTTTTTTTACCCTATTCCGGTCAGGAGGCATACGGAACCATCGGTAGGGTAATTTTTTGCCCAGGTTGGGTAATCATTTTCAAGAACGTATTGAGACATGTTTTGTTAGGCAATTAAACTATCTTTCTAAGAAATGTACTGTCTAAGTTTTAATAACCAACCTTTCTTCTATCGATTCTTTCTCAAACACTTGTTTTCGTGGAGAATAGCATGCTGATTCGAATTCAATGCCATTGGTGGACTTCGTCTTTTGCTTCAAATTTCGAGACCACCAAATTTTGACACCAAATTGTTAGTGCTGTTGACCGAATTCTCAAATCTTGGGTTTTAAAATACTTTTACCATGTCTGAGTGTTTACCAAATTGTTTATCGCAGTATCAAGAACTGCCCAAACAAGCCTATCATGCTATCTTTTTGTTTATAACTTTGTCAGTAAATTGTATTAAATGATGTTGCAAAAAGCATTCATCTTATTTATTACAGCAAAGAATTCCTTACCATGCGAAATATTTAACAAGGAATTCATGATTGGCAGTTGTCATTGCATTATATCGAATGCATTCTTACTGAGGTTTAAGAATTAGGGTAGGGATTAACTCTATCGTCAGCCAGTTAAGAACATTTCTTGTTAAATAATGCCCATCGGTCCAAAGATTGAACATCTCAGAGAATCAATTACAGAGATTTTTGTTGTTAACACTCTTTGCTTTCCTTTCTTTCTGTGCTGTTTGCAGCACACGTGTATAATGTTTTCCGCGTTAAGACCATCAGGAAACATTCCCGGTTGCATTTGTTTCCTTAATGTACACTAAATATTCTGCCAGTATCATATTTCTGTATTTTAACATTATAAATACAAACACAGATATTTTCCTCTTTATATATAGTGCTTTTTAGTTTTCGGAACATGCAAAATAAAAGAATCTCTTTATTTTCAAAGTGCTTATTGGGAAGATAATCTTCGGCGTTCGTAATGAAAGAGCCAAAGAACTTAGATAAATACCTACCCATTATTATCACATTATTGCAATCCAGGGCCCCACAATTGGCATACCAATTTGCAATTGTTTTAATACCCTGAATAGTTTTGCGTAGTTTCAAATTTTACATAAACGAATATTATACAAAGGTTTTATAGATGCACTGTTCGAAAACATTTCACTTTAATCACCATTTGTTTACCATAGAAGGTTCTAAGGGTGTTCTGAATTATCTTTGTTGACAAATGAATCAGTTAGAAGAGATTCAAAGACACACCAACATCTCAGTGTTATATAGTGTCAATCAACTGAGTAAAATATCAAAGTTTAAATTTATTTACCAAGTAGGCCTATTGTTCAAGTTCAAATTTGGTTTTCCTTAAGTCGCTTCTTACGGCATGCGGAAAAATACCGTGGGCATATTCTAAAATCCCCAGCCCACAGGGGGACCTCGTTAACAAGAAATGTCTGCTATTGGTTACTGGACCCCGGTCAGACCACAAAATTTTGGCCCCGAGTCTCTTTTAACCTCGAATAAGATGTGTGGAGTGGAATCATTAAGAACGAAAAAGCGAGGAAGGTAGTAGGAGAATTACAAAACAAATTTGTAGAAACTTTTGGAAATATTAACTCGAAAAAATGATGTTTTATCTAGTATTGAAAAATTTAATTGAGCTTTTACTGAGACGACTTTCAGAACATAGTTTGCGTTTTACCGTACACATGTATTTGATCGAGCTCGCAGAACGCTTTAATGATCAAATGTTCCATGAAACATCTCATTCAATCAGTACCTGTAACTTTGTGGCTTTTCTCTCAATGATAATTACAGCGAACTTAACTTCCCTTTCGTCAAGCCTTTCATGCATAGTTATGTTTTTATTTTCGATATAGTTCGTTGGCAATATATCTTCTTGTGTGTTTAGAGATACAGAGACTTTTGGGACCACATTTCCTATATAGGAAGTTATTTAAGTCTTATTGTCATGTCCAGAGTTGTGATGGTTGAAGGGCGGCCTTTGTCCTCCCCATTTTCAAAATCTTTTTGCATTATCTGGTGGAACAAATTACCTTTACCTATATTTCTAACATGAGTATTGTTGAGATGTTTTTTATGGTAAAATAACGAAAATAACCCTTCAACCATGGGGATTTTTGGTGTTCATATGCGTAGATATTTCTTGCTTATCTTTCTGTCCTCTTGGGAAAATCATTATGTTCACTTTTCCTATTAAAAACTGGCTCTATTTCCTTATTGCTTTTAGTTAGCTTTTATCATATCAGAAAAACTATGACAATATATGATATATAGAAGGATAAATGATAGTCATATATTTCAATAGGAATATTATAGTTGACATGTTTTAGATCCCCCCCCCCCCATTTCATAGGCTACCACCATTAAAATGTTACACTATCTACAATTTTACACTTGAACACAACAGAAAGAGAAGACGCTTTGCTTTATTTGTTATTTGGTACCTTTCCCTTTGATGAAAGACAGTTCAATTGTTGCTTTTATGACCACGATAACACATCTCCGTGTATTCTATTTCAAAAGTCGACATGACTCTCACTCACATTTCTATAGAAAAGAAAGGAATGTTACTACTATGCAACCTTCCACATTATTAGTTTTTCATGGATAAAATGTTACTGCAGAAACATTCGAGGTTTGATATATCAGAGATATATCTTGAAGACCGTTAACGATATTTGCATAATTCCAAGGGATTTTTCCTAAATCGACTATACTTCTTAACTGCGAAATAAAGTCATAGCTAGTGCCAACAGGTCACACTAACTTGCGAAAAACAATGAAGCAATGGAATATAAAGAGTACACATATATACAAAGAAGAATCAGCGCTCACCTTTCGATGTTTAGTGTTGCTCTAATAATAATTTTTCTAATTTTAAGTAAAGTCTCCAGCATATGCGGTTTATAAAGTGTAGAAATCGGACATCTACGTTTTTATTGGCACATGTGGCCCTATGACCTCATTGCAATGATGGTGGTGCATGACTGTTGTGTGACATCATTTACAACGAGCCAGCAGTAATCGGTGCTTGAAGGGGAAGGAAGATATCAATTGCTACGTGCGAGATAAGCTATATGAAGACAGATGTTTAAAACAGCGCCACATATAGACCATTTCAAAATGAAACTACAAAGGATTGCAGGACTGCACGTCTACGTCCGTCTTTTCGGGAACGTTAAGATGACATTGACAAAAACGGCTCGCACCAAAGTTCTGTCCAACAGTCTTCTGTACTTTATGTCCAAAATGATAGATCGATATCTTTATCAAAATATTGTATGATGGGTGCAAAAGTGCAAAAGGACATGAAGTAGAAAACGTACGATTTAAAATCGAATTTCTGCTCTTCCGTTGTTATTGAATAAAAAAAATACTTTTCGGTTTCAAATTTGATATGTATTGCTTTTAAAGGAGTGTTTATTGATACATTATAAGGAAGAACCTAGTAGCAGAGTATCTTTTACAAAAAACAATTTCCGTACTAGGTTTCGTATCCACCATATAGCCTTTGTACATTGTGCCTTTTGATGGTAGGTATTTATGTCCATACTTTACAACGCACATTTTTGGGAGGTACATCCTTAAATTTCATAAGGAAAATTATTGAGACATTTTTTGTTAGGCAACGATCGTACTTTCTAAATGGAATCTACTGTCTAAATTTTTATAACTGAACTTTCTTCTATCGATTCGTTCTCAAACACTTGTTATGGTGAACTCGGTATAGCTCGCTGATTTCGAATTCAATGTCATTGGTAGACTTCGTCTTTTGCTTCTAATATTCAGACCAGCAAAATTCGACAGAATCAAATTGTAAGTGCTGCTGACCAAGTTCTCAAATCTTGAGATTTAATTTTTTTTACCATGTCTGAGTGTCTAAAAAATTGTTTATCGCAGTATCAAGTATTGCCCAAACAAGCTTTCATGGTATCTTTTTGTTTCTGACTTCTTCAGTAAAGTGTATTTAATGATGTTGTACCAAGCAGTCATTGCGTTTAGTGCATCAAAGAATTCCATATAATCCGAATGCTTAGGAATTTCTTGATTGGCTGTTGTCAGTGCATTAAATCAATTGTATTATTTCTTAGTTTTAGGGATAAGGATAGGGATTAAAGCCATCGTCAGACAATTAGAAAATTTCTTGTTAAATATTGCTCATTGGTCCGAAGATTTAACTTCTCAGAGAATCAAAAAACAGAGATTTTTGCTGTTGCACTCTTTGCTTTCATTTCTGTTTTCAGCTCTTTGCCGCACACTTTAACATTTTTTCCGCTTGAAGACTTTGAAGCTACCAGAACTCGGCAACACTTGAATGTTTTTTCCGCGTAAAGATTTGCAGGCTACCAGAATACATTCCCTGTGGCGTTTGTTTTCTTAACATTCATTAAATGTTCCGTCAGTATCATATTTCTGTATATAAAAATTTTTAAATACACACACAACCTCTTCCTTTATAGTGCTTCCAAGTTTTCGGACATGCGAAACAAAAACAAATGCTTATTGGGCAAATATTCTGCAGCGCCCGTGATAAAAACCCATCACTAAAAGAAAAACTCACCAGTAAGTACCACATTATTACAATCAAGGGCCCACAACGTATTAGCATACCAGGAAATTGGGAATTATTTTCATAGCTTGTATAGTTTAACGTAGATTCAAATTGTGCATAAACGAGTATTAAACGAAGTGGTTTTAGCTGAGTTAAGTGCCGCATACGGAAACATTACCCTTTTATCACCATTTGTTTACCACAGTAGGTTCTTAGCTAGTTCAGAATTATCTTCGTAAGCAAGTTAGTCAGTTAGTTAGATGAGATATAACGTCACATCAACACGACTGTGTTATGCAGTGTCAATTAACTCCATATTTCCTCTAACGACAGGCGGGAAATACCGTGGGCATATTCTTAAACCCTTAGCCCACAGGGGGACTCGTAAACAATACCTGTCTGCCATTGGTTACTAGACCCAGGTCAGACCATAAATTTTTGACCCTCCGGGTCATTTTGAACCTCAAAGAAAGGTGTGGAGTGGAATCATTGAGAACGAAAAAACAAGGAAGGTAAAAGGAGGATTACAAAGCAAAGCTGTTATCTAGTATTAAGAATTTAAATTGGGCTTTAACTGAGACGATTGTCATAATAAAGTTTTTGTTTTACCATACACATGTATTTGATCGAGCTCGCAGAACCCTTTGATGATCATAGGTTCCATGAAACATCTTATTCAACCAGTACTTCAAAGTTTGGTGAATTTCTCCCAATGATAATTACAGCGGACTTAACTGTCCTTTCGACAAGTCCTACATGCATAATTGTATTTTTAATAGTTCGTTGGCAATATTTCTCCCTTTTATGGAAAACGTACCTCACAATAATCATTGGACCTCCCGTTTTTCATACCTTCATTTGGGTTATGTCGCTTGCTTATGGTTGAATAAATAAACTTTACGTATATATCTAAAATTAGTATTGTTGAGATGTTGTTATGTATTTGCCGTCAATCTGGAGCAATAAGTACATTTTTAAAGCGTTGGGATACTTCAGATGTACACTTTAAAATTGGGCATTTGTTAACCAACCTGAAACTTTTACAATTAAAAGGGATTGACCTTGGTCAATTATAAGTCTATATTTCTCAAAGTATTCATATGTTATACGCTGTGTGTACTTACGCATTCATAGACGCGTCGTTCACGGTCATAACTCTTCGAACGACCACATAGACTCGACGATTGAAGAGACAGAACACTGGTTGGAGGGTTGTGGTTTGTTTCTAAGAGAAAACATGAACACAATTTTTATGTACTAGCCTAGTAGGGTATTTCATGTTATATCTAACTTTTGATCAAAACGGTTAAGGAAAAACTTTCTGCTGCAAGTTAGCAAACTTTTTTAGGCTTGCCCAGGCTGGGGTTTTCTAGCCTACCAACACCCGACTATGCTTCTTTGGCCAGATTTTGAGAGTGATCAGTCAAGAGTAGGTTGGCGTACATAATTGGTTTTTGCTTACTAGCCTATTAAGTTATGGTGTTTTTTTTTATTATTGGCTCGATCAAATTATTAAAGACTGAAAGCACATGATCATACCTTATTTTTCTGATAGTCTTCTAGTCTATGCCCCATTCCTGATGACAACATTAAGTTCATGCAATTTATAAGGCATACCTTAACATATTCATCAACGAATATTGAGTAAATCAAACACCCTAAAATAGGTAAAAGAATGAAACATTACCCAACTCCTGGTCGATATAGAGCTGCTCAGTTTTAAAAACTACCGGTAATGTTTTGCAAATCTGGTTGGGTAATTTTCAGTTTACTAATTATTGGGTACGACAAACGCCCAACCATATTTGAGGCAATTTCCTTACAGAAATTGGTTAATATTAGCCCAAACGTCATTCCAGCATCTTTGCCCATAGTGTAAGTTGAAAGTTGGTAAAAAATTGCGCAACAATTGAAAATTGTAGTACTTCGAAAACATCTCTTGTTCTTCTATTGTCCTGAAGTCAATCGTTGATAAATGTTTGTTTAACCTCACACCACTTTTTTCTACATATTAAATTTCAAAAAAAATTCGAAAGTGATTGATATCTCCATAAACCATAAGCAACTGGCATCTTTGGATATACTGGCACCTCTGCAAATGACGTCACATAACAGAACGTCGCATAAAGTTCATAATGTGTGCTGTATGGAAAGTTTGATAAAAATAAAAAAAAAACTGTACGGTTTTTTTTTTTTTTTTATAAAACTGTTTTATAAAACTGTACAATTTTGTAAAAAAATAATAAATGGAGGGCTTTTCCTATGGCATCCATTACTTGATTTTTTCAACTTTTACACATGCTAAAATTTATGCCAACATTTATGCTAACTAACATGCTAACATTTATGCATATAATACGAACAGCAATTAAAAAATAACTGAATTCTGAGTTTATTTCTATACAGATAACAGACAATGCTGGCGATATAGTGATGTTTCCTTCGTGTGGGACAAGTTATGTTTGGCCTCATTGCCCTGATAAAATGGTGTCAAGAAAGAATGATATGACGATACGATTTAAGACAGACGGCAGCTTTAACGAGCGAGGGTTTAACGCCACAATTAGGGCAGGTAAATCTGCTATTAATCAATAATTTCAGTCCAAAGATGAACTACTATTTGTGCAAATTGACACTGAGTTATAATAAGAAATTATTTCTTATTGCTTTTCGCTTCCATAGCTTCAAACAATTTCTTCTGCCGCGATGATACACTAGCGACTGAGCTCAACACACATACACTCAGAAAATATTAAAACAATTTCAATAAAAACGGTACTTACAACAATGAGTACTCCTACACGATATAAATTTGTGTAAGATATTGCACAACATCAGTTTAAATACTCACTGATGTCGAGTGGTAATACTCATTTTCGTCACTATCCTATTTTTAAACAAAAGTATTAAAAATTAATATTTTTTGAATGCATTATATCATTTATTAAAAACAGCTACAGCGATTTGTTTTGTAGGAAAGAGTAGGTTTAATTATCAAATAATAACTTTCCTTTACCTACAGCGGGTTTCACTCTAAAAAGGCTCTATCATGGGCGTCCGCAGAAATTTTTACAAGGGGGGGGGGGGCAAGGTCATTCATGGATGATTGAACTGTGTACACTATTTAAGCGGAGCGCCACCATCCCAGTTAAATCCGCGCGTCGCCACTTGAAATCAGCACGGGACCAAACCAAGACCAACGCATTCATTAATAGTAGTATGCCATATGCACACTACAAACCTGACAACTAACACAATTTTGGCATAGTTTTTACAATTACACATTTCCAATAGATATCACGAGTAATGGTCCCCAAATTACGATTTCACTTTTCAGCATACCTTCTCTTCTCTTTTGCTATTCCTAGTCAAATGTCCGCATATTTCAATAGAAACTGACGCTGTAAGTAAAGATATTTTTATGATTTATTTTTAACTTTTTTTATATTAATTTTTAATTAATTTTTTCACAAGTTTGATTTTCCAGGGCGGGGGGAGGGGGGGTGGGGCAAGTGCCCCCCTTGCCTCCCCTTGCGGGCGCCAATGGGCTTTATTCAATTTGAGTCAACAAACTTTGTCAATCTTCTTCCGACTCAAACTATTTTGAATTATTTTTTCATTCTTTTTAATTTCTGTCTAAACTATGGTCATATATTTCCACTTTAAAAACCAATCCGACCATTAATTGGTGTCTCTTCACCATAGCTTGATTTGGTGCATAGTTGAAAATTGTGTTTTTAAGCGTAGTTTGTACTTTGCATTCGGCAGTCGTGGAAAGAACATTGTACCAAATTAAGGTGCAAGGTTATGACAATGGAGTAGAGTTTAATCTTCGAAACTTGTACTATGTGGGGCTAGTTTCCATTTACCAAAGTTATAAGTACGCCCATATAGTGTTTATAACACTTTCACAAAAGCACTAGGAAATTTGGTCAAATGGCCCCTGGCAAACCAACTTTCGAATACAGAGAACCATACATTCTTGAAAAAATTTACATCAAGCTGTGGTATTCGACAGGAGAGCTTCCTGCTTTGACACTATGCAACACATATGCGTGAGACGTCAAACCCTATCTACCTAACCAACCGAGGCAACCAAGGAAAGAAAATAAAATTAACTCGTTTTTTTTTTTTTTTTTGCTGCTACACTAAGAACTGTTCACTCCCCTAACCAACTGGTGGAAAGAGGGAGAGCAGCTGGCAAAAGTGACAAACAGAAGGCGTTTCAACGTTTTCATTTTACTGTGAATTATTTCAATTGGTTTGTCCGCGGAGATTGATCTACAATATTTATTGTGACCAAACTCTACACGATTGTTACCACCTAGTTTAATAAATTGGGACAACTTTGGTTCTCACGATTGATCAACGAAAATGATTTGTGATACCTCCTTTCCTCTCGGTGCAAAAGCACTCACACCACATTGGTCACACTACTTTAGCCTTACAACTGTCTCAGATTCTGGGACTGGGATTATAAACGATAAATTGTGACATCACGGCAATTGTTCTTGCTCTCAGTTTCCATCACGTTTTACAGTGTTTAGCATTAAAACTGGTACTGAATCTGCCATTTGCAGTTTTACATCCAAGTAAACTAGGGGAGTATTACCGATGCGACGTTCGAGTCTAGTTCGTGGTCGTGTTGTGTATAGTTAGATTCAAAAGCAAACGCCGGAATGACATAATTCAAAGATTACCTAAAACACTCAAGCGGGTGTAAATGGGGATGCAAGGACTACGAGTACTATGTACAACTCAAACGGTTCTCTGTAAAATAGATGACCGATGCTTTGCATGTACCACTTTCTTGGCATAAGACTTTTCAGAGTGTTCATTCTATGTTAGGACCTACATGTTTGAACATCCTGTTAAGTACAATCGGGGCGAAATTTGGAAGTAAATATTACCCAGTTTGGTTGTTTAAATGCCTAACACTAAGCTGGGTAAAATTTGTACCGATTTGGTTGAACAAAACTTAGTTGGGTGAAATGGTTGTTTGACTATCATAACCAAATAACGAGTAAAGCCTGATTAAGAGACATACTATGGAACCAACGACTGGATAATTTTTTAAAATTGAGCAATCCTTGTGTAGATTATAAGGCTTTCTTCAACTTCTTAACCATTTTGTTGGCGTTTTCCCTCGTACTGGATGCGCCTAAGTCGGAGGGTGTACCTCATGTCTTGTGGAAGAGAGGCTTTGCTTTGTCGCCCTCCTCTAGGAGTCTTCTCAAGCCTGGCTTTCCGCCTAAAGTCTTGTAGCACCCGTGCGGTTAGCCAGTACTACGTTTTCTATGGTCTATCACCCCAAGTTCAGTAAAAGTGTTTGTAATATACTGACCTTTGCTTCGATCTCCATAAGATAGCCTTTTGGAAAGACTGATGTGATATAGTGTTTAGAGAGAGGCTTAGGGTTGAAGCTGACCCCGTTTGTCTACCTAGTGCAACGTTCGACAGGACCAGGGGTCCACTTGTTCAGTGAGGACTGGTCGGGTGATGGGTAACCTTTAAATGTTTTATACCTTGCTTTCAAATTTGTAAATGGTGGGTTGGCGGGTGTGTTGTATCAGCCACAACAATTTAATTTATTATGTTTAAGCTGAAATAAGTGTGAATAGTTGTACATAGTTCATAGTTATGTTTCGTCACATCGGGTTTTGGGTCCTTCTGTTTTGACAGTGTTTTTTTTTTCAATGCACTTAAAAACACCCCCTTTTCATCATGTGTACTCACATCTATTCTTACGCCTACAAATCATTTAGAGGTCTTCAACCCACTCAAGGAATGTCCAACGCTGCCCTTGATATACTTATTTAATGCATATTTTTTTTTTGTAATTGTTTCACTTTCAATGCAAGAAAAAATTAGGAAAAGTATCATTCTATATTACACTCACCCTCAAAATAGAGGCAGAGAGAAATAAAACTTTGTCCAGTATGTGCTATGAGGATGACATCACAATAACCAGCGAATCGTATTAAATCTTACGTCACGTATTACTGACGTTGGAGTTTCAAAACATTTGAGTCATGAAAGCGTTTACATTTGAGAGATAGTTTAAACATAACAACCGCCATTTTCCTTTCTGCTTAGTCCAAGCATCACCGCATCTGCTTGTCATGGCTACGGAGAAAACAGTTCGGATGACATACCGTTACAACAACAAAAATTTTTCTCCCACACTTCATGAAAACTCAGATCCTATAGCAGTTGATTATGACCCTAAAACGCAGTTCGTTTACTATTCCGACAATGGGACAAAGACTATCAGCAAGTTTCACGTGGAAAGACGTTCCATTCATGACGTTGTTCATTTTGAGAACGTTACAGGTAAGTTGTTTTTTCTTGCTCTTTGATAGAACCTTTGCCAACACCTATTAACGGACTCTTCATAAATTCATTACTGCACATAGATGGCTTTCTCAATTTTGCCATCTAGACGGTTTGAACTTTTAAAAGTAATGTGGCCCATGTCGTACATGGAACTACTAGCTGTACAAAATATTAATACCATCAGGAATGAATCAAAGTTATAGGAGGTTTTGAAAACAAGCAAGCCGAAACTATAGTTGAAGTAAGTTACAAACGTTAAAAACATTTTGGTAGCTATTCCTTTTAATAAATGACTTTAATTAGGCCAGTATTCATGGTATCGATATTGTACCTGACTCATTACTCCCAAAGAAGGAAATCAAACCGGTTTTCATACTTGATAGATGCAGACGTTTTATTAAAATAAAGAAACCTTTGTGAACAACATTTTTTGTTAGAAAGGATGGGTGCTCTTTACAAACAGAAAGGTACACATTCAAAAAGAATAACCTCTGGTCGGTGGGCATGAAAGTTAATGAACGAGTTCAGTAATTCGTTTTCGTGGCTATGCACATGCGCCCATCTTCCACACCGTTGGAAAAAACAAACCAATCCTGCACTTACAACACGTGTTCCAAACTCTGAGTTTGGTGACATCATTGTTTTTCAACCCAACCATGATATCAGGAGGAATCCTTAGTGTTGTTGTAACCAGCGGACTTTGTCTGAATTGCCTTTTTGGAGTAAAAATTTGCATTTGCATCGGCTGTAAAGCAGGGCTGTACCACGTATGTTTGTTCGGGTTGGCCTTTCAGATTCATTATTAGTGTCTTACTGCACGAAAACAAGAGAACGCTGTGGGCTACCTGCTAGGCCAGGTCTGTATATCCCTGCACCAATGTATTACCGAACTAGCTTATTTGGAGTCACCGCCATCAATCATTTGAAAAGCGTTGACAAACTCTAATTTTCTTCCAATGTGGCACCAATACAATGGACGTTTTTAATTAATAAACTATAGCTTCTGACACCTGCAAGAACCTGATATGATGAAAACGAGTGCAATTATTTTTCCTCTCTTAGAGCCGCTTGGTTTACGAATTGATGTGATATCCCGGCTGTTGTACTGGACTGACGTTGCGCCTGGGACTATTTCCGTGTCAAATTTGGATGGTGAATTTCGGTATACTCTGATCAGAGAAGACCTCGAAAAACCTGGTGCTATTGTTACAGAACCATACAAAGGGTGATTCTTATAACAATGGTTTGGTAGTATGCAAATCCGTAATATGCATTTGAATGCCTATATTTGTTGAGATCTTACTGCAATTAAGTTCAAACGCATAGCTTTAAGTGCGTAAAAATTACATTTTTGTAGCATACCTGCTAGTCCAAAAGAAACCCCCCTTTCACGTGGACCTATTATAGCCACTTTTCATATTTTGACCGCAAATGATTTGCCATCCGACTTGCAGTCGGGAGGTGGGGATTTCGCCTGGCCGGTTCATACTTAAGACTTTACAAATGGAACCTTCTGTCATTGTTCTTGGTGCTCAGCATAAACAACTGGAACCACAACTGGAAAAGGGCCGTGGCCCTCTGAATTGAACCAATTGGTTGGTAAAACTCCATCTAAGAAACTATATAGTCGTCAGTTACGTTACCCCGAGGGGTTAGCAACCGCCAAGTGTACGTTTATATCTCGGTTGCCCTCTGAAATGGGTTGAATACTCTTAGCGGAAATAACGCCACATGAGAAGTATTTATAGCCCCTTTGTGCCCTATAGGCCTATAAATTTGCTTACTAACAGAACAGAATATGTTAAGTTAAAAATCGTCTTTGGACAATGTTACTAGGAAACTGTTCTCATCTTGTAGATTTGCTGACAGTTTTTAATGTGTGTGGGAGACATGCATTGGTGTGACCTTTCATAGCTCTGTTGGTTGAGTCAAGGAATTGCAAGAGCTAGTAGCAACTCCCTGGTTGAGCAGAACTAATATATTGAATTCACACTGACAGCATGTCTCGAGGAAAATCAGTGAACCACATTGATGCACGCAGTAAATTTGGACCCCCCAACCGGTAGTGAACAACGCGCATACTCTAATTGTTTAACAAATCAGCTACTAGTATTTCTTGTTGTTAAAGTCGTAAATAGAGTAGAGAGTAGAGAGTAGAGATGAAGTATAAACCTGCGACTATTGGACTTTTTTGCTTCCTGTAGATTCATCTACTTTACTGACTGGGGAACCAATCCAAAAATAGAAAGGGCGGACGGAGATGGCAAAAATCGTTTTATACTTGTGAATTCTCTGATGGTATCACCTCGTTCACTTACAATTGACTTAAAAGGTGATGTAAACTGTTCAGAGGTTGTGGATTTTGCGTGATAAATATCAGAGGAGTGGACAGAAGTAAACTTTGTTGTTTTAGAATAGTTACTGTTTGGGATTAGGTTATATGGTAAGATCAGTCATAAAAAAACAATTTCCATGTTCACCCTTGACTATAAGGCATTTGTAATAATGAGAATTAAGTGTTATGTAGAAAGTTATTTCAAGGTGTGGAAGAACCTCTCGTTCCGTCTTTTAATATCCAATTTAAGGAGGGTGAAATCATGGGACATATATGAATTTATAAGAAAAACTCACAACGAAGATGCACTAAAATAAACGTAGTTTTGGAAGCTTTTGTCTCCTCGCGGAAGACAGTCAAAGAACGTATGCGATGGGGATGGCGTGTGTGTTTGAATCTAGGCTGTATTAAGCCCAGAGAAAGTCGTGTGTGCACGCACCAACCGGAGGCGTCGATTTAATTTTAAAAGCAGGGGGGAAATCTGGCCAATTTTTTTCTCCTGTCCTGGTAAAGTGTCTACAGCGGCATAGCTGGGGGGGGGGGGGGGGGGGGTGGATGATGAAGGCGGAGAGGATGGGCAAGCATCAAATTTTACGATTTTTTTTGAAGTGTGAACACCACTGTACTAGGTAAGTAATTTGCGTACAGTGGTGTTCACACTTTAAAAAAAAATGCCTTCAAATATTTGAAAACATGGAGCTTGTACTGCAGAAAAGTTTGAGTTTCTGGGTTTTCTGTAAGGATATTTGAAAAATTTGGGGATTACTGAAGAATTTTCATTTCCTATTGGCAAATCGTAGATTGGACGGTAACCGAAGATCGCCTTTGCTACGTAATCTAATCCAACGCCTACGAAATGAGGCTCTCCGACGAATTTTTTTCAAGAGACTATTCTGAAGAAAATTCGGAATTCACGACGAAAATTTTATGAAAGCACTGTAGTTACCGGTGTCACTTATGGCAAATTTTCGATATTTTCACTTCCAAATCTTGGTAAAGCTTACCAAACCGAAGGTATGAGCATTTCTACTTAGGAATTTCATTTTGGGCCAGCGGAGCGCGAGGAAAAATTTGTCTTTTGGAACAAATAATGACAAATATGGAGCTTTATTGGATAGAATTCGGAATTTTGGAATTTCAAGAGTTGTCAAAACCACACAGTAGATTGGTTTTTCAGAGCCGCCTTCTCCCTGTAGCTACGCCACAGGGTGTCTAAGAGAAGGGGCACAGATGCAAAATTTATCAATATTTTGAGTTACTAGGAAACGCCAAAGTTTTCGAAATATGGTCTTGATAAATTGGGTAATCACTTTAACGGACTACGGTCAATGTGAATTTATATACAGGGTGTGCCCTTTAAGTAATTAGGATCAAAACCGAAATTATGATAGTTTGTGTAGGATTTATGCAAAAGTTCTAAAAGTCGGGAACCATTTATAATGAAAATGGTAAAATAAATCCATGAACTGATCAAAAGCATACCTCAATCTACTGCGGGAAAATCACAGATCGAGACAGGGGTTGGGAGTGGTACCCACTGGCGCTACTGAGACACCGTTGCATAGGCCTAGTGGTGTAAGATTGTTACAAAAAGCATTAAAATATGTCCCTTCGAACGACACCTCATCATACACTACCTGCAGACAGAGGATGGAGGTGTATCTCTAGTCTAAGTGTGAAGTCCCTTATCTAGCAACCGTCAGTGTGCGGATGTTGCTTTTCTAATAATGGTCTGTAAATACGAAATAGTCGAATCGTTATACGAACGTGTGATGTGCGCATGACGAAATTTTGCAGTAGAAACCAATTCATTTTTTTTTTTGCATGTAGACTGTGCACCGAAACTTTTTAGTTTCCTCAAAATGTGTTTGCCAATTTCAGCCTGCCAGGCTGGTCATTCACGTAAGATTTCTTATGTAATTAAAACATAGTAGGGGATGATTCATCTTCTTCAAATTCCCAAATGATATGCTCCTTGAAAACGTCCTTGTAATGTGGGTATGCTTGATACGCAAAAAAAAAAAAAACATTAATGAGAATGGAAGCGCGCAAAAATTTTGGAGGTTTCCAAAGTAAACAGGTGGTCGGAATAATTGCACTTGCATAACCTACATATATAGTCTTTTTGGTAGTACCCAACTTTTACGTTTCAGGTAACAAAAAGTGGCGGGGGGGGGGGGGGAATTTGCGTTAGTGTCCCCTCTACTTAAAAAAGCGGGGGGACATGTCACCCCGAAATCTACGCCCATTGCACCAACATTGATCTAGATCAGCTAACAGGCCGTGATCGCTGGCAAAAGCTCGAGTCTTCAACGTTTTTCCTCGCTCTTGATCGGCTCGTTGTTGGTGTAGCTAACAGACAATTCTGACACTTGGATGAGACCTGACCAGTGGTAACCCGTAACCCGACTTCCCTTCATGTGATCACGTGCTGCAAGTGCTCACCAGTCAAAGGGGGTTTCTTAGCTGGAACCGATCTTATGTCCCGAAAGGGTTTTGAATGTGTGTGTGACGCTGCTTGAAGACCATGAAATGGATTTTATGCTCGGTATCTCAAGACATCAATGACCGGCACTTTTCATATTTTGTAAATAGTCTTGCTATGTCAAGAAGAATGATCCTCTTATTTGTTCTTACGGTCACCGTCTTAAATGGCTCAGTAGAACACAGCAGTCAAGGATCACCCAGTGTAATCATCAAAGATTAGAGATTTAGAGTTTCCCAAGACACTAAAGATCGTCAACTTGGATTAACCAGAGCTCGAAAACAAAGTTTTCAATAAATTTCCGGAGGATCAAACGCGCACTTTTTCAAATCAAAGGAAAACTTGTGAATGGTTCCAGGTGGCTATCGTTTCAACGAAGCATAGTATGTCGCATGGCTTTACGGGAAGGGGGAACGGGGCCCTAAGGGATGCAACACCCGATTCGCCAAAACCTTGCTGAATCGGTCAGACTTTGGTGCCTCAGTTGGGCTAGGATTTTGCTCGATTTTGTTCATATGTCATCTTGTCACAGGGGAAACTGTAGAGATCTAGTATAGGCCACACTATCATAGTCATGAAAACTATTCTTAGTCAAGTCGGCCCATGCGAAATCAAGCCTAGCAAAATTTTCCTTGACAAGGTCGCTCCTCGACCTAATTAAGGTCCGAGTCTGATTAAAGTGCATCTAACAAGCTTATTACAGCAACAAAATCATAACTGTAACGATTCTATCATAAAGCTGACAAAACAGTTTTGATTCACCAACGTTAGGTCAGTAACTCAGTACTGTTTACACTATTAAAGGCCTACGTTGTACAATTACCTAAATTCAAATTTCGTTTGAGAATAATTAGCAAACTGGAAAGAACGCCACCTATTCTAGATCATTTTCAAATGATACTGGGTGAAAATTATCTTCACTCTACAAGCATAAAGATAATTTCTGTAGTGTTGTGGTATATGCACTTATATGCACTTTTGCGAGGACGCGACTTGACTGGCCCCTATAAAACTTGAACATTTTATTTCCGGGTATAATAAAGACTACTTATTCAACACTTTGTTCAACATACTTAAGTTATTATTGAGACGTTTTAAGGATGATTAAATTAAGATGCTCCTATTGCTCAGAAATGATTTAATTTGTAATGGAAGAATGAAAATTTAAAAAACGACGAAATCGAATCTAATAGGTTGCTTGATTAAAAGTTCACGTATACACGAATTCGGACAGGAAGCGCTGGTCTGATTTTAGTCAGCCATAAACGGGGTCTATCACCTTTTAAACCTTCAGTTTCTTTGCTTACTGGTATCGTAGATGATTTTACACTAAATTGTATCTTGATTCCCTCATTTTCACTTAATGTGAGGGTTTGAAATTCATTTGGACAATATAAGAAGACGATTTTAGGCTTATGCATCCCACCAATGGTTGTCTACAGCCTCTGAAAACGCGCTGATCGGATTCGTCTGTAGGCGACAGCGTAACTTGTGTCTTACCGGAACTTCCATCAACGGTGAGAAACAAGTTAACGTGGTCGGTCTGTGATCACTGTTCAGCATGCGAATCTACGCTGTTGGACGACCCAGTTCTAAATGTTTGCAAAATATCTGTTAGCTATTTTACATTACGAACATGCCTACAGTGGGTTTGAGTATACAAAAACGGTTAGTTGCAGACCGTCACGGTGTCCTAACTACGTGTTTTTCTCTGTCTAGCCAAAGTACATCAATAGATTACAACGCTAGCCTATATGCGAATCCCGTTAATAGCAATGCACTGTGCTGACTACACATCAGATATGAATGTAGTTACCGCCGTTTCGACTTACTCAAGAAGTGAGAAACTTGTTCAATCTCGTGCACGATTCCTGGGGGTTAAATTCCCAAACCTGTTAACGAATTTAGAACCTGTGAAAAGTATGAAACACGCTGTCGGCTTAAGGACACAATTTTCAAATATTATGTACAGTGCTTGAAAGTAACGCTAAAACCGGCCATTGGGTATTTCCTTTACCAGAAGTACAGCTGCATTTGTCGCGTCTGGATGGTGGCGGGTTCATTGCAGGTTCAACAGCTGAGCGAAAACTACGGCCTCGCCTGGTATCAAGAACGTCCAAAAACTGCACGGAATCACGAAATCTTTGGTCTTTTTGGTTCCCAATATTAACTTTACAGTGTACCTCAAGCCAAAAATTCAAATATATATATCAGACAACATGAAAAATGAATTATTCTAACAGTCAAACTCCCATCTAAATAGGACTTTCTTGAACCGAGATATAAAATGTTGAAGTTTATTCACTCATTAAATTAAAATGGTACATTGCCAGTGGCGGAGCTACTGGGGGCCGTGAGGGAGTATTTGCCCCTCAGATTCCCCCCCCCCCCAGTTCCCCCATCAGAAAAATATAGTTGTTGGAATGAAAGTGTATGTGGCTTATGGGTGTGTGTTGGGGTGAGGGTGGGAGTGCATTGGCGCCTGGGTGAACTTGCAATTGATAATAACGAAAAGTATGCCTGCATGTCCTTTAAGTAGGCGCCTATATCTATCTGGGTTAGGTCAGGGGCTTTTAATCTGCATGTGGTACGCATTTCACTAATGATACAAAGTCGTCCTGTCTTGGCAGTATACTAGGTGTGCTTCAGTTTTCTATTGTTTCTTATTCATCTGTATGCATTTATCAATTATTTTTGTAGGCTGCACCCCAACTGATGATTGCGTTCTGCTTAGATTGTGTCATTACAGCTAAGCACTACTTCAACACTTTACCCATCCCCAGCACCCCACCTAAATGAAAAGTCTGGTTAAGCCACCGACTAACATAGCGGTACTCGGTGGCACCGCGCAAGTGTGAAATGATACTTACAAAGAAAAAAGTTGTTAACTTGGACTTAGATCAACCGAAAAATCAAATAATATGCCTCTCCTGGGACTTAATTTTTCACCCAGAGATATGGTAAACCTCAGAGCTTCCGGGGGCTTCGCCTCCTGTACCCCACCGGGGCTTTGCCCCAGGACCCCACAGGGCCCCTGGACTCCAACCGCAAAACCCCGCTCTTCGCACTCGGTATCTTTGCTCCCCACATTTTTTCTTCTTCCCTCAGTTTGCCCCTAAAAATTTGACATTCTGACGCCGCCGCTGTACATTGCGCAATCATTTATAGACAAAACATGTCCATTATTGTGGTTGGTCGCATTTTCTGATCATCACGTTACCACATTTCTTTTGTTTAGTCTATTGGACTAATTCCATCAAGAAACTAACCGATCTTTTGGGGAAAGAAATATTAAATAGGCTAATTAGAGTTTCTTAGTAGGGTAATTACAATATTTAGTAGGCTAATACGTCAGAGACTTTACATATGGCGCAATCATGAAAAAGGGATGCTGTAATTCTTTGGTCTTTTTTGTAGAGATTTACTAGAGACTCTCTAGCAACTTCCTGGTTTTGTAATCGCTTTCCAGATCGTTTGTGTTTGCTACCGTTTTATTTGTATTTGCAACATCAATTTATTGAGAACTGTTTGGTCACCAAATTTATATTATATTCGATTTTTAAAGTGATTATGAAGGCAATTTTAATTTTTTTTTTGTTACAGACTGCAACTCCCTAGAATTTTTGCCACTATGTCTCCGTTTGAGTTAGCGATAGCATGTAGATATAGTGCAAATGTCGGGTTTGGGGCAGCGTCGCGTTCAGTGGCAAGTTAATTCAGTATGTATACGGTCAATAGCGATTCGTGTAGAAGCGATGTGACCAATTAGACGAAGTTTTCTAACCTGTTTAAGGTAAATGTTCGTTATAAACGAAAAGAATTTCAAATACCGTGATACAAAAGGAAATGCCAATCAAACTTCCCAATCAAGTCCGAATTTTCTACGCAAATCTCGTAGCCTATTAAAACATATGTGGGCTTAACCTTACGTTTCGATTGGCAGACGCCATTGCAAAGCTGAAGTCAAACGTCAGGGTTATAGATAAACTTCACGTGCATCCGACGGTTCACGTCATTCCAGGCACTTATTTTAAATTAGAGCCAAAGTAACTAAACACATGCTGCACTCTTCACTTGTCGAGCATGGGCGTCAATCGGGGAGGGCATCAGGTGGGCAATTGACACCCCGATGGAAATATTGGAGGGAAAACATTGTTTTGCGTGTCAAGGTGAGCGTCTATGTATGTTTGTTTGTGTGAATGTACGTTTGCGCTCGCGTTCGTGCGCCGTGTGGATACCTTACAGCTGATTCTGGTCAGTGACACGAAACAGGGATACGTCCCTGTTGTCGGATTAAACAGACAGTCCATCCTTACCTTACATGGGCAACCGGAGACTAACACATGGTCATGCCCATTGTGGCTACGGTACTTAACCACATTTTCTTGTTAGTGATAACATTGTTGTGCTCCTCAAATTAAAATATTTCCTTTCCTTTTTTCGCGAAAGTTACTGAACTTTGTACCAAGGTGTAATAGCACTCTTACTCTTATGGGATGATTTAACAATTTAGCCCTTTTTCAATTTTAAAGGCAAACAAAGCAGGTAATGTAAGTTGTACACAAGAAAGTAACAAATTACTGCGCAATTTACCAATTTCTTTAAAGTGAGTTTATTTCAACATTTTATATCTCGGCTTTATAAAGTCCAATGAAGACGAGAGTTGAACTGTTTTAAGCCCCGTCAACACTATGCGATGCGACTTATTGCAACAAGACAATCTTGTCATGATGAGCGACTGACGACTGAGTAGTTTTAAGAACATAGTGTTTATATTATGCAACAAGTCACAGGTCCATGAAGCGATTCACGCAAAATTCTAACATTTAACATACACTTTATTTATTGCGTTGAAGAGAAAAGAATGTGTCCTGTCCATTTCGATTAACTGATCTTCGCGGACTTAATTCCAAAAGTTTGTCATTGTTGTCAGTTGCACCATTCACTTTCATGCAAAGGAAAATGTTCTGTCGCACGAAACTGTGTTGCGTGTTTGCTTGCAACTAGTTCCAAAGCGTACCACACTTTGCAACGCATCTGAACAATCTGGTTGCATCGATCTGTTGCATCGCATCGAGTCGCATAGTGTGGACGAGGCTTTAGATTTCCCTTTTCATCCTGTTTGATAAACATTGTTTATTTTTTTATTTGAGGTACATTTCAAAAGAGTCTCACATTTGTACTGTATTTCTTTTTAGAGAGATCTCTTTACTGGATTGACAGCGCACAGAAAAGTCTTGAAAAGGTGAAATGTGATGGAACGGGGAGAGCTCTATTAAAGATCGTCGACGAACTGAACGTTTTCTCCCTTGTTTTCTATGATGATGTTTTATTCTGGACTGGATACAGTCCTAGTAACACCTCAGTAGGCTATATTTATTATCTCAATCGAACACATTTAGAAACTTATCGTTATTCTGTCAAATGGAACATAGACAAATATTACAAAGGAATATCTCTCCGGCCTTACCAGGAATCTGGTAAGTTTACTGGAAGAAGGGAGAATGGGATCTGGAATTTTGATGTGATGTGATTACATTTTAGATGATGTTTTCTCCATTCTATTTAGTCACTGTTGTTGTAATATAAGTATATTGGAAGTTTGTATGTAGGATGCATTATTAATCTACCATCACAAGACATAACTATATCAGATGTAATCCATTATGTGGTGTTGTTTCATCTCAGTTCAAGGCAGAGCTATTGCATTTTTGGGGATGAATAGCACTCTTCTATCTGAATACCCTCCGTGATGGTGCAAGATTATACATTCGATGCAGAGATCGCTTTATTGAAAGGGCAAGATCAGTGGCCCAAAAGTTATTTTGAAACAACAGCTAGATCCCACAGAGTTCTGTTTTCTTTCACTTCAAAACAGCTTTCATGATATTTCAGTATGTTCGGGAGATAACCGCCTTCGGGGGAAATCAATTTTTACCCAAATGGGTGGGTGGCGTAATTTTCAAATATCCCCCATGATGCATCACGATCCTACCGCGCATACTCAACAGAGGAAACATTCAAACCAATCTTGCAATTTTTATCAATTTTAGGAAAGAAAAATTTGGACAAAATTAAAATATCTGTTCATTGTAGAATACGAAACTTTGTCCTCTTTGTTTGTTCAGACATTGAGCTGAGCAATTTCGCTATGCTCTTACTCCTAAACTTAATAGACTCGAAATAGCCGTAAGTTTTGTGACCTTTTTTCCGAATAAAGGTATGCAAGTGGATCGTCTTAGCATTTGTGTTTGTAAATACGTCGTTGAAGGCCCTTTGTTTTTTGTGGTGTCTTAACAACGACATCACATTTAAATACGTACAACTTTCTTAATTTAAACAAATCGACTGCGGAGAGGTAATCACTAAGTGCACATACATATCCATACCGTTAAAACATGCAATTTTTTCCCGTTCATAATTTAATGAGGACAATATTGTCAAGTGCCTCCGAAGAGCCAGCTTTGAAACATGACAGACTACGCCACGAATCCAAGTTATTTGCCTTCATACCGATTTGCCTTCATACATATTCGTACCGTTAAGACATGCAAATTTTTCCCGTTCTGGGAAATCTAATTCCCCGAAAGCGGTTATAACTAGAATTCTTAGCAATTACATATTCAGGCACGCCAATGACTTGCTCCCATATATTTTATAATTTAATGAGGACAATATTGTCAAGTGCCTCCCAAGAGCCAGCTATGAAACATGACAGACTACGTCACGAATCCAAGTTATTTGCCTTCATTTTCCCTTTAATACATGATTAAGTTAATGATTCATGGCACAGATTACAGATTTGATTTTGGATATTTCCAGGTTTCTTATTGCCAGGCACTTGTCCGACTCCGACCACTATTTGCAGTGGACTATGCATTCCCAAACCAAATGGAACGTTTGCTTGTCTGGAAGGTAGGACTAAGAACTTAAAGACTCTGTATGCGTAATTCTCTACAGCAAAAGAAGTTTTTGGTTTCGATGATAAGAGAAATCAATGCAATCATGATGGCGTGCGTGTGTATGTATGTATGTATGTGTGTGTGCACTTGTTTAGACCTTACAAATGATGACATGGATATGTTTACACACCTTCCAACTGATGACACACAAACAACTGGTGACGTCATCGGTTGTCAATGACCCCAGGATCAGTTTCAGGGGTGGGCTATCGTATTACATTCTAATTTTTTAATTCATTTTAGAACAAATAAAACAAAGTCATCTATTGCATAGAATTTTCCAAAAACCATGTGTATTTATGAAGTAGAATAGCGCCACCAAGTGCGTGTTTATCAAGTCACCAGTTATGTGGGGAGGTACAAACGGTACACACATCAATGTTCAGATGCATTATAACTGTGGACGTATGTTTTAACTGGAGCTAAACTGTAGAGAGCTTAGGCATGGGGGGGGGGGGGACTGAGGTGTTAATAAATTTCAAAATTGCTGTCCAAGCATATAAAATGAGTTTCTCAGTTGTCAGAGTAGGCCTGAGAAATGTTGAAATATGGAAAGTGGCCTGCAGTGCTTTGCAAGGTGGAGAGAATTTATTTTAAACCTTCCAGTTATTCAAAGGTAAAGGGGCAGTCTTCATAATCCAAGTTATTTTGCTCATTCATACATTTTTTTTTGTTCTTTTTAAGTCCATTTTAACAGGTTTGCAAGTTTCAAAGTTTCATCAAATAAATAATGTAGTTATTATTTCCTAAGGTTTTCAGATTGATCATAATATGTTTGTTCTGACTCTTTTTAGCTAATGACTCAACAGCAGTGTTGACACATGGAAAATTGTTGGCATGGTTTTAACTAATATGCACCTTAATGGAAGGCCTACTAATACAGCAGGTGATAACACTTTTGTCAGAAATTTGTTACTCTGTATGACTAAGGCTTCTGGACAAGTATTCAGCATAGTGGTCACTTGCTTACTAAATGCTTTGCCATTGACCTTGAGTTGACGTTGAATTGACCTGAAAAGACTTTTAGTCCTATTGGATATCACAATCTCTCTTCAGAAATTCATGCTGTTTTTAAAGGCATTTATTCATCACCCCAGACATTCCAGTTCTTCCAACGTACTTACTTCTAGTCCTTTTGAGCATAAAAGTCCTTGTTTAATCAGAACACTCTCAGTGCATGCTGTGTAATATGAGCTGCCCTGCATTTTTTAATTTGATATCAATCAAAGAGCTGTACCTATTGAGACTTTTGATCTTCATTGGGTGAAACTGTAGTTTGGGGTGACAAGTGACTGCCGTTTACCACCAACTTGCCACTTGACTACAGTTTAACTTCAGTGACCTGTAGTCAAGTAGAAAGTTGGCAAAAGTGCACACCAAATAGCAAATAGCTAAACTTTTTTAATAGCAGAATACGGGATCAGGTCCCTAAACTTTCTGTTCATGGATAGTGCTGTGAAACTACTTGTTTCCACAATTTGCAGTCACTGGCTGTCATCTTCAAATCAAAATGGCCACCATAGTACAAAAGATGTAGATGTAAAAAAGGTTACATCTTACCAAACTATTTTTGTGTCAGCTCCTTGTAAAATCTGTGCATACTTTATGATCAGTAATTAAAATTTATTTTTCTGAACACTTTTGTGGGACTCTACAAAGCAATACTGTTGGCCATCACTGTCACAATTACATTTTGCATCTCAATTTCTTTTTTGAAGTCATAATATCTTTCTTTATAGTGCTAAAATATAGTCAAAACAATCAAGTCCAATTCTGACACAAGATCAACTGATACAGCATTTAAAGTAGTATCTAGTGAAGTGTAGTGAAGACTACAGCTATCAGGACTACCCCAAACAGGTGGGTTGTTAACATTACATCTTGAATGGAAGATGAAACACATTTTTCTGGGCTGGTCAGAATTTGATGCATGCAAAAACTTACAACACGATGTCCACAGCTCTGACCACTGAACTAATCGATTATCGATGTTTTAAAATATCAGACTTTTTTAGGCCTTTTTAGGATTTTTTCAAAGCCAAAAACACCTTCATTCAGGTGAAAGAAACTCTGGTTAAAGCAACAAAATTTTGCAACATTTTGCATTTAGACACTATCCATAATGGAACAAATTTTGAAAGGTGGATACCCCTCCCCATAGACTTCTCCCCCAGGAGGGTGATCCATGTCCTCCTATCGGGAAAATAATAAATATGGTAGCCCTGTCTTCATCAAGCTGTGAGACTTGCGGGGTCTAGCTTTAGTCTTCTCTCTTCAATACAATCCCCACATCGATTATCTTTCAGTCTATCATTTGAGGCTCCCAGAGCCCATTTAACTGCATTCAACCTGGATTCCTTCCTACATTTTCACGCACTAGTCCTGGATCTACAGCTATTAGATGTCTACTGCCTACAGTACCGTACTAACTTGGTTGCTCAAATTTGAAGGCTTCCCCTCTGTGGTATACCTGGAAGGTAGTTGTCCCACCATTACTTCCTACTCTGCAGCATCATCTTTGTATGCTCAGTGCCAACATTGAACTGATCTGTTGGACTCCCCCCCCCACCCTCATTGAAATTGTAAGTGCGTGTAAGGCTAACGTACAGTGGTCAAATTGAGGTTTCTATTTTTGTGGCCCATTTTTTGGTGTTCTCAGTGATGTGACATTTTGGACATAGGTAAATGATTCATTTTAATGTTCAATTTTCCAATAAATACCCCAGAGGCTCCACTTGGCTGTCCTTGACCCTCAGTGGACGAAGTGTTGTCCCAGGATCCCACAAAGGGCACTTCAGTGAGCCTATGGGGCCTAATGCCTACAGCAGAGAGCTGCATGTCACGAAGATGCCTACAGTGAACAAAAGGCCTTCATTTTGGTGTGTTCCTTTGGTGGATTGCTCCCCCCACCCACTTTGAAAAGTCTGGCGATGCTAGCAGTACTGCCTCACAGGTGTGCTGGTGAGATGCTGTTGAGGAATGGGAACAGCTGCACAAAGTATGTCAAAACTTCCAACATAACGTAACACATAATTTTTCGTGGTAAGTTTTGTGTGCATATAGCAACTTGGAGACTTTTAAATTCCTATCAAAAATAATTGATTCAGGAAAGTTCTTAAGTCTGACTGTTTGATGCTCATATTCTGCTGTAAAAGCGCTACGTCGCTGCAAATGTGACTTTCAAAACTAGTAGAAGGCATAAAGAATTCCCCCTTTTAAAATATAAATTACATAAGTTTACATTGCAAAACCCCTCCAATGTACTTTTTAACACATTTAGACTTCTGTTGAATGAAGTGAAAACATCTGAGGTGGCATGGAAGAAGGAAATGGAAAAAATGAATTTAAGGTTAAGGCATGAAAAATGTGTCTACCAATTTGAGTCTGGTACAGGATAATTTGCTGGGGATTTCTATATTCATACAAAATTCTTCTCAAGAGTAGAGGAACATGGAAATAAATCCCTTTCTTCACATTCTTACAATGCTGTGCTCCTCCTCTGTGATCTTTGCACATGCAACAACTGGTAAAACTGTAGATCCTCCACCAAGAAGGGATCATTATGGATTATAAGTTCCTATAACCCGATTCTATGCGAGGAATTTCGTATATTTGAGGCAGTCGATATTAGGCTGAAAGTGTACAGAGTAGAGAAAAAGTTTGACCTATTGGGAAAAATTTGTAAAAAATTTGGTAGTTTTCAAAATGATTTGAGGTATTAAAAAAAATCTTCATCGCCCTCTCTTACCTCCTATCTACTATTTAAACCACCACTTGCAAAAATACATCTGCCTAATCCTGTTAAAATCTAAAGCTTAAATTTTTTGTGCTCATTTCTAAAGGGGACAGAACGTTTATTTTGGTATATCGATTGGAGGGTAAAAGAATCTTCCATGTCTCCTTGCCCAGGCCTACTGTGTACGAAAGCATGTTACCTTGCCAGCCTGGCATCTTTTACCATCCTCGAAATCCTGAATGGCAATATATTGGCAACTCAAGCTGCCTTCCCCCGCCGCCTCCCCAAGAAATTAGAACATTACACTCTTTACTGCAAAGTTGTAATTACAGTTAAAAGAATAGTCCTAAGCCAAATTTATTTTTGACATGTTAAAGAAGGACGTATTCTAAGCATTCTGGTGATATTTTTATTTATTTCCCATGTTCGGTTCTCGAGATATTGGCAATAAAATATGGCAAATTTTCAACATAGAATGAACTTGGAGCAAGCAGGCATGATGTCATTGATTCACACTTTTATCCAATGTTTTGTTTAAAATAAACTGACATGAATTCATGCAACTATACCTTAATATATTGATAGCATAGGTGCATCCCGAGTAATGGAATTTTAAAACCTGTGTATGCCTTAGGGGCAAAATAGTATGCCTAATCAATTTAAGGTCAACAAATAGGATGAAAATTAGGGAATAACAAAACACTGGCCAAGAATGTGAATACATGATGTCATACCTGTTTGCTTCAAGTTCAATTTCTCTGGAAAATGTGCCAACTTCAGTTGCTTAATATCTTGAGAACCGAACATGGGAAATAAATGCAACTTTCATCAGAATGCTAAGAATATCTTCCTCTTTAACATCCCAAAAGTAAATTTGACTCTGGACTATTCTTTTAACTGCAGCTACAGTACAGTTGCTGTGTATCATGTATTTCAGATATCACTATGATATGGCCCATAGATCTAGTCTAAAGACCGCATCATTGCTCAACAATTTACCTGATTTTGCACATTGTGGTCTGCTTCTAAAGTTTACCAATTTCTGAAATGGATTTCTGTAGCAGTGATTCAATTATAGAAGAAACAACCCCTGCAGAAAGCCATCTAATTCTGAATTTGTTTTTAGACAATTTTACTTACTATTTGGATCTCTTCTATCTTTCTCCTTTCTCTTTTGTTTCTTTTCTCTTTTTTCTCTCGTTTTATTTTCTCTCAGCTCCCGAGGCTCCCCAAAATCAACCCGTTTCTGAACATACTTATTTTTTCTTCTTCTTCTTCTTCTTCTTCTTCTTCTTCTTCTTCTTCTTCTTCTTCTTCTTCTTCTTCTTCTTCTTCTTCTTCTTCTTCTTCTTCTTCTTCTTCTTCTTCTTCTTCTTCTTCTTCTTCTTCTTCTTCTTCTTCTTCTTCTTCTTCTTCTTCTTCTTCTTCTTCTTCTTCTTCTTCTTCTTCTTCTTCTTCTTCTTCTTCTTCTTCTTCTTCTTCTTCTTCTTCTTCTTCTTCTTCTTCTTCTTCTTCTTCTTCTTCTTCTTCTTCTTCTTCTTCTTCTTCTTCTTCTTCTTCTTCTTCTTCTTCTTCTTCTTCTTCTTCTTCTTCTTCTTCTTCTTCTTCTTCTTCTTCTTCTTCTTCTTCTTCTTCTTCTTCTTCTTCTTCTTCTTCTTCTTCTTCTTCTTCTTCTTCTTCTTCTTCTTCTTCTTCTTCTTCTTCTTCTTCTTCTTCTTCTTCTTCTTCTTCTTCTTCTTCTTCTTCTTCTTCTTCTTCTTCTTCTTCTTCTTCTTCTTCTTCTTCTTCTTCTTCTTCTTCTTCTTCTTCTTCTTCTTCTTCTTCTTCTTCTTCTTCTTCTTCTTCTTCTTCTTCTTCTTCTTCTTCTTTTTTCTTCTTCGTCGTCGTCGTCGTCGTCAATATTATTACTAGGTCTGTGTTGACCTTGAAGTCAGAACCACTTGATGAGAGATGTAAAGTTTTTGTTTAAGTCCTCATGCCACTTACGCGTGTGGTTGTTGAGGAAAAAATTGGTTGAAGGGTTTAAAGAAGAAAGAAAAACTGTTCATTAATGTGACGGAATGATAATGTCATAGGTGCTTGCTGCAAATTCACTTTTTGCTGAAAATGTTACAAATTTACCCGTTCATACCTTGAGAACCACACATCGAACTGTCGGATTTCAATGCGAATTTCACCAGAATGCTTAGAATGAGTGCCCCTCAAAACTTGCTTTGATCCTGAACCATATTCTTTTAAGTCTTGCTTCCATAAGCACATGGGACCGTATACGATCGCGCTCACAAGGCGTCCTGACATTATAGGCCTACGGGCCCGCAAGACCTCGTTATGGAGCCTTAACAAACTGAACGTAAAAGCCCATGTATGTTTACCGCAACAGTGGCGTAGCCAGGATTTTGGGCAAGGGGGTGCCTGGTGCAGGCCCTACGGGGGCTGAGGGGGTTCTAGGCCCCTAAAATTTTTCCTAGCCACCAAATTTGTGCCGAATTGTGTGTAAGTAAGTAGTGGTACATACATATGCTCAGAAAAACCTCTTTATGAGGTTCTAGCTACCCCCAGTTTTCCCTCTAGAATCACGTTTTATGTAAGCGGAGCACCACCATAGGTTGGCACGGAGAGTGCAAGAAAATGTTGGTCCACCAAAGGTCTCCAAATGGCAGGAAATAGCATCTCCGAGCCGTTTGATTCAAACTATTCCTAAATCAACATTTCTTGTTCTGGAATTTTGTATGAAAAAAAAATATATATTTCCGGATATTGCGATGGGGGGGGGCGGGGCGAGGCCCCACCCCCCCCCCCCCCTCTGACTACGTCACTGTACCGCGTAAACACCGCATTTTAGGATATTAAGAGCCAAAGAAGTCTGTACGGCGCGCTATACGACTTTGTAAGATTTACCGACACACCAAAACGCGCGTGTTATATAGGATCGGTCAACTCGATAAGTTCGTAAGTTTAAATTAATTTTCAAGTATGGTTCAAGTTTAGGTTTGGCTTCCCTTACGACAGGTGGGAAATACCATGGACATATTTTACAACCCCCAGTTAAACAGGGGGCTGTACGACTTTCACCGCAACTCAACTCGATCGTCGGGTCCCAACAATCGTGAGGTGTCCGAGATTTTATGTGGCAGTTTTAAGATCATGTTTGTGCCACACCGACACTTCAGTCGGGAAGAACTAACATCTTCGGGACTGAAGTCGGTGCGACTTAAAACTTGTCCTAAAACTTACAGTCGCATTCGTAAACTTACGTACTCCGATGATCGAGTTGCGTTGCGGTGTGCAAATTCGTGTAGTGTGCGGCTGGTTTTAGTAAACTAGTTTGATCAAGGAGGTTCTACAAGGATGGGGTGACAAGGGCATTTTCTGTCTCTGTCCTCATCCTGGTTTCAAGTGTGAACTAGCAAACACAGCTAACAGGATTTAAATCAGTAGAACCTCCTTGGTTTGATAAAATCAGAAAACGCACGTGACTGAAAGACGAAAAGGTTTCTCTTCCATATAATGGCATTCAACGGGCTTTCGAGCACTACTGGATCATGTGGGGTCTGTACGGTTCCGCACGGGTCGGTACAATTCATACAGTAGAACGACCGTATATTTGGTGCACGGCGCTCATAATGTTCATGAGAGTATAGCTATTTCAGAAATGCTCAAATAGCCTCTAAAATTATTTTAAGTATTGCTCCAAATCACTGTAAATAGGTTCCTAGTACTATTTGCTTATTTCTATATTGTGACACTATCATTTTGCTGGAACTTTGAAATCGTTCCTTTACGTGTGGGCAGCGTTTGTGTGGCTCACTCGAAAGTACCCTTCTTTGACCTACTTCATCTGAAACTTGTAGAAATTCCTCTATCTGGTGAAAGTTTGGTCAAGAAATACACACTTGAAGGATTAAGAGAAGCAATGTTTGCCAGAATAAGAGATAAGTTTGAATTAAATGTTCCTTCCGAATGTGCGTATTTCGGTGAAATTTTTATAAAGTGAGGGGTGGAAGATGCCAAGAAAATTTTTTTCATTCAACCACCCCTCCCCCTTAGAAATGGATCTGGTTTCCCCTTGAGATTTTGGGAAACCCAAAATAGAAACTTAAATGGCATACTTAAACAATGAAAACACCTTAAACTTACAAGTGTATACTGATTATGTTTTTAAATCCCTCTGAACCTGTGAAATGACATAAAAATTTATTTCCCGATGCTTTTTAGGGGAGATTGCTGGACCCTGCTCAGACGGACTCCTTTGCCGGTAACTCCTACTAACTCCTACTTACTAAAGGAAATCCTTATTCATGCATGATGCACACAAGTACTGAAGCATAAATTTAAAAAGATAGCCCGCAGCTGGCCTATATTTAGGTGGTTTTACTGAACAAGTTTTCTAGTTAAACTTTTGGTGGTGAAGTCTTCTCTTCTAAAAGATGAAGTCTCAAAATATGTTTAGATGCTAATTTGGAGATTTGCAAATGCCGTTTCCGTTAAAATATAGCGCATTTTGGTTTAACAATCTATTGACAGGTTACGCTACGCAAAAATCGATGGCGTCAGTTTGTATCCATGTACCATACAATGACAATTTTGTTTTCAAAACAGTGGAGCCTTATCTCATCCCTTTACCCAACCGAAAAGATTATAGAAAAGGGAGATGGAAAAACTTGTAAGCATGTAACCAGTTCAAAACTTGCCCAAAATGACACCATTTTGTACCTTAGTCATCATTTGTACAGAAACTAACCCCCCCCCCCCCGAAACCGGCCACAAGTTTTTTTTTTTTTTTTTTTTCCTGACGAATGGGGACAGCATATCATATTCTTTACGTACAGTAAATACTAACTTGAGCATCATTTTTCATGATATCAATGGAATTTTTTTTGCCCTTATTCGTCCTGGGGAAAAAAACCCCGCACGGCCAGCCGGCACCCAACCCTATAGAAAAAAGACTAATTTTGATCGGTTGGAAGTTTTGCAAAAGACAGCACCAATTTACACCCGAGGGTTTCTACACAAACGCCTCCCGTTTGACTCCTCCTTTCTGATTCTCCCCCACGGGGCAGCAGGTGACAAGAAAGGATCCGCATTCGTGCCAACTATCCTAGACACGCCACTGAAAGCTATGATGAACTAACCCCTAGAAATTCTACACAATCCACACGGGCTACGACCAGGGTGGGGTCAGTGTCTGAAAGTTCGGGGTGGGGCCAGGTCCAACTATTGAACGGCCCCAGGGGTGCCGCGGGAGCCCGAAGGGCTTTCTCTGACGGCGTGATTGCAGCTTCATAAGGCGGCACAGCATGTGACGTAACAGACCACAGAAATCCCTATTTGACTTTTTTCTATTATATGCTTACGCCGTATGACTGCAGTAAACGGTCGGGGTCGATAGTGCATAGGTTTTGAGGAATGAGGGGAGCAGGGATCATCTTGAGGGTTTCCTCGTGCTTTAAACAGTAAAGAGAATGTGCGATCTAGAATTCAGAGTGAGTGTGTGCTGAAAAATAGCACTTTTTCAGATTATTTAGCGATATGAGTAGACCTAATAGAAAAGTTCTGAAATAAGACAGAAAAGGAGAGAAATCTTGCCTCCTCTCCCTTCACAAAGCCACTTACCCTTGTTATGGTACCAGAAACGACACTTTTAATGTCTTAAAACTTGCATATAAACAATCTTTAAAAATTCGGTAAAGTTTACAAAGATCGATGGTAATAAAATTTTGATTTGAAAATTCCTTTTGGGTGGGACAAGTTTTAGCCAGCAAAAGGAGCGGCGATCATGAGGGGCGGGGGGGGGGGACATGTCCCCTCAATATTTTTCGAGGGCGACAGTCTCCCACAATATTTTGAGGTATGAAAAAAATATATGTAGTCTAATCACTGATTAGTAGGCTTATTAATACATCTTACCATTTTATGTCGGGTAAAACAAATTTTGTGCAGGAAATAGGCTTTTTGACCAAACGTAATCCCAAAAAAGTTTTAATCATGAACGTACTGTATTTTCTGTAGCATTTTTTTCTAAAATTACAAAAAAAAATTAATCTTCAGTTACCTCTTGCTTAAACTGTTAAACACCTCTTTCAGGTATGTTGGTTGTATATTGGTAAAGGTTTCAAAATTAGCCTATTTTTATTCCTTGAGGCTGTGATTCTAACGAAATACGATACCGGTAAGAAGCTCTGTTTTGTTATTGTTACTGTTTGGGAGATTAAAAAACATCATAGTTTCTTAACTATTCCTCAATGCTAAGTTCAGGGTAGTGAAAGGGGATTATTCCCTTCGACCAGTCGTCCGGCATCTTGCTTTTGACAGACAGGCATCACCCCAACTGTCCAAGTACATTTTTGGTTAGGAGAAAGCAAAACTTTTAATTGGTGATGGTCTTTGATTGGCATAAAATTCAAAAGGTGTAAAGTAGCTCACATTATATAACACGTACCGGTATACGTGCAGAGAGTTTTCTTATTACGTATTAGGGCCTTGTGTGCCACTCAGATTAATTTTATGAACAATATAATAGGGTTTGCATCTGCACAATAAGGGCTCAAGACGGGGCTGGGGATAACTTTCCTTAATATGAACCAAATGCAGAGATTTCTTCAACAGAACCCCCATTTTTTCGACGCCCTTCGCGCGTCCAAACTGTTCCGTTCGGCATTGTTTTGGCAAGCCCTTCGCTTCTAGCTCGGCTTTTGGTCTCTGGATCCCTAACAGGAGTTTGGTCCTCTCGTCGGGTAAATCCTTTCACCACCCCTTTCTGCGTCTGTCAGCAGGTTTTACTATGCGGCAAACAAATTTCCTGCAAATTGTCGACACTAATCGGGTGCATTTCTAACAATCAAAGTTGAACCACATATAGACATTATTAGAAGTGAACATGTCTAGCGAAAGCTAGGGAAAGGCTCAAAGTTAGTTGTCGTGCATCATCAAGGGGTACCTTCTTGAGTAACATGCATAACGTGATGACTACTTGCATTTGAGTCTAGATTTTTAATCATACAACAAATTTATCAAAAAATTAACTTTTCTCTTCATGAAGAATTTCGCTCAAATTACAAATACTATCATTACCATCTGAACTGTGAAGTGTGAAGAGCTTGGTGTACTTTCGCTGTCATTCAGAGCTTGGTGTACTTTCACTGTCATTCAAAGTGCTGCTTAGAGCTTCATGCTAGCTGTTCCCATTCTGTTAATCCCTTGGACATTCGGGGAATTTTCCTCCGAATCTTACCAAAATCATACTGGACCACACCAATTGCTCGCAGTCCCTAGTCCCCTTGCAGTTCCTAAAGTACCGTACTCGATTCCTCATATCCCTGCTTGCTCCTTGTAGAGCTTTGCCCCCCCCCCCCATGAGTTGGGTTTGGGACTTCGTTTGAAAGGACCATCGTGCATTGAATGTTGAAGAGAGCATAACGTCACAATATACTGTCGTGAGAAAAGAAAAGGCCAGAGAAAATTGTTGTATGGATTAGTCAGTCTCCTAACCCTAACCCTAAGCACCCCGAGAAAGATCATCCAATTATTGCAATGGTTTTTGATGTTAAACTTTTCCTCATGTAGCATCGTAGCTTTAATCTTAAAAGGCTATTGAAAAGGCTTTTATGATGTCGCTGGTCTCGCTTCGTTTCGCTCATTTTTTATTTCTTTTTATTTTTTATTTTTTGAGCTCTGGAAAAGGTGAGGGTGGGGAGTGGACGGTCAAACACAGATGTTTTGTTTTAGCAGGGACCTATTATTTGAAGATAACCAGGGGTTAGGTGCTCTCGTAGGTGAAGGTGTTATCTTTAAAGTGGTGTGTAGAGATTATGTTTTGCTGATAATCTATGGTAATTGTACCAAGCTCTTGGTGTGAACGAGGCCCCGAGCTTGCGATTGGTCATGCACCGTGCGCAATATCGCGGCGGTTTCCGTGAAAGTCTTTCGGTTAAGGTTCTGTTCTTCCATATGGATTATCATCCCAAAGAAATACGATATTGAACCGATATTAAGTTGCGGGCTCTTTTTATACTTTTTAGAAACATTTCTAAATTCGGGCGCAAAATCATATTATGTAAAAAACGTTAATTGTCTCAATGCTGAGTCCAGGGTAGTGGAAGGGGTTTATCCCCCGGCGTCTAGTGCTTTTGCATTAAAGACAGACCGGTCATCACCTCAAGCACTCAAGTATATTTCTACAGTTTTGGAGGGGATAGGTCTGACGTAGGTCTGAACACTGGAATTGTCTGGAGTAAGGAAGGCTCAGGAAGAACGTTTTTCCATAGAAATCCAAATTTTCAAAATCCCCTCAACAAGAAGCAAATGGACCCCAAATATTTTTGGCGCGCTTCTTGCCTCTGGCAAGCTTTCCCGTTTTAGCGTCCTTTCGGCAAACTGTCTCTTCTGGCTGGGCTTTGGGACCCTGTGGATCCCTAAATGGAGTTGGTCCCCTCGTCCAGGTCATATGCTTTTTGATTCACTAATCCTTGCTGAGTCTGCTTGCAAATTTTATCATGGCAAATTAATTTCCTTCAAAATGTCTGCACTCTGATGCACCTGTGCACTGTCCCTGAAATCCGGCAATTGGAAACATCACAGAACTTTTTTTTGCTCTTCCGCTTGAGTATTCGACCATTTCGGGCAATGTCTGGCTCAAGACAATAGAGTGAGGCTGAGGGAAAATAAATGTTTTTCCATGATAAGCTCTTCGAATGTGTCGCGAATATTTGTAACCTTTTGATAGTTCCTGAAAATTTTACTTTGACCCCGATGCTTTTTTATTTTTCGGCACATTTTTGAAAAAAAAAAAGAATTCTTTGGGCACGCTTCCAGGATCGAGTATTCTGTATACTTAAAAACATGCAAGATTTTGTTTTTCTTTTTCCGAGGCTCCAGACCCTTTGCCCGAAATTCAGATCTTGCGAAAGTTTGGGGCAGTCTAGCCTACTGACCGGTGACGTAGCTAGGATTTTGCTAGAATTTTTTCGGGGGGGGGGGGGTCCGAAAATTCCCCCAAAATTTTTTCCAAGGTCAATGTGTATATATTTCACACTAGGCTAGTAGACGAAATCTGGAGAAATATGTTACATGAAAATACCAATTATGCATAAAAAATGTCTCACAACTTCTTATACTGATGAAAATTTTGAGAAATGGGAAAGAAACGTATTGCTCAATCAACTTGGAATTTTCCCAAATTGTTTCTTGTCGGAAACTTGCCCCTGCCCCACTAGCTTAGCCACTGCTGCAGACCACCCGCCGGCACATATTCCCGTCTATGATGCGATCGCTCTATTTTTGTACCTAATTATGCCTCACCAAAGCCCGGATCACTTACAGTAGCCTACAGCCAGACACGCTAGTGAAGGCGGACCAGGTAGATTATCAGGGGTGAAAAGTTTGTTAAGGTGGGGATATTTACGCCAGATCACGGGGGACGGCCGGTAGGACGAGTACCCTCACTTTTTGGAGACATAACTTTGTATGACAATGACAACAAACTTCCCTTGTTTGTGCACCTTAGGCGGTGTTTCCAAAAGCAGAACTATACTTTTTCAAAAGTCCCCCAACACTCTGGCAAAATGCCAGGGGCGAAACCAAAACGATACTGCTGTCTAAAACAGCTATGCTCCCAAATGGAGCAAAACGTCCCAAATGGACACCAAACGTGACCAACCTCTCAGACTTCAGACCTCTACATTATGGGTCTGTCATGCGTGGCCTGTTCCAGACTGGCTGAAAAGAACAGATACTACACATGATCTTAGCCAAAAGGCCGAGAACAAAACCTCACTTTCGCATTTTCAAAACGCTACATGCAGTCTACAATGCAGTCTACAACGCACCTACCCCGCGGAGCAACACACCGTGCTCTTATTGGAAGAATGCCAAGTGATTCGGAGCTAAACTTCATTTTAGTTTTCATAGTCAATACTGTTAACTGCAATGTCTATGCTTTATTTGATACACGGTATGTAAACTTTTATGCGTGTGTTTTTAGCCCCAGACAATTATTATATTAACGTTGGCCAGGCATAATGCACTTGGCGCGGAATTCGATCGACCGATGTACGTACGTACGTTACGTACGTGAAGCTTGCAGCTAGTTGTATATACAGCTGAGTGACAGTGTACGCGCGATACGTACGGCGCCTTGCATGCTAACCGTACCAAAGGCCGCCTGCAGGTATGTAGTCTAGGCCTGAAAGAAGCTCGACACACAACCAACGGTACCAGTTGTCCCAAGTGTAACGTAAGTATTAACTTCCCACATGTATGTCATCGGTTGTTCGTACTTTTCTACCAGGCGTTATTTTGAGGTCTAAGTTAGATTTAGAACGAGATCAAGGCCTAACTGTAACTAGGCAAGGCAAAGTTGGTTAGGCCCACTGGTGCCCTTTACGTTAGGCCTAACGTTAGATGTAACAGTTAGGCCTAACTTAGGGCCTACACGTTATAATATAGCCTAAAGGCTATAGCCGAACTGTGATAGTAGGTTAGGCCCAACATTAGGCTAGGCCTTTATGGATCTGGATCTGGATAGATACTGCACAACACTCCTGCGAGTCCTAGTGGAGTCAAACGTGCAGGGTTGGGTGTGCTCATGAAGTTAGTCGTCCCGTCTGAGAATCCTCAAGGCTGCGCTCTTGAACTGCTTGGGGTCCTCAAGATCTGTTATGTTTGGGGGGGAGAAGGTTCCCATCCCTGATGGTCCGAGGAAAGAAACGGTAGGCCTAGGCCTATTTGTAGCAGTCCTTGTTGGTTGGTATAAGCAAAAAGCTACTTGAATGATGATGCCTAGAAGGCTGCTGGACCAGTTGAAGGTTGTTCATTGGCAAGGCTAGGAGACCCAATCTGGCTGTGTGAAAATTGCTAGCCTGTTGGCAGTACACCTGACTTTAAGGCTATCCACCCTAGGCTAGATCTTTTAACATTTCAGTCACGCTACTGTGGGGGGGGGGGGGGGATAGTCATAATATTGCAGACAAACCTAGCTCTACGTTGGATTTGCTCAACCTTATTGGATAGGGAAATGGTGTAGGGATCCCAAACGGAAGATGAATAGGCTACTCCAATAAAGGCCTGACAAGAGTAAGGTAGGCTTAGCTTTAACACTCCTGGGACAGGAGTATAGATTCCTTCTGATAAAAGCCAGAGACCTGTTTGCTGACGATGTGATATGGTTAATAAAGTGACTATTCCAGGTAAGATTGTTTGAAATGTCAACACCTAACGTAGGCCTAGGTAAGTATGGGAGGCAGTGGACTCAAGGATAACTTTGTCTAGAGTATAATTAAAAAGCTTGGGATTCTTTGAGTGAGTAATCCTCATAGAAAAACACTTTTTGGTGTTAAAGTTTATTTGCCACTTATTTTGCCACTCAGAAAGGGTGTTTAAATCCTTTTGGAGTTGAACCTGGTCATGGTTGTTCTTAATCTGTCTATAAATAACACAATCGTCAGCAAAAAGTCTGACTTTAGAAGAGATATTATCCAGTACGTAGGTCATGGCCGGTTACACTGTCTTAGATGTACACCCTTTATTATATAGGCCTAGGCCTAGCCTGCATAACTGTAATGTAATAGTAGGCCTATATGGTTACACCGTTTTATATGGTGTAGGCCTGTGTATACAACGTAAGGGGCACCTGAGGTTAGGCCTAGCCTATGTCCATGTTGACCTAGTTCTTGAACAGGACTCTATGCTTCCCTCACTTTGTTTTATTTTGCATTAGAGTCCTTGCTCGGCCTACTCTAAATACTGCAGTGTTAAGGTTTGAATGCAGGAATGCAGCTCTTCCACATTTGAAAATAAAATAACCTGCAGTGTGTTTCAGGATTTGTCAGATAATCTTGATCTCGGATTTAAAAGCTCAAAATCACTTCAAGTAGAATAGTGGAAACTATTTTCCTATTCCCCTCAAATTTATATATACATTTCTCTTAGGTTGAAAATTGCAATTTTATAACATTTTTTATCCTAGCCCAGTCATTACTTTTGACAGCGAAGTTGGTCATGTGACTGCCTGTGCACTCCAAAATCTTGTAACTTACTTAGTGTTACGGTCATTTTTTACCTCCAAATTTCACCTTCTTTATCCCCTCCATATCAAGAAAAACTGGACTCGAAGCATAGATAGAACGACAAAGATCTTTCATGGAAATTTTTATAAGTATAAATGAATTTGTCAAGCTGTGAGGAATGACGGCCTACTGCCGGACCAGCTTTCTTTTGTTCTGGTTGTGAAGCGCCAGTGAATGCTTTAGCAGTACTGAGCGTTCTATTAAATTCAATCAACTTAAACTTAAACTTAAACAATGTTATGGACAACTGTGCCTTCTACTTCTATAAAAATATTGTTTGAAACAATGCCTTCCTTTACTATGAAAATATAGTATTGTTTGAAATTGTAAAAAGTTTTGTTATGTTTTAAAGTCAGATTTTTACGGTATATTTCAAACTTTCAGGAACATTAACTTATATACGTTCACCTTCATTCAAATCCTTTGAGCACTGAGCTGAGTAATGGTTGTACCACAGACCTTAGAGTCTGAGGTGTGCGAGGGCGATCTTACTGTAAGTGGGAGTGATCAGAGCCGTATAGGGAGAGTTTGGCCAACTAGCGGCGTGTGACGTCACTAAGTATAAACACTGGACGCCCTCTTTAGGTCCAATACAATGGTTTTAGGTCCAATACAATGGTGCATACTGATTACGTGACACACACAATCAAAGGATTTGTGCACATGAATCCACTCCAGAAAGGAAAGAATATCAATAAACACCATCTTTTGTTCGCCGACTAAATTCCCAAGCTGCACAACAATTAAGGCATGCCCCTACTAAGCAAGCTGTTTCATGTTGTTAAACAGCATAAACGATTGTAAGCCTTTAATTGTTTACACAACTGAGTTGCCTACTGTGTAACTTGTCATCTGTTAATCGCGGAGTCTTTGTATTGGACCTAAAATGACGTCCTGTGGGCAATTGACCAATCAGAATTGATCACCCATTGGCCAAACTCTCCCTGTATACGGCTCTGGGAGTGATAATTAGCTTACAGGAGTCTTTGTTTAAAACAAAATATTGTCCTAGTGGGAATGGCTTTGAGTACAAGGCTTGTATTTGATGAGTTGCTTTCTTTTTGCTTTCTTGCAATTAAGTGACTGTTCAAAAGTCAGTTTTCATTATTTATCATGTATTTTGCATTGTCTTGTAGCCAATGTATTCTACTAACAAGATTTGATTTTTTTTGTTTGTTTTACAAGTGGGTCATGCACTTTAAAAACATTGATAAAGATTTTGTGAATTTTTTTCATCAGGCTTAAGCATGAGAAGTAAGAGGATAAAACCTGAGAAAGTTGCACTAGAGTACATCAAAGCCCAAAAGGACAGGACCGAGTTTTATGTGAAAAATGTACCCCCAAAAGGTAATTGACTTTTCAAACAAGTGATAAAGGTTTCTCAGTAACAAGGAATAAATTATTGTCCAATGTTTGCATAGCAGTTTGAGTTTCTTGGTTGGTTTCTTGATCACTATATCAGTGGAAAGCCTTCAAGGTTAAACTGCTACACAATGATGCTAAATTTGTGTAGCAATTTGTCCAGGTTGTGTAGCAAAATAAGATGCAAATTACCAGATCTAGATTATTCCCTGTTACTCTGCTCTTTCAACATTTAAAAGATCTTGGGTACTGTACAGCATGTACTGTAGGTGTTATATCTCAGATTTTGCAGCATTTATTTTTTTTTTCTTATCATAGTCTTCAAACTGAGTTTAACTATCAAAAATTTTGAATTTTGAAACAGTGCAAAAGTTTGATTGCAAAGTGCATCTGCCATTAAAAATTATAGTATTGTTTAGTGTGCCCTTAAATTAATAGTTTCAAAAAATGATAAAGTTGTGCAGTTCCTCTGGTAATCTAGAACAGAGAAAAAAGGATCATACATAGTATAGTAAAAGGATTGCATAAAATACTTTTTTCTGAAGTTGTGGAAATTTGATCATATTCTTTCTTTATCAAAAAGAAAAGGCTTTAATAAGAATAGTCTTTGAAATACACATTTGTGGTTCTGTTAGCTTTTACCAATCGTTTTAGGTATGAATCCACAGGTAGTGCTGTTACATCTTTCTTTTAACTTGGTGGTGGGAACCAATAGTTGTGGCATTGAAGACAACCTGTTAAGTACAATATAGGAAGTGTTTGTGCAGTAACATACAAGAATTTGAAAATTTTGCTAAGCGACATGATTCATAATAGTTCACTTTTGTTTTAAACTCAATACATTTTACGTTTGTTAATGTTTTGAGTTTTTGAAACATTTTTTTCTTAGGTAGAGGTGTATTTGCTGACGCCAATTTTTTCAAAGGGGACTTCCTGCTACAGTATTGTGGAAAACTTTGCACTTGGGAGTTAGGAGATAAATTAGAAAGAGAACAATCATCAGGATTTCGATTCTTTTTCAACTTTAAGGGCCAGGGACTTTGGTAAGTTATCTGCTTCTTGACTTTCACAAATTTGGAGAGATTCCTTAAGTACTGTAGGAGCGCATTTATAGTTAGTTAGTTGGATGAGGTTTTACATCTCCAGTTTCCAACCTATGGGTTCAAGTCAGGCTGGCCATGGCCTTTTTTCCAGTTGTGGCTCACTGGCTAGTTTTCCCTACTCCATTGCTTATGCTGGGCACCAACCACAATGGCAGTAGGTGCCATTTTAAAGTCTTTGGTATGATCTGACCAGGAATCGAACCCCAAAGCTTCTGGCTGCAAGTCGGATGCTCTAACCACTTGACCATACAGTTGGTATTAGCATTTGTATGAAGTTTCACTCAAGTTGTGTGAATTTATTTTGGTAGTGGTGCTAATTATAGTGTTCTCTTCGACCTGGGTTTTCCTGTGTGCATCATGTAGTAATTTATGGCATAGACTGTCCATGTAAGCATTGTGTTGTTTTGCACGGCAGATGCGAACCGGTATTTGAATAAATACACCTGCAACATGTAGGCAATGGACAAAATTGCTGTGACCCAAATTTTACTGTGCCATTTTGTGGTTTTGTCAAAAGTGGCGAAAGGTTAATGGTTGTAAGGTGTGACAAGACATTACAGCTCTAATCTTCAAAGTTAACAACAAAAAACTAGAAAACAAAGGCTGTGCTAATAAAGGAATCCTGTAACATATTAAGCATGTTCCAATGTACTTTTTTTCTGCTAGTATCGATGCTACGGAAGAGCCAGTGACAGGTCCATCATATGGGAGGTTAGTAAATCATGGGGAAAAGGAAGAAGTCAATGTTAAGCTAAGTATAATAGATGTTGAAGGCAATCCATCATTATGCCTTTTCGCTTTGTGTGACATCAGGCAAGGTAAAGAACTCTTGTACGATTATGGAGTGGACGATCTTCCTTGAAAAAAAAAGGTATGTGTAATGGTATTTATTTTTTTATCACTTTTTGCACCTAAATTTTTACAAGGTTCTGTGTTTTAGGGTTGATTTCTTTCTTTCTGTTGAAGATCACATATTGACAATGGAACATTGTTGATTGTCTGTCATCAAACAGGATCTCATATTTAAGATGGATATCTCTTTGTTAAACAATGTTTTCTATTTCTGTAGTTTTGTAGAAGGGAACTTGTTAGATTTTAATTCATGAGGAGGGTCCTGTGTTTTTGGGTAGATGCTGTTCTCGAAATAGTTTTGTGGGTGTCATAGTTAAACAATATATTCTTATGTCTGGGGTTGACTTGTGTTTTTCTGTTGAAGGTTGACTTTCACAGTAGGAGTTAAGAATTTCCCCCAAAGGACTTTTTTCAATGCCCTCTTGAATGCATTACTGGGGGACTCTTGTCATTCTTGGACTCTTGGTTACTGCTCTTTGTTTGACATCAAAATTTGAAACTTCACTTTTGGGAGAAGCTACAAGTTGCCTCGTTAAATTGGAAGCGTTGTAGGGCCTCGGATTTTCCGCGACCGCGGAATAAAATGGAAAAACGGAATTGCCGATTTTTTACGGAAAATTACGGAATTAGCGATTTTTTGGACGAAAAAAATTTGAACAAGATTTTTTTCTTTTTTTTTATCGAAGCACCCACATATTTTCTACAGAAAAAGCACCTGCTTTGCTCTTAAGTATTTTTGCAGCTCTGCTGTAGCCTACGCAGGTTGTAGATGTACTATACAGCACTACGTTGGCTAGCAGCCTATCCATCTAACGTTTGTTTTAACTGCTTTGCAAAAAATAACTGCAATATCACTTTGGGACCACTTAAAATTACACTCAATTTACTTGATGTACGCATGTCCATGGTTGCTTAAAACTGACTGTAGGCTATGTCTTTTTTAAAAAGATTTTCCAAATGAAACGCAAATCTAATTCCAGATAAATTCCCGTTGGCCTAATAAAAAATCTGTAACTGAGAGGTGTGTGTATTTACGGGGCTGCTTCCCTAGCCCTTCTTTCGTTCATGCATCAACACCATCGCGCTACGTAACATTTCGGCCAATACACTAGTTGGGTTTATGTCTGTACTGTATTGCTGAACTTCGCAAGAAACTTTGAGTTATCATGTATTAGTAATTGCGTGTACTCGTGCATACCATAGAGAGTTCAAATCTTAGAGAAAGGAATGTGAGAAGTGGCATAATTTATGCAGGATAATTATCTACGAGATAATTCTTTGGGAGTCACACACAAGTTGTAGCGTGTGCACGCGGGGAACATACAAGACATCTTGCTTATGTGAAAATGAATGTCACGGAAAATCGCGGAAACTTATAATTGCAGTTTATACATAAAACGGAAATTCACGGAAATGGGAAAGTTGAAAACGGAAAGAAACGGAATATGAAAAGTGCAAAACGGAATTTGCCATTTGTGAAATGGAAAAGCGGAGGCCCTAGTGTTGTAGAATTTGATAATGACAGTTGCCCTTTGAAGCATGTCTTGAATTTATGGATGGATTGCTGTTTGTTGTAAATACATTGCCCTCTATTTCTTACTGCTGTATTGTAGGGGACAGGAAATTGATGTTGTGTTTTTCTTAAAAGTCTGTACCTTTAATAGTGTACCAGGTGGTGGTACATGGGTTCTTAGATTTAACTTTGAAAAACTACATTAAAGAATATCACACCAATATGACAGCGCATGAATTGTAGGTTTATTGCACTTTATTGTTGTTGTAAGAATATCATGGAAATAATTATAAAAGAAATTATTGAAATGATTGGCCAATATCATAAAGGCGAATTGTACCCCAAGCACAGCACATCCCAGTGAAAGGAAAACATATTTTGAAATCATTTGGTGGGTATGTAGCAAAAATGGAAAAAAAAAATTGTTGGGATGTGATGGGGTGTCTTGTTACTCTGACACCAACTCTTGACAAACAGGGCCCTTGTGCACTTTTCAAGATAATGTGACTTAAGAGTGCCAACAAGATTTAACTTAACAAAAAGCCACACAAGAAAGTCCCAGCCCTTATGCCTTTTTAATTGGTTGGATGTTGTTGGTGGAATGGAGACCTCCATAGGATAGGATTGTCTTTATTATTAGTAGTTAGTTCTGTTCATTTTCTTTGATGGATATTGATCAAGTGTAAACCTTTTCAATTTTAATAGATATCAGAGGAAACAGGGAAGGAAGTGGAAGGTTCTGCTGTTAAACTTCCTGAAGTGCAAATTATGGTTGATGACAGACAAAATTGTTTTGCATTCATCCCTGTGTAGTACTGGCTGTATTAAAGAGTATATACCTTCAGAGTTTAAAGGCATTCATTCATCACCCCAAACTACAGCTTCACCCTATGTATATCAAAAGTCGCAATTGGTACAGCTCTTTGATTGGCATCAAATCCCAAAAATGCAGAGTAGCTCAATATTACACAGCATTCACTGAGAGTGTTTTGATTACACATTAAGGACTTGTATGCTCACTTGGGTATGCCTTGAAGCAATAAACTAGGATTGTGTCTGGAAAAAGATGAGTTTTAGGTAGATGTGGGAGGGGCTAGAAGTAATTATAACTGCAGTAGGTTGGGAGAATTGGAACTGTTTGGGGTGATGAACAACTACCATTAAAGAGGGTCGTTGTGCTTAGAGTGCATGAGTGGATGTTATCCGATTAAATTTTAAGCAAATGAAAATTGCTCTTTTTATGGTAGGAAGTCAAATTTTCACATAGGGAACTGTCTTTGAGGGTGGTTCATTCTGTTTGTGTAAATCATTGTCAACGCTTTTTCCCTTTTGGTTTGCATGATAGAATAAATTATTTGAAGGTTCTTAAGTAGAATTCTATATGTTTTGGGTGGACATCTATCAATCTGAAGAGAAACATGAAAGCTTTGTTGTTTTTAGTGTGGATGTTCTTATTTGAGTTTTATGTTAAGGAATGTTATTTCGGCTATATTTTAGCAGAGTCATGTGGTTTTAGAGGGATTCCCTCTTATTGTTGGAGGTCACATTTGCCATAGAATGTTTTCTGCCATAAACAGCCTAAAACAACCAGCAATTTGAAGTCTTTTACTATAACTAAATAGGGTCTTTGCGTTTGAGGATGAATGTGTTTTTCTTTTCCTTTTTACTTTGCTTTTGTTAGCCACAGTGGTTGTGTTCTACTGTAGTTTAGTACAGGGAAATGAAGTTGTTTGTAATTTTATGAGCAGGGTCCTCTAAATTGTTTTTTTTAAGTGGATTTGAAAATGATTGGTTAGTATCAATGTCAAATCTATGATGATTTTAACTGTAATTCCACAGAGTCCTGTGTTTTCAATTGCATTTCTCTATTTCTGTTGTAGGTTACATCAATGAATGTTGATCAATTTTCTAAAAGTGATTCAAGAGGGTCTTGTATTTGAGGGAAGATCCTGTTCTTGTTGTTCTTGAGCCATTCCTTTTTACTCTAGAAGGGAATATTAAATATATATTTGAATTTGTGAGCATGATCCTCAGTTTCTGGTGAATGTCATTTATCTTGAATAACAATTGATATTGGCAGGAATTATTAGAAAATGTTGTTTTCTCCAGAAAAAAACTGCCAGGGATCCATTGTATTTGGGATGATTTTCTTTTTGCTTTTTGAAGTACCATTTACACATAGCTTACTCAAGTGTATTTTGAAAAGGTTCATGTAATTTTTGATGGATTTTTTCTTGCTTTCATAGACAAGGACCTATGTTCTCTTGTGTAGTCATGTAGTGAAAGAGTAAATACCTTAATTTGCAATAAGTACATTAGGCAGCGTTCAGTGTTTGGTTGGATGGGTTTGCTCACCAGAGAAACATGTAGGTGTCAGTGGCTAACTTTGTGTTCTGCTGCACTGTAATTACTGTAAAGAAGGTTCTGTGTTTTGGGGTTGATTCTTTTCGTTCTGTTGTGGGTCACATATTGACATTGGAATATTGTTTTTCTTCTGTTATCAAACAGGATCTCATGTTAGAGATGGATTAATATCTGTCTGTTGTACAACATTACCATTGATTTCTTCTGTGTAAGGGAACTTAATAGATTTTTATTAATGTGTTTTTGGGTAGATGTCATTCTCATGAGAATTATAGGTATCATAAGTAAACTGTATTTTCTGAGTTTCATAGGTTGATTTTTTCTTTCTGGATTACATTACACTTGGACTGAAATGTGTTTTTTACTGTCCTTAAAGCATGTTTGTATTTGAGGAAGGATTGCTGCTGTAGTTTTCGACACAGGAATATTGCTTTTTTTAATCATTAAATATGTCTAAAATCTATGCTGACAGAAGCTCTTGTATGGATAGGTCATTTGCATAGATTGTCAATCAGCAGGTGTATAAACATTCAAGATAAGTGCAGGCCAGATCAGTGTAGGTAGTGTTTCTGTAGGCCTAGTCTGGACAGATGCCATTTCAGTTCCTTCAGGAATTAAGTAACTATTAAATCCTATATATGGAAATGTCTATAAATAATTCCTTATAAGGAGAAATCAGCCACCCACCACATTAATGATAAACAAGTTTCTTATGTCTATGGGAATCAGTGATAGGTGTTTATATTTTCTTTTGTTGAAGAAACTGCAGCGCTGGGCTCATCATGTAGAGCAACTCCTTAATTTTAATGAGGCCATTCCTGTCAAAAAAGTTGGGCGCCATTCATTTAGCAAAAACTTCAAAATTGCTGATGGAAGCAGTGGAACACAAATTTTTGTTGGAGCTATAGATGGGCTGTGGCCAGTTGCAGTGAAAAGAGTGAACCAAGGAATGCAGACTATGGAGGAACAGGTCCATCAGATTCTTACTGACGAAAAGCTTGAAGCACGTTATTTGTTGGTTCCCACATTAATGGAAAAAGATGATGACTTTGTCTACTTTGCTTCTCCACTGTGTGAGTACAACTTAGAGGAAGTGATTGAGCAGAAGACTAATACATTGAGGGATGAACGCACCCCTTCGAAAAGAGCAAGTATGTGTTACCAACTAATGCTTGGTTTGTCTGAACTACACAAGGCAAACATCCTCTGTGCCAAACTGTCTGTGACATTTTTATCTCTTGTGATATAGGCCTACATGTTTTGCCATAGTTATGACTGATTTTTTTTAATATTGAGTTAATCTTGATCATTTTAGTATGTTTAAAATTGATGCTCTTCATTTTTGAGTCCCACAGGGCATGTGATATCAAAAAAAGGAAAACCTTTTAATATTGTTTAAGATGTTTCTTTTGCTATATAGTATTGAACAGATTTTAATGAAAAGTGTGATAATGGCCCATAATGTTGAGCTGTCAGTGGAATGTATTATCTGAGATCAAAAGTTACAAGTGCAAGGGTAATATAGTGTGAAATATGCAGAATGCTCACATTCATACCAGTGGATCATCTTAAAAGTTTTTTGCAATATCCTAGCAAAGTATTGGCTCCCTTTTTCTCAAAGGTCAGATATGTAACACAACCCTTCACAATTCATGGACTATAGCAGTGGATGGATACTTCTTCATACCATTCTAAGTTCATCTTTGACCTGAAATTTTTGAAGATCCTATTTGGGCCAGTGATGCCATATATGGTGCTTCTCCTGATGAACATTGAGAGTAAAGTTGTAGTCCACTACAGTAACTGAATCTTTTCCTTCAAGTCAGGACAAAGTTTTAATGTTTTTCACTTTATTCATAAAATATCTGGAATTTGTGGTGAATCAAATTTTAGCCCTTCTGAAGGCTTATTTTAATTTTTGAATTTAGCATTGTTTGTGAATAAGAGGCAAGAACCTTTTGTTCCTTGGTCATTTCATTGGAGATTTTACCATTGAAAGGTGGTATGAAAAGTACTGCTTTTTGAGAGGAGTTACAGGTATTGTGTAAAGATATGTAATTCCAGGAGGGCTGGAATGGTCAAGAAATATCAATTTTAATGGCACAAGGCACCTGAAAAAAAAAAAAACAGATTTCAAGTGTTTGGGTATCCTGGCTTGTTTATGTAAACCATATTGTTCATCAAATGAAACAACCGCTGTAATAGTCGTTTGAGCTAGGAATAAAATTGAAAACAAAGTGAAAATGAAAGCAAAAGTTTTAGTAAATTGAGATGCTGTTACCATAACAAAAATTTTATTCACTTAATTAAAATTTGGGAAAACAGATTTTTAAGTGTTCATGAAAGCAAATAATAGGCACTGTGTAAAAATGTAATTCCAGGAAAGCTGGAATGGTCAAGAAATACCAGTCCAATATTAAATGATGCAAGACACTTAGCTAAAAATGAAAGGAAAACAAATATCAGATGACTGGGTACCCTGACATGGTTGTATTAATGACATGGTTCGGTAATGAATCAACAGCTGCAATAACCCTTTTGAGCTCAGAATAAAAATAGACTGAAAACAAAGTGATAAATAAAAATTTGTCAAATTAGTAAATGTAAATGCAATTCAAGTTGACTGTTTGCGTCCAGATTTTTTATTGACATTATTCATAAAATCTGTGAAATTTGTGGTGAATCAAAATTTAGCCTTTTTGAAGGCTTATTTCGATTTTTGATTTTACAGTAGTATTGTTTGTGAATGAGAGGCAAGGTCTTTTGTGCCCTGGTCATTTCATTGGTGATGTTAGTATTGGAATGTGGTTTGAGAAGTACTGCTTTTGAAAGCAGATATATAGGCAATGCATGTCTAAAGATGTAATTCCAGAATAGCTGGAATGGTCAAGAAATATCAGTTAAACATTAAATGGCACAAGGCACTTGAAAAGGAGGGAAAACAGATTTCATGGGTTTGGGTGTTCTGATATGTTTGTGTTTATGATATGGTTCACTAGATAAATCAACAGCTGCAATAGCCAGTGTTTCCAATAATGCGATTGTGACACAATACAGCTTGTCAATTCGATGTGCTGATGTTTGTGGGAAAAACAAAAAAAGAGGGTTTCATTTTTTTCCCAGAGTTGATGTGTGTGCAGTTCCACAAAACTGAAATTTCTAGTCAAATTTTCTCATATTGAATGTATTAACCCAATAAATGATTTCTAGGAAACACTGGTAATAGCTCTTTTGGGCTTAGAGAAATGGATGAAAAATGAAGTGATAAATTAAATAACATGCTTTTGTAAATTCAAATGCACTGAAGTTTCATCTTCAAGTTTTTTTATTTACATTGTTACATTTGCTACATCAAATTTAAGCTTTTTGAAAGGCTTATTGTGAATTTTGAAATGTTTGTGAGTTAAAGGGAAGATTGTTTTGTTACCTTGTCATTTTTAGCCCAACATTACACAATTCATCGGCTTGAACACTGGACATTCATACTTTGACCTTGCTTTCCCAAGCTAGCAGTGCAGAGACATATTTTTTCGTTAAGCCTCTCAAACTGGTCTATCACCTTTAAAAGATTCTAAGGATCGAGTACACCACTAGTGTTCGGGCTGTTAATATATGGTAGTATTGCAGCGGTCAATTAATTACTTGCTGTTTTCTATCATTAAAAAGTGGCCTAGTCTTGACACAGAGGCGCAGATTTTTCTAATAAAGAAGTTAGGCTTTTGTCATGGCAGTTTGCACCTGTATGTTTGTCCATTGATCAATCCATCAATATTTGTTTAAAAGGCTATTGTATGCATGTTCTTTCATCATTTTATCTCAATACATAACATGTATTGAGATTTTGTCACACTAGCCAGTAGATGAAGGTTTTTTAGAGCAAGGTAATGTGACTTGATCAGTGGTCAATGTCTTTGAGAATTTGAGAGCATGTTCTTTGGCCGGGAGGCAGAAGACATTGCATTTTTCACGTTAAAAAAGGGATGGTTGCTAAGTTATTTTTGCAAATTTTATGGTCAAACTCTTCGGTTGTCATGGATACTTCCATTTTCTTTGCACACAGCACTTTGGTTGCTAGGCACAGATACCTACTGACTGAGAATGTTCACATTTTGTAGTTAAACTTTCATATGTCAGAGGCTTAGTGTCAAACCTCTGCTAAATCAAGCATGAAGTAACTGTAAGATCTTGCTTAGTCGGACCAGGGAGCTGTTATTTGGAAGGAGTCACATCAAACGAGTTAATCAACGCTGGTATTTTAATACCCACTTAATGGAAGGATTACCAAGTATTACCTAGGAATTAGGCTAACTTAATCTTGTTCCCTTTGTTAAATTGCTTCCTGTTTCCCAAGAAGTTATCTTAAAGTGGGTATGACATGGCCTAAGTAAGTTTCTCGGTAAATATTCTTTGGGTACACCTTGACGTAAAGCGAATGTATTCTCTACTAAATTATGTCCATAAACTCAGGAATAATACATTGTGAATTGCCAATTAATGGCCTGGCTCAGCCCATTTGAAATCCAAAAGCGAAAAAACGTATGTGAGTGCGTCTCAAAATGGTGACGTCATTGGAGGCATGGTTAGCAAAACTACCAGCTGCTTACAATGATCGAATCATGTGCATGGTAATGCCTGTTAGCGAGTACATCATTGCAAGCAAAGGTGCTACGATAATACAGCAGCGCACGTGACTAGTGACTTTATTGTAAAGTATGCATTGTTGCGCGTCGACTGCTTAGTAGGCTATTCGTAATTGCACCGTCACAGAACAGCCCATAGAGTAAAGACACGCCTGTAGTAGAGACGTGCTTGTTATGAATTGTCCATACATGTTAATAGCTGTTTTGTCCTTTTTGCACCAAAACAGAACTGTTTATACACTCGTGCATATGCACGGGAACATATTGGCCAATGATATGCTCCGAATCCCCAACATAGTCCGAGCTTTGTGCTCTGTATGTTGGACGAGTATTATGATGTAATCCTTTCAATGAAGTTGCTAAGATAAGATAACTTTACCGAGCATTACATTGCTTCCACATCTAGGTGTGCGTTCTTCAATGGGGAGGGGTTTCTGCCTCAAATTGTGTCATAAAAGTCAGGTGACCTGTTGCGGCATTTTTCGAAATTGGATTTTGAGCGTTTTTCTTTAAATCTCATTTTTACCAAATTGTAATGGTTTTTAACTGTGTTAGAGATGATATTTGAGATAAAATACTGTGTCGAATCTTGCAATAAACAAAAGTTATTGTGGCGGTGTCATGCCCACTTTAAGAGGAATAAGCTCCTAGAGTTGGATACAAGCAACAGAAAAGTTTGATAGTCTTTGTTTTGTGTCTTGGCTCTACCAGCTTGTTTACAATTTATGGAGTTACGTTGTAGTGCACAAAATGTGTCTAGGAGGCATGATCAAAGTGTCTCTAAGTTGTGATGAAAAAATTTACCCCTCAAAGAGTTGATTGAAGTGTATTTGAGGATCTGTAACATACTGTATTGAGTGGGTGTTTTTTTCTACACTCTTGTCATGCAGTGTAACAATGCAAACACTCAAGATATCAGCAGAGAAACAGCTCTCACTCCTTCAAAAGTTGTGAAATACCAAAAGATTTGAATGAGACTGTGAAAATAGCATTAGGGAGATTGATTTGAGAGAAAATAGTGTGGAATACAGGAGAAGAACAGCTGTCATTGGACTGTTGCATTTATTAGAAGATGTCACTGATCTGCATATCTGGTTAATTATTTCTGCTTTACTATTAAGGTTCAGTATGGTGGACAATATTGTGTACCTCACTGAGTGTTACAGTATTATTGTAAAAATTGTTCTCTATGAATTTGATCATTTTTGAACATTAAATGCATCAGGATGTAAACGATAGATGGATAATCTTTTAAATGCAAAGAGCCAAAAGGAGGACTGCATTTACATTAAATATCATCAGCAACAATATGGAAACTTTGTCTCCTTAACATCCACAAAGTATTGAGATTCTGCAGCATCACTGCTCTAGTTTGTAAAAGATGTAATACATGGCTTGATAATTATTGTAATAGGAAGTAGGTTGAAGGTCATTTAGGGTCATGAAAAGTCATAAAAGTAGTTTTGAAGTAGTTAATAGGTTCATATTTTGGGTTGTGAAGTCAAGCACTGGAATCACACAACAGCCTTCAACTCATAGGGATTCTGTCCAAATATATGGAGTAGGTCAAATGTCATTTGAAGATAAAAAGAGGCCAGAAACTTGGACTATGAAAATGCCTTCCAAGTCTAAGGGTTTTTGTTAGAATTTTACAAGTATCACATTGACAGTAATGTTCAGTATATAATTACTCAGTAAACTTGTACTTTTAATATGTCAGTTTCAATGCTGTTTTGGGTCATAGAGAGGTCAAATGCTAGAATTACTCAAAGTTTCCACTCTTAGAAGTTGTGTCTAAGTCATTTCTATGTACTGGCCATACATAAGTCTAATTGTGTATGTTGGGAATCCCAGTTGGGCTGTAGCATCATTTATGCTCTTGCATTGGGTAATGTTACCATTACAAGTTATTAGAAAAAGTGGCGCTTTTGTAAAGCAAGGATAGATCTTTGGAAAATGAAGACTTCTTCCAGCGAGGAGAGATGGAAAGGTCGTGAAATAGTCCTTTTAACATATCTTGCAGTTTATTTAGCTTTTCTCTCTGGAAACAGACTCCATACTTTTTCCCAATTATTAAGAGTGATGTAAAGATCTGTACAGCCACGAAAGTTTTATTCCATGAAAATAAATTGTTTTAGCTTTGGATGAAACTGAATTCTGGAGTTACTTTCTCATTCTCTCTAGTAGGTATTTATAGTTCTGCTCCCTACATTTTACCTCAGTTTGAGTGACTTTCTTACTAAGTTGAACTTAATTGTGTGGGAGGGAAATAAAAGCTCAACTGCAAGTATACAGCACCATGAATTAATCAGAAAGCTATCAATACTTGCAACAGCTATCTGATGGCATGATGTGAATAAATGTTTGGGGCTTTCTTAGGGGACATGCAGGTGGTACTTCGAATCATGCCTAGCTGGTTTTGATGCGTGGTCACTTTCCATATCTGTTACTTTTGAGGATTTTCAGTATTCTTACAAGCTGCTTGCCAGTAATGACATACCCTGTCTTTGGCCCCTTCCCCCATTTTCAAAACTTTCCAGAGGGGACTGTAACACCCCTTTCCTTAGTCCCCTCCCCCATCTGCTGTCACAATTACCTGTCGGCAATACATAATCTCTGTTCTCTATGCCTCCAAAGACTACACCTTCGCTACACCCCTCCGCTCATACGCAATTGTTATCTCTTGCAATGCAAAACTTCATTCTGTGAGTGGTCATCAGTTGCATGGTATATGCTTTCATGCACAAGTTCGTCATCACTTGCAATGCAAAACTTCATTCTGTGAGTGGTCATCAGTTGCATGGTATATACTTTCATACACAAGTTGGTCATCACTTGCAATGCAAAACTTCATTCTGTGAGTGGTCATCAGTTGCATGGTATAGTCTTTCATACACAAGTTCGTCATCACTTGCAATGCAAAACTTCATTCTGTGAGTGGTCATCAGTTGCATGGTATATACTTTCATACACAAGTTGGTCATCACTTGCAATGCAAAACTTCATTCTGTGAGTGGTCATCAGTTGCATGGTATAGTCTTTCATACACAAGTTCGTCATCACTTGCAATGCAAAACTTCATTCTGTGAGTGGTCATCAGTTGCATGGTATATACTTTCATACACAAGTTAGTCATCACTTGCAATGCAAAACTTCATTCTGTGAGTGGTCATCAGTTGCATGGTATAGTCTTTCATACACAAGTTCGTCATCACTTGCAATGCAAAACTTCATTCTGTGAGTGGTCATCAGTTGCATGGTCTACAGTACATGTTCATATACACAAGTGTGTCATCACTTGCAATGCATAAAGTCATGTATTTTTTAACTGCTTGTATATAATCCATGTTAACTTCTTTTGGAACAAATCAGGAATAGTGTTGCAGGGGTTAACCAGCCATTCATTAACACCAACGACACCAGACTTGGTACTTAGATGCCCCACATAAAGAGGAAGAACCGTATCGTTTTTGGTGGAGTTCAAAGGTCATCTGGGGTCACAGGGGTCAAAGGACTTGAAACACTTTACAATACGATATGGCACAGTAGGAATGTTTGAAAGTATTCAAATTTGGCACATAGATGTCCCATATCAAGAAAAAGAATAGCATAAGTTTTCATTGAGTCTAAAGGTTATTTGGGGTCACAGGCGTCAAAGGACTTGAAATACTTTACACTTAACTCATTAACACAGTATCTCAATGTAGAAATGCCATAGGACTTGAAACACTTTACATTCAACTCATTTACACAGTATCTGAAGGTATGAATGTTTGAAAGTATTCAAACCTGGTACATAGATGTCCCATATCAAGAAAAAGAACAATATCAGTTTTCAACAAGTTTAAAGGTTATTTGCTGTCACAGGTGTCAAAGGACTCGAAACACTTTACATTTACTGTAACTAATTAACAGAGCATCTCAATGTAAAAATGTTCAAAGGACTTGAAACACTTTACATTTCACTCATTAACACAGTATCTGAACGTAGAAATGTCTTGAAGTTTTCAAACTTCATACATAGATGCCCCATATCAAGAGGAATAATGGCATGGGGTTTGGTCAAGTTCAGAGGTCATTTGAGGTCACCAGGGGTCAAAGTCTGAAAACTTTGTTAACGCGATATCTCAAGGTAGGAAACTTGGATAGATTTCATATTTGGTATGTGGATGCGTTATAGTCAGAAGATGGTCCCTATTGTTTTTGGCGGAGGTCAAAGGTCATCTGGGGTCAAAGTCTGAAAATCTCGCTAACACAATATCTCAAGGTACAGTAGGAAACTTGTATAGATTTCATATTTGGGTATGTGGATGCATTATGGTCAGAGGATGGTCCCCATTGTTTTTGGCAGATATGAAAGATCATCTGGGGTCTCCAGGGGTCAAAGCCCGGAAACCTTTTTAAATATGACCTTTCAAGATAGCTGTTCGTCCATTTGTCTGTGTGTTGTTTGTATGTCTAGCTATGTATGGCTTTTTTGAAGGTCAAAAGGTCATTTAGAATGACAAAATTATATTTTGAACATGCTAGTGTAACATTTGAATGAGAAGGTAATGGTGCATGATGGCACTCTTTTAAACGGAACATTTATGTATCATCGAAACCTCAATGCATTTTTGCATTCTGGTTCAAATGTATTACCCTTTAATAATAACTTTTGTAAATTGCTTCTGAGTGTCTAACAACGTCGACTGTAAAGAAGTACATGACGAATTATTAATTTATACCATCAAAATTTTCTCTTACCCTTAGGCTTTTTTGAAAAGATGATTGATTAGGCAAACAAATACTGCATGATTTAATTGTGTTTGGATTGATGCCGTTTTGAGCATAATGTGCATTGTAACACACCGAATGCCTTTAAATGTTAGCATTTTGAGAAAAAAAACACTTGGAAATCAGAGGAGAGGTTTTATTGTACCATCCAATTACCGATAAGGTTTATGTAATGCATTTTTAGAATTGTGTTTGAGTTTACCCAGGAAACGAAATTTTCCTAACTTTAGCCCCACGAAGTTTGTCCGAGTTTAAAAGAAATACTTTTTTCTTTTGGAAGATTGCACAATGCTGCAAAGAAAAAGGAACAATTTCCCTTCCAAAATTAAAAACAAAATTTCAAAATCTTCCTTGAAGGCCTATTTTTCACTATCTAGACAGCATATACATGATTTGTATTATTAGAATAAAAGTACAATGACAGAGACTATGTAAAGACCACGCCGACGTGGAAGATACATACACACATCTATATTGTCGTATCTTTTTGGGCAGATGATTTGACGCCACCGGAGTTCCTTAACTGTCCCAATACCATTTCTGTCTGGGCTCCTCCTGGAAACTCTTCCTCTACAGTGTCATGGAATGAACTTCTTTTAGAAGATGATCACGATTTCATAATATCATCAAGTCACTTGTCCGGAAGTGAGTTTTTCCTTGGCTCAGAGATTGTTTCAATCATTGCAGGGGACTTAGCGGGGAACAAAGCTTGGTGCAATTTCTCTGTTAACGTTAACGGTAAGGAAGTTTCAAACTCTCCTTTAAAATGATGAGTATTTAACTCGCATGCGTGTAAAGGGTTATCTTAGTATAGAAATCTAATATACTTGAATCGAAGAAATTGCTATTATTCCGGTGAACGACCGGAGGTAAAGAAAAGATGGTAAGTTAGTCGGATGGGCTTGCGAGTCAAAAGACAGAAGATGAAAACCAAAGGAATGAATAAAATGTTGACTTCATTTTGAAGTAGTTCTTAAGCATTAATTTATTTTTCAATGAATGAAATACATAACCATAATTTTCATGTTGAGTGTTAGCAATGTCTTAAAATTCAAAAGTATTTATTATGAAAATGAAAAGCGATTTTCAATGTGTTAATTATCATCTTTTACGATTTTCTCAGCTTAGATCTTTTTAAAACTTTCACAGTGAAAACAAAAAAGGTACATTTGGCAAAAGTTTGCCACGTTAGGTCTGTTGTATGATATTCAATTTTTTTGTTTTGTTGTGTTAATTCATGTCAATTGTAATACGATACGCCAGGCCATCTGAGTTGTAACTTTTAACGCGTTAACTCCTCGTGCGACAAATGCGATCAGCTTTATTGTCGACAGACAACGACTTCCTTGGGACAACTTGCTTTTGATATGAAAAAAGACGAAGGAAACTATGCAGGAGAAACAAATGTTTTAATTTCTAGAAAGTATTGACAGATTACAGCAGGAGATGGATGCCTCTAAAATATATATTCTTGAAAATCTGACATTACTACTGACCTAGTTATTATTCTTCTCCTAACAAGTTGAAGCTATTCCTAAAGTTTTCTTCCGTAAACAGCGTTTATTCTCCCACTTTATTACTTTTATGGTTAAGTGTATGGAGAATTTTTTAAGCAAGGTTTTTTTGTTTTATTCCAGAGCATACTCAAACAACACATGTTTCCATCCCAGTTTACGTTGTCTTATGTATTGGTGGAACGTTAATTTTGATCGCGTTGGTGGCTCTTTCTTTGCAAGTCGTTTACATTGTGTGCAAACTTGGCCGGAGGAATAATCGTCACACCGATAACCCGGATATTGACTGTGTTCACCAAACTTATTCAGGGGACCTGTTAATCTCCAAAGAATCAGTTCACTACCTTAAACCAGCAAGGGAACCTATCAAAGGAAACTATACGAATCACTATCAAAATGTTTAGACTAATTTCTGCTCTGTGAGTTGCATTTCAACGCTGTATAGTCAAAGAAGAATTTTAAAGTAAAGTAGTATGAAGCCTTGTGGGTGGCGTTAATTAGATCAATTAAATCTGATCCCAAGCTTGGTACAACATTAACAGTTGTAGCCCATTTGGTAAAAGGTAGCCCAATTGGACCCCACTTGGGGAACCTGTCAAAAACGGATGGGTCCCCGATGGGGCACAGCAAGTAGTTCAGCAAGGCCTATCCGAGGCCCAGCTGAGCATGCTAGCTGGGATATTGGCGGTAGTTTTAGCCCTATATTAGGCAACGGTCTAGGTCTAGGCGCATTGTGCTTTATCACCAAGCAATCATAATCCTTGTAAAGTTAAGCCTTTCAATAGATTGCGAACCCAAATCTGTTGTCGTAACGAGGTCTTAAGATGGCGGTGTCAGTACGTTACAAATTACTTACGTATACGTGTGTACGTAAACGGTCCGTACTGCAGCAGAGTATAGCCCCCTTGGTAGCCTATTTCTCACTAGTTGTGTAGGTTATTATGGCATGCAGATCAGTTCACTTGTCCAACCAAAGGATAATCAGTTTACCAGTTGGTTGGTTTATATGCCAATCAGACTTTAAGTTTCGACCAACCGTTTTAATCCAACTGTTATCTTACCTATAACGTTACCCTCCTATCGGACCTTTTATATTAAAGTCACGCAAGTCATTGGGGATCCAAAAACTAAATCTTACTTTTAAGCATGGCATAATGTAACACACGCACTGTACGTTTGGCTGTTGAGTAAAGCTTTTCAACGAAAGAGATAGAAACTGTGGATTGAGATGGAACGTAAATTCCAGAGTAACCCCTTTATCGCCGCTCGGTTTTTCGCCAGAGATTCCAGGGGAGTTCAGAAAAAGTACTCTATTATATTTCCTTTACATACAATTTCCGGCATCAGTGGATATAATCTGATATAATTACTTGACAAATTTTGTGATAGTAAAGATTGAGGTCAAAAATTCTTTTACAAAGTCATCAACAATCTCTAATTGTGTTACCAACGTGAACAAACTAGCAGTAATACATTTTTTTTATCTTACACGCCAAGTAGGTAACGTGCTGTTGAAATTCTAATTAAGAAGCTCTGATCGGAGTTAATAGGCTGTCGAAAACCTAACCTTTCACTGTTTTTATATTGCGTTCTTAGTGAGAGTTTTACGGCCCAACTTCCAACCGATTGGTTGAAGGGGAGAGGGCCATGGTCTTCTTCCAGTTGAGACTCACTGTTTAATAAAGCATAATTTGCAAAAAAAATTTTAATTTTGAAATTAATTATGAAATTTATAGGAGTAAGTTATTTGCGTGCCTGAATATGTAATTGTTAAGAGTTCTAGAGATAAACTTTAATTTAATGTTGACATTGGGGTGATCCGGTACGTTAAGGATAAATAACAGAATATGTTGTCCTTACTCTGACCAACCTGCAGCCCAGCGGGACTCTTGACTTTAATTTTGATGGATATTGACAGACTGGTTCTAGTGTGGCATCTTCAGTGGGAAGATTTAACAGATGATATGGAATCATCTTTTCATTCTTTTGCAACAAAATTAAAAATATTTATGTAACAAATAATACGTATATTTAGTTTAATATGTAGCACAATAAGTAGTATGATGTTTGTCTATCCTATGTTTAATTAAAACTTACAATTATAATGTTTTATATCCGTGCCATGCGGCTATAAGTTGTATCAAAGATTGTTTTAAAAGTTTATCTCCAAACTTGATTTGAAAGAACGGCTAATTCTAAACGAATATGTAAAAATTTGACTGTACCTTACTCTGTGTTATCAGAAATTAAAGATAATTTCATATCTAAGGTAAAATGTCGCAATTTAATACGAAAAAAATTGTTATTATCAAGAGTAATTCATGGAAAGGATAGTGGGTGACTGCACTTTCCATTTAAGTTCTGCAGATGATGAGTGCCGAAGAATTGTGTGTTTTCAATATATCAGATAGTTTTCACGCATGAGATTTTAAGCAATTGCTGGAAGGACTATCATCCAGATTGTCCAGCCATGTCCCAAGGCAAACCCGGTATGCAAGCTTGCCCTTAGACATGGCAGTTGGTAACCCCTAGCTGTGACAATACTGAAAATTATTTCTTACAGTGACACAATTTTGATATTCGTTTTGTAAACAGACGCAAGTCTATCAGATCGGCAAATCTGCAGATATGATATAGTTAATTAAGATTGAATAACAAATGCATGAACTTTACAGGTTGTCGCATTACTTTACACTGCATTAATGTCAAATTGTAGGGAAATGCCACTTCAGCGATCATGTTAAATAAAACAAGTCATCAATACAATATGCTTCTGTAATGTGTTTAGGTTGTGAACTACTTATGAAATTTTAATTATTGATAAATAAATGAATAAGCATTGCTACAAATGCAAATGTTGTGTGTGAGGTTGAGGAACGGACAGACGATGTGTCGAGAATGCTATCTTTAGCTTTTGCAGCCTATATTTCAAAACTTTTGGAATTTCGAATTCTGTCCTAGAAAATCATTGGCCTTGAATCCTATTTGTGTTTAAACTGTTCCTTAAAGTACACATTATAGGAAGGTACATCAAATTTTCTAGAGACGATCAGACATAATTCTTTAGGCAATGGTTTACGTTTTCACAGTAAAATCTGAGGTCTTCATCTTAATAACTAAACTTTCTTCTTGTATTTGCTCTCAAACATTGATTTTCTTGGAGTATAGCTTGCTGATCTCGAATTCAATGCCATTAACTTCGCCTTTTGCTTTTAATTTCGAAAACACCAAATTCCGAAAAAATCAAATCGTTAGTTGACCAAGTCGTCAAATCCTGACCCTCAAAATACTTTTACCATGAGTGAGTGTTTATCAAGTTGCTTATCGCACTGAGTATAGGGCGAAGATGACAAGATGACAGTAAATTGTATTTATTAATGTTCCATTGCAAGGCTAAACGCTATCGTCAACCAGTTAGAAATTGTTTTGTTAAACAGTGCTCATTGGCCTAAAAATTTAACATTTAAAAGAATCAGTTGCAGAAAGTTTAAATGTTTACATTCTTTGTTTTCCTTTCTTTTCAAGTTGTTATTTTCGCCGTGCGCAAAAATATATTTGTTTTTCGCGTATAGAAACTCAAGGGGTATCATCAATTTGCATCTGTTTACATAGGCTTTATAGTTTAACGTGGTTTCACATTGTGCATAAATAAATTCAAAGATTTTATAGCTGAGTAAAATGCCCTATACGGAAACATAACACGTAAATTACCGTTTACCGTTTGTTTACCATAGTAGGTTCTAATGTTGTTCTGAAATCATCTTCATAAACAAGAACTTCCTGCTATTAGTTACTAGACCCTGGTCTAAATACAATTTCCTGACTTTCCGGGTCACCTTAACCCTCAAATAAAAAAAGAGGTTGAGTTGAAGCATTGAGAACGAAAGAAAAAGCAAACAAACAAGGAAGGTTAATGGAGGAATGCAAAACAATGGAAGTTTGTATAAAGTGTTGGAAAAATTATTTCGAAAGAGTTATCTTTCATCCAGTATCTTTAATTTAAAAACGTGACTTTACTGAGACGACTTTCATGTAAAGTCTACTCTTGCGGCACACATATCGAGCTTGGAGAACTTCGCAGGCTTTCACAGATAATAACAGCGTATTTAACTGCATGCCCTTTCGGCAAACTTTTCGTGCATATTGAAAAAGTTCGTTGTCAAATTTCTCCTTTTTATGGGAAGTGTATCTCACTTTAACCACGGAGCTTCCCGTACTTTGAGCCTTTATTTTGGTTAAGCCATTTGATGATGTTGCAGAATTTCTAAATTGGAAGTTGTCTGGAGTCACAGAGACTTTTGCGGCCAGGTCTCCCATTTGCGAGGGTATTTATGTCATATTGTTGTGCTCAGTGGTGTGTGGGTTGAAGGGTCTTTGTCCTCTCTGGGTTTAAAATCATTCTGCCCTTTTAAAGTTTACCGTATGTTGAGATGTTGTTTATAGTTCATTTACTAAATTAACCTTCCTGTGCATCAACCCTGGGTGATTGTTACTCTTCGTGTGGGTACAAATTGCTTACTTTTCCTTTCGGTTCTTTTTGAGATAATCATTAGGTTTTCTTTTCCTTATTAACAGCTGTCTCTATTTCCTTATTGCTTTAGCTTTTATCACACCTGAAAATATTTTAGTTATTAAGGTGCTACCTTTCGTCCTTTTCGTAGGCTAACACCTTTAAAATATAACTATATTTAGGCAATATAACACTTGAAAAAGGGGTAAGGAGACAACTCCTTGCTTTATTTGTTTATTGAATATCTTTCCCATTGTTTTTCAAAATATGACAACGGTAACTCATTCCCGTGAGATCTGTTTATTTAAAACGTGGACAATGCCCTGACTCACATTTCATAACAACGAGCTCACAGAGTGGTTCAATCTGCTTCTCAAAAAGTACCCGCACGACATAATGATTGTGACTCACTGACACATATATCAGCATGGGAATCTGTATTAAGATAATCAGACACAGAACGCTGAACAAAGTACGGCCATGGGGACCTATCAGTGTTCTTGTATTGTCCATGTACTTTGCAATATGGCCCACTGATGTCATTAGTGCAGAAGGTAAGTACCATTATTTAACGGAGGGTAGGGGGAAATGGGGAGAGGGAGATGGAACGAAGGACTATAAAAGTGAAACGCAGCCATTACTTAGTGCTGAGCGCAGAATAAATTATGAAACGTTGCAACCCATTAGGTGGCCGGTAAACGGTATTTCACGGGCTTGTGAGTAGAATTTAAGCAGCCGTAATTTTGAGGAATGTTCACTTGATTAAAAACTGAACAAGTTGCAAAATGATCACAAAATTACCAACTAACATGCAAGAGTGGGGCTAGTTCAGGTGTTATGTGTGTATAGGGAAAGAGCCAATGTCGACTCATAGTCTCCAGTTTTGGTTTTAATAAACATGTTACAGTGACTATTGTGCTGTTTTTGCTTTTCTGCTAGTGGCAAGTTTTGGAAAGAATTAGGTCACGCTCAGGAGTTTGCTGACAGTGTAATTGAAAATATGAAAGATTTTTAAGACTCGCATGACTGCCCTAATAATTTCCATATACCTGCCCAAACTGATTCAGATCTTCCGAAATTTGGACCCCTTCTCGAACATTTATGAACACAATGAACAATTCCGTATGCCTTTTGGGGTTAAGAGGTTAAGATTCTGTTCTCAGGCTTTATAAGTTCACCATTGTGTTTAAAATTAGTCCGAAATCTTGATAAAAATGTCTGCTGTGTCTGAATTGTAATTATTATTAGAAATAATGAACAACTACAGAAAAAGATTTAGCTCAGTGGATATTTTCTACATTCTTACGTTTGATACATTTGAAACAATCTTAATTATTACAGAGTGAAAATGTAATCATATCAGCTTATATATGCCGTCAATCGAAGCTTGAGCAAATGTGGATCAGTCTGGTTCTTAAAAGATCACACTCCTCTAACATTTGTTTGGAAACTGCAGGTTAATTTTACCGAAATTTTCTCCTATATCAAAGCAGAATTTCTTCACTGGGCCACCACCAGATTGCAATGTTTGTGTTATTGGGCATTTCTTGTAAGCAATTTTGTTGCGTCAGTAGAGTAACATTTGATTGATGAATTTCACCCAGCAATAAATCAACAAGTCATCACAACAACACTCTAAAAATATTTAAACAACTTTGTTTAAAAATTAGGATACTCACGAAAATGAGTATTTCTACTCGAAATAAGTGAGTACTTCAACTCAATTTGTGTAAAATTTTGCACAAATTCAGCAAATTGTGTAAAATTTTGCACAAATTCAGTTGAAGTACTCACTTATTTCGAGTAGAAATACTCATTTTTGTGAGTATCCTAATTTTTAAGCAAAATCGTTTAAATATTTTTTAGAGTGAATAGATGTTGAGATGACTGTAGTATTTTACTAATGTTGTGGGTGTGTGCACCGCTGGACGTCACAAGGCATGCAAAAGTCTACCGAACATTGAAACATGTTAATTATGATGTTAATTCATACAGTATGAAAGTGAAAGTACGTAGTCAGGCCTACAGGAATTTCCTCGAATTTTGATTTGATTTGGTTCAAAAGTAAATCGGTTATCATTTTTGAAGAAATTAATTTATTACAATAGTTGAAAAGATTTTTTATAGTCAGTGCAGGTTTGATAAAATTCCTTTTCAATTGAACAGGCATTTCACATTTTTGTTTCCCTTTTAATTATTCTGTGGGACTACGTAGGAGTGATTCCTCCTTTTAACCTTGTATTTGCAGTGGTGCTTCCCCAGCCAACATTCACAGCTGGGCCCCAACTGGGTTTCAGCTGGGCTATTTGCTGGGCCCCAGCTGGAGCCCATTCGTGTTTGTCAGGTGTTCCCACGTGGGGCCCAACTGGGCTAGCCTTTCCCAGCTGAAGCCCAGCTGAAGCCCAGCTGTGGCGCGCTTCAACAACTGAAGCCTAGCTGGGCTTCAGTTGAGAAAGGCTAGCCCAGTTGTGACGCTGTGCCACACGATTTTATGCATTAACGAATTACTAAACTAGCTAACTTGGGATCATTCATACTTTGAGAAGCGTTGACATACTATATTTCTTTTCAATGTGAAACCAGTAGAAAGGACGTTTTGAATTAAAAAAACAATAGCATTTAACACCCACTATTACCTTACATCATACAAACGAATGCCATATTTTTTTCTCTCTTAGAACCACTTGGTTGGCGGCTGGCATTATTTCAGTGTTATATTTGGATGGTGAATTTCGGTATATTTTGATTAGAAGACCTCGAAAAACCTGGTGCTAACGTTATAGAACCATGCAAAGGTTAATTGTTATGATAAAGGTTTGGTAGTATGAAAATACGTAATAACCATATGTTTGCCCCCATTTTTTTGAGATGTTACTGCAATCAACAATATTCTCCCAAAATTGTTGCTTTAAGTGTGTAAGAATAACATGTTTGTCGCATACCTGCCATTACAAAAGGAATCCCCCTTTCACATGGACCTCGTATAGATACCATAGATACACTGAGGACCCACCAACCGCTATGTTGACGGCCAAGTCTGTGCGAATGGGCTATGTTTTTCCTCTGACATGGCTGGGAAACTCGAAGTGGAAATGATGTCACGTGAGAACTGTTAATAGCCCCTTTCTATCCTATATAGGCCTACAAAATTTGCTCACAAACAGAACAGTTTTTTAACATCAAAACGCCTCAATTTATGTGAAAAATTGTATTGTTTTGGTAATGTTACTAGAAAAGTTAGAAAAATGGTACCAACTTTTCGATTTGCTGACAGTTTTGAAAGTGTGTGAGGAACATGCAACCCTATATGACCTTTCATAGCTAATTTGTTGGTTGAGTCAAGGAGTTGCAAGAGTAACTAGCAGTAACTTTAGAAGACCTCATGCATTGAATTCACACTGACATAATGTTTCGAGGAAAATCAATGAATCACGTGGAGGCACGTATTAAAATCTGCCTGCTCTAGTGAACTTTTGGCATACTTACTCTAATTGTTTGACAAAAAACAACTTTCGAAAAAGAATTCATTGAGGTAAAAACTTTAAGGTATTCCTATAAAGTTCATACACTTTCATGTACTGACTTATGCTTAAATAGTCAGTAGTGTTTCAAAGGGTTGAAATTTCTCTTATTGACCCTTTTTCAATTATCTCTTAATGGTTTATATGATACTTTATGGTTGGTAATGTACAATGATAATTTTCAGGGACACAATTTAGATTCAAAATAAAACCCTCAGAACTTGCTGATGTCATTGAAATGAAGATTTCAAATACATAGTTAGTTAGTTAGTTAGATGGAGTTTTACGGCCCAGTTTCCAACATATTGAGGCTCACTGACTTGTTTTCCCTTCAATATTGCTTATGCAGTGCACAACTAGTAGGTTTCACTTTTAGAGTCTTCAGGTACAAAGGATAACATTAGCTACATATGGCATGTCCCTCTGTTGACATCTTGACATATTGAGCTCATGTTTCTCCATGATCAGGTACAAATAAAAAGTTTCTTTGTAACTTGCTCGATTCTTGACCAATTTCGCTGGTAACTGAGGCAATTTTCTTGGTTGTTAAAGCTTTGCGCACCAAGTACCCAACTTGTTAAATATAATTGGCTAAGCACAAATGAAATTGCATATGTTTCGGTGAATGTGCTGTCAAGATGGTACATTAGTTGGAATGACCAACGAGATAGAAAATAAAGACCAAACGAATCAATTAATAATTAACTGACATGTTTTCAGAGGAATTTTTAGACTTTTTCTACACCCATCAATTCATGAAATAGTTAAACATAGTTTTTATGCTCAATGTTCGTAGTGTCTGAATATTCAAAAGATTAATTATAAAAATTGAAAGGTGAACCTCCAATATGCTCATTATCAACTTGGCATGATTATTTGTCAGTGCTTAGAATTTGTTTTAAAGTTTTTGCAGTTTTGCAGTTTTTAATTTGAGCAAAAGATGCAAAGGGTTTGTGCAACTGCGACCCAGAGCTCCTTAAAATTGACACTAGTCATTATTCTTCTTTAAAGAAGTTGAAATCAATTTTGAAGTTTGCCTTTATAAAACAGTGTTCAGTCTTTTGTTTAATGATATACATGGTTAAGTGTATCGAGAGCTTTTAAACATATTTGTATGTTTTAATTCAGACTATACGCAAACAACACATATCTCCATCCCCATTAACGTCGTCATATGCATTGATGGTACTTAAATAACGATTGCATTCATGGCACTCTTACTGCAAGTGGTTTATGTTGTGTGCAAACTTAGGCGAAGAAATGATCGTCATAGCAGTTGCAAGGATTTTGACTGTGCATCGATTGACCACACTTATTCAGGGGAACTGTTTATCTCCAGAGAATCAGTACACTTCTTTACAACCGAAAGGGAACCTTTCAAGGGTTTTAATGCGAATCATCATCAAAACGTTTTAAACCGATTCCAATTTCGCAAATGAGGTTCAGTTTTTTCTAGTTGTAGAAGAATTTTTAAGAAAGGTAATATTAAGTAGTAAGTGCCGTTACTTAGACCTTTGAATCTGCCACAAGTTCCTGAAATTGATGAGAGGTATCAGCAATAATATAATAGTTTGTCAAACTGAGCATTCTTACAGAAACGCTTCTGTCTTTACGTCGGCATTTTGGACGCATTTTATATCTCATACTTAATGTTCAAAACGGACAACTTATATGTGCACCTTTACGGCAAGCAAAACCTTCAAAATGTACAGGAATCTTGTTCAGCCTTTTGGATTGCAAAAGTGAACAAAATCAATACGGAAAGAGCTGAGATGACTATGTTGCTTAGCGTACTAAAAGAGTGCTTGTACCTTGCTAAGGTAAGAATCTAACCTCCTTTAAAGGGTTAAGAAAGTCTCGCAGTGAGAAAAGCCTGTAAGAAGGGCAAACAACCCTTAACTTTTAGGACAGATAAGATTTTTTCGGATAGTATTCTCGTCATCATTGCATGTTAGCAATTATGGAAAATTGGTGGCCTTAATAATCTCCTACCCTTTTATATGAAGGTTCCCCAAACGACTGCGGAGGACAAACAACTACACTACCACTGGAATATGTATGCAATGTATTTTTCCTATAGATGTACTCTCCGATTAGACCTTATCATGCAAGTCACGCTCGTTTATCAGGGAAGCTACAAAGTTTAATTCTAAAGATGCAACATGAAGGGCTTCTTTTACATTAGAATTGTGACAATAGACAGTAGTGTCATTACCATTGTAATGTGGTGTAATCATTAAAAAAAATAAAATTACATGTACCCATTGTGAGGCTCCGTTACGATAGCACCAGGCTTTTCGAGATCCGTCTCAACCAAGGTGTTTCGATAATCTCCATCCAAATTGGACACCGAAATAGTTCCAAGCTCAGCGTCAGTCCAGTATAACAACCTGGAGTAAACATCGATTCGAAGACCTAGTGGTGCTAAAATTTAGTGGAGAAGAGGTACATTTTTTAAATTTCTCAACCTTTGTCAGTTTCTGAGCTAAATCAGTTGACAATACAGAGATAACACCTCATACGTAAAATTGTCTTAGAATTAGTCTCGGTACCACATGCGGTACCCCATGTAGTGTTAGTACCCCTGGTTTGGAGAGAGGGTTTTCACAATCTGAATAAACTGTTGAGGACTTATTACATACCTTCTACATAATTCCAATTTCGATAAAGAAATTTTCATTGAGTGAACTGTAAGGAAAGGATTTTTATTACGTTCTCTTTAAAGTTATGCATTCCTAGGGGACAAGTTTCCTCACTAGGTCACAAAGTCACAAATGGAGTGCATCAGTAGCTACGCCCCTGTTCGGATGTGTTGAAGTATTTTCCATTGGGAACTGGCACCATTGTAACCACAACGAAAAGCAAAGTCTGGTCTCTCAATAATTTGTGCTTAGTGTCCTCAATATGAATTCGGCAACGTGTGAGATCCCAAAACATGAAGGAGGATCTGACTGTTACAGATAGTGAAATGTATTACCTAAGGATTAGAAGTTCTGTAGCTATAAAGCAATAAGTATTGCAATTTTTGTATAGATGCCCTTGCTTACTGAATAGCTCTCAGAAGGAGAGATGGAAACCCCTCACCTTGGAATCAATTAACTCTGGCTATGGTCCGCGCCCGAAAAAAGTCCTGAAGAATACACTTTTACGAATTGAGTTGAGAAGATACAACAAAAAGTAAAAAAGGACTTCAATGAATGTTAAATGCTGCATATGATATAACTGCATGTACGGATACATGATTTTCCCAATAATTTTCATTTTTTCATTTTGTTTAATTGGTAGTATAAATATAGAAAGCACGTCATTATCTCGTCGCCAACAATTGTAAGTTCATCTCCTTATGAGTTGGGACTTTGGGGTTTCATATGGAAACGTGTGCAGCTGCAGTATGGAAAAGCATATCTTCCACTCAATCAATGAGTCAGGAATATTTGTTTGTCCGTATCTACACTATACGATTATCAGCCTCTATTACAACAAGCCTTCTGGCTTATTCTCGCAAAGGCTAATGTTACTGCTGTGTTGCAAAGAATGTCTCACTGTTTTAGTTTGCCAAACATAGCCCCATTTTGCATCTAAGACACCTGGCATCAGTAATTTCCAAGGTCGCACGTTAAAAAACGACTGATCCTAATTCTTTATTTCCCAGTAGACCTACTCTAAACACACCCAGCATGAAAAGCGTGTCGGTGCCCTTGGAAACAGTCACCTAAAGTTGTGGCAGTACGGTTAATGGTCAACTGAAAGACATCCCAAATGGTGAATAGAAAGAGGATGCGGTTAACATCAATTTTCCCTCAAAAACGTCATGATGTGTAAACTTTTGTTAAGTCCCTAGTTTGGGCCGAGGGGGCATTTGTCTGCCCCAAAACCCTTTCAAACTTCTGTTTCCCACAGACTTAGCACTAATATAACACTAAAATAACAGTGACCTGGCGGGATTTTCTAGGCAGAGGGATTCACAAATATTCCTCATACAGGTTGAACTATTCTTAAACTGTCAAACATGAAATGTCCAACACATTTCCAGTTATTTGCTTGTAAGTAGTAGACTCTGTCTTGTTTGAAATTATCGTATCATCACCTTACAGGATAGATAATTACATCGAAATCCTTTGAAATCATTACAGTAAGTCACTAGCCCCAACCGCAAAGATAAACGCTTCGCGTTCGATTTAAAACTTTGCCGGAAAATATTTGCACCGTGCAGTTTTTTGCTCCCGCCATTTGCCCCCACGTTTAAAACCCTGGTGCCACTACTGGTTCCCATAATATCAAAACTTCATTCCATCATGGCACAGGATATGATCTCACTATCTAGTTGCCAGATTGCCTTGCGAAGTAGGCCCACAGTCCCAGTGCCATTCCTGTTCTAAATACGTAAATACTGTGGAATCCCTAAACTGGTGCTCTGGCAAGTCAGAGACTTACTTGTAAAAATAAAGAGATGTTGCAATTGCCACCCTCGGCACGACACATAAATTTTTTAGTTTCTTTCCAAACTTGCAGGGTCAAGTTGGTAACAGGCGGAAATAAATGTCCAATACGAACATGCAGTACTCATTAACTATCTCATTAAACCTGAAAACAAGCATAACATTCAGAGTTTCCGAATCACACACCTGAAGTGCAAGTTTGGCGATATTGAATCTTTTGGTAATTTAATTAAGAGTTCGTTTCAGTGAACACAACAGCTTTCCCCCATCACCTCGCCATAATATTGAATGACAAACTTCTAATCAAAGCGTTAAAGGTGGCATATAAAAGAACCAATTTTTCTATCAAATAGTACAATGTATGATGGATTTAGGTGTGAATTGAATTAAATTTGGGGCACAAAGTAAACTTTTCCACTCATTTTCCCTAAATTTGAATGACAGCAATTCACATATATCTCCACATTTTTACATCTCCCTAGATACGCATTGAATTTTTCCTGAAAACGATTTCTATACGTTGGCGCTCTTGTCAATAAGCATCAAGGTATTGCTTTTCAAATTTGAAGAATATAGTATTTCAAAGATAAAAACTTGAACTTTCAACTCAAATAATGCAACTCATTAGTCCCAAACAGGCGGGTGGCCAGGCTTGTGTTATGGGGTGTTGGTGTCAAGGGGGAGTTTGGGGGCACGTAATGAGGGAAAAGTTTAAGGATAGGGAGAAAAACGCTGTTTTAGGTGGGTTTTTTATTGCAAGGTTCCGTTATGGGGGGGGGGGGGGTTCTAACCCCCCAGGCCCACCCCGTGGCCATGCCACTGGTCCCAAATACAAAACAAGTCAGTGAGCCATAACTGGAAAAAAGTCCGTGGTAGGCTCGACTTGAACCAATTGGTCAGAACTTGGCCCGTAAAACTCCACCTAACCGGCATACAACCAATATTGTACACTTTGGGTTCTAAACGTTACATTGGGGACTGTGCCAACAACATGGTTAACTAACTTGGTTAACTACATTTTGCCTTTAACTTTGGTTTTGAAAGGTCAATTGAGTAAGGCACACCACTTCCTCCACCCACAACTTTTTCCTTTCCGTTGTGCCTTTCACTATTAGATAAATTAGTAGTTTTTAGGAAAAAATAATGGGAAAGAACAGGATGATTCAGACATGTACAGGGTACAACGAATAAGAGTCAATGGACTTTTTACTATTCCTCTCCATTTTCATTTCAGTGGGGAATTTTCTCATGAAGAAAGCAATAATCACATGTTGAAAAGTTCAATGGATGCAATCTTCGGCCTATTTTAACTTTGCTGCACTACAAATTATATTCATTTTTGATGATGGTTGTAGGTCGGTTGACTTTAGACGGTGTGTTCTCTGCATTAAGTCATTACCTAATTGAGTTCATATTCCATTGCGAAGACATAAAGAGACTTTGGTTGTTTTATAAAAAAATATTTGAACATGAAACGGTGAGATAGAATTACTGATTATTTTGCTTTATCAGTCATGCCTTGTATGCTTTTTCTAGCTGTTTTGGTCTGTGTGTAAGATATTGTCAGTCTCTGAAGAATAGCCTTACCGTGGGGATGGACTGTTCCGTACTCAAACTTCCTTTTCAAGTGGTTTAATTTAATTTTGTACTTTGGTTATTTTTCTGTACCTGTCAGGCAGGTTTTTTATGCACTGCTCCAGCATTGCCAGTCGACAGGTAAATAAAATTTAAATTCGGTCTTTGGAAGGTAGGAGACGTTTTTCGAGATTGATCGCATCTGTCCTTAAACTGCTGGCGGTACCGACCTACTTATCAAAGTATTGTTGAGGATAAGCCACTTGCCTAAGCATTAGTTGTCTTGAATGAGATGGTGCTCCAAGAATGACATTGAAGCGGTGCCGCGAGTAAAGGAAGGAAAAAACCTTTGCAGCAATTATACAGCTTATCTTCATCTCTTCCATCTCCTTCCAAATAACAGATCTCTGTTCCAATCACATAATTTGGATCTATTGTGTACTTTCCTTATTGTTAAGAATAAACAGCCAGACCGTGCTATTTTGGTTACAATAACAGGGTTTAACATCCTTATAATTTTCCAACATTGTATATGAACATTTTAATTTTTGCTGTAAACAGAAAAACAAACAGGCACGTTTCCGTGTTTAAAATTTTCGTGCATGTCAAAATGTTTATATGTACGCTACAAATTTTGTTAAGGATTCTAAGGTTTACAGTATGTGCTCTTCAAAAATTAGAAAACGAATTGACCCACGTAAATTTATCACCATCTTCTGTACTTTCAAACAGTAGAAAATCATGTTCTGTATTGTAATTAGTAGTACTCTCTATTTATTTACCTAAAAAATACATGTAAAATTGTTATTTGCTCAAAACTGTACAGCTGTAATTAGTGACAAGGGCAAAATTACAATGCATCTTCTTTATTATTGTATTAATAATTTTTACCTTGAACAGAATGACAATAAGCCATACCGTATATTTACTCTCTCATATTATTTTTTCGGTGTTTCTTTTTCTCTGGCCGATCAAAATGCACATCACGAACCACGATTCCTACCCTGCTGGCCTTAGGCTATAATTCAAAGAAGCAAAACCCCAATATTCGTTAACATCATTAACAGGGAAGCTTTTACTTATACTTAGGAACACCCCAAGAAACGGTCACTTCTTCAATGTCTATGTTGAATCTGTTCGTAGATGTTGGTCTGAGGCCAACGTAATTATTTTAAAAGTAAGCCATAAAACTACAGAACTGACAGATTTTGAAATTAATATTCCGTTCGGAACCAACTTGTTTTATTAAACTTCATCTACATCGATGTACTAAACTTTGCAATAGCAAGGTTCCATTAATTGTAATGTATTATGATCAGACGCCATTTAGTATTTCAAAATAATGAACGTTTTACTTTTGGTTACAGCTATAAATGTTACAATGTTAGCTTTAATGGTTTCATTTCCGCATTTTCCAATGATAGATAGCATTTTGTAATGATAGATAAACTTTTATAGAAAAAGGAAAACTTTAATTAATCTTAGATGGAAGTGTTGTGGTACCAAGCAGTTATTTGTAAAAAAAAAAAACTAATATGAGCAAGGAAAATCTTCTGATGAACTATACAATCTACTGAAAAGAAAAGTTCGGTTATTACTTTTTTACTATGATGATATATTTTCAAAAATAGACAGATGTCTACATGTAGAAATGAGGCACTTTTGAAGAAACCGAAATCGTCCAAAAAAGATTATCATCTTGATATTCAGTTTAATGCTATTAAAATTTTATGCGTAGAAAGCAACTTGTTGAAAAACGTTCCCTCATGCTCATTTCATGACGTTGACATCTGGATATATCTTGTTGGTCATTTCAGTGCCGCGTAGCAATATTAGAGACCTAATCTGTCGTTCTATCTCTTGTTTTAGAAAAAATGCAATCAGCTTGATACATTTTATGTGAACCCAGGAATGTATTGTCAACTGTGAAGTAACATCAAAACTATTAAAGACGTAACATTTGTATATTTGCTTTGAGAGCAAGTATGGGTAATAACATTGGTTTACTTCACTTGTATCTTTACCCTTTTGTGTAGCAAGTATGGAGTCAAGGGTGGTTGTTGTTTTAATTTTGATGTTTGTTTTTAGTTAAAACTTTAAGAAAAAAGTTATAATATGATGTATTTTTTCTGTGGCTTCTAAAGTCATCTTTAAACAAATCCTGCATGAATATTTCTTTTATCCCATTACTTTAACTGTATACGTAGTTTTTTTAAACTTGTAACGTTTAGGAGACAAAATAAAAGAGCACCAGTGATGGTCTTAAGGGCACGGGATGATGTCAGATTTTTCTTTTCTGCACGAAAATATTAATTCTACAATAAATACATTATTATCTAAGCTGAGCGCCACCATCAGTTGGTGTGGAGAGGGAAGAAAATATTGAAAAGTTACTACTTCTCAGACGATCGAAAAGGGATGGTCCCTTCCCCTTTGATTTTTTTGTAGAAGTTGGTGTCCTTACATGCAATCTGGTACCACATATGCTACCTTCTGTGAGGAAGGGGGTTGGGTGGCATGGCCCAATGTCCCTCCCAAGTGCACTCAGGTAAGAAATGGATACATACATAAGTGAAGTTATCTATACGTCTTAAAATGTACGAAACACTTCATTTTTCAATTTTTACACATCATTTATCCTATTTAAATAAAAATAAGAACAAAACATTTTTCGCCGGTCTCTAAGCCAGACCAGGACAATTTCCGAGACCGCAAGGTCCGAGACCAAGACCGAGACCACAGGGTGAGGAAACCGAGAACGAGACCAGAGAAAACCGGTCTCGAGCACTACAGCACTGCTCAAGAGACCTTGAGGAGCGATCCATCTTGCATATGAAGATTTCTGTTGTTATGATCTGTGCCCAGACCGTCTTAACCCGTCAGGTAATCTCAACTGGTGTCTTAAATCTCCAGACAGAGAAGGCAGTACCATTAAAATTATATGAGACGTAAAGCGTTTCTTTTTTTAATGCATGCGTTCAATAGTCTCTCTTAGGTTGCAAAGTTTGCGCTGCGAACTACGAGGGCTCTGGGGGGTATCGAAAGGGACTAGTAATGGAAATTCATAAACTAAATAAGTGTAAACTATGTCATTTTTATTTAAGATCATCTAATTATTGCTGAAGCAGGTTGCATCGAGACATGATGTTGTATAGAGTGTTATGTCATTAAAACAGCTACCGTTTCGATGATTAGACGGTTGTTAACAAATAGTTAAATCTGCTTGATTATGTTGTGCCCGCCCACCTTCCGAAACTTGCAAAAGGATGGGAGAATTGATCAAAATCTAACAGCCGAATAAATAGTAATTTTGAAATTCAACAAAAGGACCCATTGTTGAATAGTTGGACATGTACTGTTTTGTTACATCCGAATGTATGAGCCACAGTAATGATCACAATTCACCCTTGTTTCTATATGCATAGAATACATCACTTTTAACCAGTTTCAAAGACCAAGTTGCCCTTTCTTTTGAAGTGCAAAGAAAGCAAGAGGGCAATCCGCGGAGTTGCTGATCTCATCGCTAGTAAACGCGGGACTTAATTCTATCAAGCTCCTTTGGGGATTTTAGCTACACAAAAACCTCATGCCAAATTTGATATGCTAGAAACGCGTTCCAGAATTGAAAATAATGACGTCAGCGTGTTTTAATTTGGCTTACAGGATGTTACTGATCATACGCAGTAGGTGTGTTACCGATACGCGCGCACGATAGAACCTTGGCAACAATTGTTGCACAATTTACTCCTGGATGAAAAAATAGAGAAACGCGCAACGTAGTGACGTCGATACATGACCTCTGTGAGGAGCTTGCGCCAAAGGTCAAAAAGTCAAATTCAGTAATGATAAATAAATCACCCGTGTCTATATGCGTAGTATACATCACGTTTAACCAGTTTTAAAGGGCAAATTGCCCTTTCATTTGAAGTTCAAAGGAAACAACGTCGACCGTAGGTACTTTCCAGAGCCTTCATAATCAAAACGTGGGTCTTATTAGACTGTATCAGCTCTAACATTATCATCCCACAATGTAACATTTTTTAACTTACTTTTAAAAAGTCTTTCGAACAGCCTGTGGATTTTTCCAGCTGAAAGGAGAAAAATTCTAACTCGATAACTGTATTTGTTGGTGATGTTATTGTAGTGACGCAATCAAGACTGTTCGGATATTGGTTGGGGAAGTTTGGCGAGAAAAATGGTCTTAAGTCTGTTGTAGCTGTAATTTCCCCTGTGCTGCATATATCTGTAAAGAAAAAACTGTGGTTTCACTGGGTGCGCAAAAAAGGAAAATTTCTGAAAATTAAACGGGATTAACTTTTGTACATTTGCCTTTTTTAAGTCAGCGGACAAAATGACTTAAGTTTGAAAAATATTGTAACGTACTTGCGATGAAAAAAGTAAAGACCTTTTCGCATGTAAACGTTAGTTTAAATCGACACTGGTATATTATTGGAAACATTTCTGAAGCAAAGCGGTCAGTGTTTCCAACGATTGAGACTGGAATAATCATCTTTAATCGGGTTTCTATATTTCCGTACTAACTACTTCCTGATTGGTTTTGAAACGTAGTTAAACTGTTTTAAGGTTATGAAAATGGAATGCCACGTATTGGAAGCGAGGCATGCAAACAGGAAGCTTACATCATGCGTTGTATAGCTTAGTTCTTTTTTTTTTCTTGTTTGGGATTTATTCGTTTCATAATGGGTTTTCAACTTGTAAGTAATTTGCCACATCAGGACATCAATAATCCCTGGTCATATCGTATTATCTACTGATAAGATCATAAGTAATGGTGATTTGAAAATCGAATAAATTGTTAGAGACTTGTTATCTTCGACACCTTGAAACCCAATAAAAAAGCTGTGTATACGCATACTGTATGATCATAAAACATGAACGCTCGTGGGTGTTAATCCTCGAAAGACAGCAGGACACGTCACCCCTGTTCTCAACTAACTTTTGTTCGACATCAAGTTCATGTGTGAAGTCAATTGAGTTTGAAAAATAAGAAGCATAATGAAAATGTGTTCATCTTACCAACATGGTTAGTAGTTTGATTTGGTGAAAAAGTTGTTCCCATGCAGGGCTGTAGATTCTCCCGAAATAAGCTTGAGATTCACTTGAAATCCCAAGCCCCTACCAAAACACCCCATGAATGTGGGCTTCTCCCATGGGACCCTTATTATTCCATATGCATTTACCTTTAAGGACCCATATTGGCCTGCTTCCTTGGACTTCATTAACAAGGATTTATACATGACCGATTGTGCGAAGAAATTTGGAACGACTGAAGTTTTGTCTGTTCAATTATTCAATAATTAAGATCATTCAAATGGTACATTAGGTATCCTGTCTGATGTTCCATGTCTATACGGCTGCATAAAAAGGGGGAATGTTGGGGTCACCTTTTTCTTTAATTCTAATAAAATTCGCATTGGAACCAGAGGTGTGTTTCTTAAAATATAGGCTTTCAACTTCATCATATATTAAACTCAAAGTAAACTTATAAGTGTCCATGTCATATCACCTACTCATGTAAACGAGAAATTCTTAAAACGTCACCAATTACCTCATCCCGTGTTATCAACTATCACTAAACAAATGGCAGGGAAGTTTTTTTTTTACTAATGTCGTCATCGGTTGACTCCATATTTGATTATTTCAAGGTCGATATACACGCGGTTGATGAAAAGATGAATCAATTCGTTGTTCATAATTGCCATCAGATGATATAACTGAGTACAAGCTAACTACGGTTAAAATTTGCTAACATAAAAACCAAATTCTTAAATGAAGTTTATCATTCAAATATGGAAAATAGTTTGCCTAAGCCTTTCCTTAAACGCTTTGCAGACATGTGCAAAAAGGGAAGTTAAAGGCCACTTTTGAAACAGATTCCATGTTCAAGTTACTTTTGGAAGTGAATGACCTTGGGTGTTGGGTTTTTGTGCAGCATTTTGAGAAAACTGGAAATGCGCCACCAGAAAAATAAACTTACCGTCTAAGATTTAAAAAGATTTTTCTAAACCAGCCAACAGCAAAAAAAGTTTCTAGTGGACTATCTGTTAATATGTATGTAGTTGTTTTGAGATTAACCGTCCCCACTTTATTATTACTATGAACCGCTTATTTAAACCTTTGCAGGACAAAATTGAGTTTATGAACATCAGAGGCATTGCATTTCGCGCAAGTGACAACGTAAAGAATAATTTACAGGGAACATCATTATTGGAAACTGTTTGTTCATGTTTAAAAAACCAATTCTCTAAATATACTAAATTCAAGGACATCAATTTCGTACAATTTCAGGACATACATTCAAAGTATGAAATCTTTACGGATTGTTTTATCTTTCTTGGTCTTTTTTTCTGGTGAATGAAATTTCGGTAAGTTCCTTGTTAAAGTTGCAAAGTTTTTAAAATACTTACATTGATGTGAAATGACGCTTACGAATTATGCATTTAGGGTACAAAACGAAAGTTGGTGGTGCTTTAAACGTACACGGTTTCATTTCCATACCAATAATTTTGTTTCTATTGTACTGAAGATGAACAACTTGCTTCCTGATAGCTTCATTACATGACTTATCTTCTCATCCCAGATAGTTCTAATTTCCCTAACCTACTAACTTAAAGGCAGTCAGTTCTCTCACCCCAAACATTTCCAATTCTCCTTACCTTTTTACTGAAGCCCCTCCCACAATTGTCTGAAATTCATCCTCATCCAGACACAATCTCAGTTTATTGCTTCAGGGTGAATATAGAAAAACTCAATTTATAAAATCAAAACACTCTCAGTACCGTTCATGTTGTGTAATATAAGCTTTGGCACTCTGCATTGTTTAAATTAGTTGTCAATCAAAATGCTGAGCCAATTGAGAATTTTGGTACCCGGGTACCGTGACCATAAACTGTAGTTTGGGGTGAAAGGTTGGCCCTTAAGCACCTCCAACAACTGTGTTAAACTCATCGTCATCCAGACACAATCTCAGTTTATTGCTTCAGTATACAAGACCCAAATGTGTAATAAAAACGCTCTCAGTACAGTAACTGCTGTATAGTATGAGCTACAGTACCCCCTTCCTTTTTTGAACTTCCTGTCAATCTGCGGATGATGCGGAGAAATATACAAAGATGTTGGCCTAGTATTATTGACAACCTTTCGTTTTTGTTTAAAACGTATTAAGAATAATTCATTGTTGATTTCAGTTATAAAAAAAAAAATGTCCATGGGGAAACGTTCTTTCCCTCTTATCCAAAATCAGTCCATTTTTTTGAGTACTTCTTCCTATGTAGTGTAGATAGTGCAGATAGTGTGTATACTGTGTTATGTACATAACATGTGGTCTGCTCTAGATCTTTTGATTTTAATGTAAAGAAAAATCAACATTTGAGAGTTTAGCTCTCTCTCTCTCTCTCAGAAGCAAATTTTCTTTGCGTGATAACTGTGTTTATGACCAAAATCAACAGTCAGGTCACCCTTCACGGGAAACCTCCCGACGTCCTCTCCATTTTCTCGTCTCAAAACTTCAAGTTTATTACAAAGTATGTTTACCATAATGGTGAATCTGTTCAAAAAATCTTTTAATCGATGAGAAAAACGACAAAATTTGCCATTGATTTAATTTTAAATTTGTTCAGTATCCAGAAAAAATGTGTTAATTTCAACTTTATAAAATTTATGCTGGAATTTCTGAAACGAAGAAGTATTAAAATTATAAATTGAAACAAAATACACTCATTATTCAAACAATTTTGGGGATCATTTGCGATACGAAATTGGATATTATTAACGCAAATCCAATATTTCACAGAATTTACGTTATTTTTTCAACCGTTGATCTTTTATTCTTTGCTTGATTCTTTTGCAGGGGATATCAGTTGTAAATCATTACTGCGAGCAGCTACTTTTCCAAGATTCATTAATTCGGCTAACTTTCCAAGAAATTATCCCAATAATATCATGTGTAGAACAAGTATTACTGCGCCAGTGAGATCCGTGATAGAACTCTACTTTCATGCCTTCAGTCTACAGGATTTCAAGAACTGCGGGAGGGACTCTTTGGCGGTAAGGTTTTATTTCATTAAAAGTAAGATCAAAAACAGTGTTGGAAAAGGCTTTTAATTTGCTTTAAGAAATATCTAGAAAGTTTCATTAGTTATCTACAGTACTGAAATTTGATATTGCGATTGAAAACAGGGTTTTGCAGGTGATGTTTATCAAGTCCGGACCCACTTTCTTTTTACCCCCAAAATTTTTGATACGCCAATTTCGAAAACATGCATCACAAAGGTGGTTATACGTACAAGTCAGGTGTGCCTTGCCGTCAAACCAAATTAACCATAGCGTGGACGCTTCCTCACAAGTTCATAAAATTCCATCTTTTTAAATTTGAATCGAGTTTTCATGTATCAATGATAAAGATGCACATAGATACATCGACGTCACTTGATAGCTGCTGGTTACGGGACACCCTTAATAGAGGTAAGCCTATGTGGAAAAAAATCTAACCTTAGAGGTTTCATACCCAAGACCGTCAGGGGTTGTGGAGTAACAGAGTGTGGCCTCTTCCAGCTGTCGCGCACCACTGTGATTCACATATGCATTGGTTCCAATCCCGCTCGATTTACGTAGGTCTTCTGCGTTACTCTGGCTTTTCTCTCCCTTAGCATTATGCTTGCCATTTAAATCGGTTGCCCAGCCGACATAGTCGTTGCGCGTCGAACCGAAGCTCCTCGGGTGGAGTACCGTAGTTAATTAGCTGACTTTGCCCTGCATGTCTGTTGTGTCGCTACTCCCACTCTCCCTTACCAACCCAATGAAAATCATGGCGCCGAAAGTAGCGTTAAATCCCTCAAAAACGAAAATCCCTTTCTTTCATTCACTGCTAATATTGTCCAATTTCCATTCATTTTCATTTTAGGAAATTCCGTCTTTTCATATGCTAAAGTACACAAAATTTCATTTCAGGACCTTTGAAATTGCAAAAAATTTCAAGACGTAAGGGGATACCCCGCCACTCATCACCCCCACCGAGGCCAGGGACCACAATTTGGGCTCCTCAAAATTTTGAAATCTATTAGGCAAAGAAAAATACTTTTTTCTCTTGGCTCTTAGCTTATAGTGTTGTTTTGAATATCTTGCGATGCGAAATTCTTAATTTTGTTGTGTTCTCCTTTCTAAAGCTATTGAATAACTCCACATTTTGGTCTATTCATTCATTTATAATCTTCTAAGAGATAGGATGTAATTGGTTGCTATAAACGTGGAAGATTACGTTTCTTCACGCAATATAATATCCTTTCTATACAATTTAGGTTTTTGATGGGATTTTTGGTGGAACACGAATTTTACAGCATTCATGTGGCTCTTACTTCGTTTGGCCCCATTTCCCTGATAAGGTTGTCTCGACGAGTAATTCGATGACACTGCAGTTTATAACTGATAAAAGAATAACATCCACTGGATTTTCTGCAACCTACTTGGCTGGTTAGTACGGACAGTGTTATAAAACAGTAGTAATGGAGGCTTCCGAGGTCTTTTTAAAATTTTACAATGTAGTTGGAAGTACTGTAATAAATAGTTTTCGTCGGCCTTCACATTATCTATTTCCAACCGCACCTTCACGTCAAACGTACACATCCTGCCCCAAGTCCATCCAGTATTTTCTTATTTTGAAGCAGTATTTTATTCTTATAAATTTCCTCTTGTCTCTCATTTAAGTATCTTTTATTTTATTTTTGGATTTAGATAAACTCTGGGTTAAGGTAAAACAATGAATTACTAATCCTTAATTTCCCAATTCACTGGGAAAATATTGTCACATGATTCTTTAGCGCCGTTCATTAAACAGCATAGACTAATAGACTATTTCAAATGACTGCATTTCCCCTTTAAACGTTTCAAGCATAAATTTCATTGAATATAATATATTAATCTTTTGTTTTCCAAAGTGGATCCTAAGCCATATGTTTTTGTTATCGCTCACCCCGACGACCAACGGTTACGAGTTTAACATCGACACAGTGCTCGGAGCTTTGAAATTTCTCCTGCCGATTACAGTACCCTTTATCCGTTGACTATGACCCCATATCAGAGTTCATCTTTTATTCTGATAAAGTTGCCTTGAACATTGGAAAAGTAACATGAAGACTTTGCATTCAAAGATTCTGCATTCTAAATGCATCTCCCGTAAGTTTTAAAAAATGTTTTACTCAAAGCGGCAAAGTTACTCAACAATCCTTGGGTATTATTGTATATTCTTATTCTCTTCTTATATCAAGCGTATTGATAACAAGTGTTACCAGAAAATTTAAAATTTATCACACATCTTGCTTCAGTTATTGCTCAACTAAAACATATTTTTACTCAAGTAAATGTTGGATCGTACCAATTGGAAAAGACTTCATGTGATACTCACAAGGGTTAGCTTTTGTACTCTTATAACCAATAGTGGCCTATACAATTATGCAATTCAGGTTAAAAAGTGAGCGCATGTTGAATGTAACTGCATCTTAAAGCTGTGCATTTTTTGGTAGCACATTAGGTAGTACCCATATGCAAGACTAAACATTCTTCACTGCAATGTAACAATCTCGGCGTTAAAAAGGTGATCACGGATCTTTTTTAATAGTTAAAGGTCAATGTACAAATGTGGTGCAAAATTGCAGTAATTGGAAAAAGGGTTAAAAAACAAACTTTGATTACAACTTTAAGACTCTGAATTTTGAATATGATTAACTTTAAGCTATTAAAGATGCTAGAGAACAAAGGATGACAGACTATGTAGGTATATTTTTGTGGTTAATGTTAAAAGGAACCGAAGTCTAAATAATTAAAAAAGAACCGATTTCGGAAGTCAAAGCTCTGAATGCAAAAACAAAGCGAACTCTTCAATTTTGTCCTAGGTTATGTTAAAATTAAGATGCAGAACATAATAATAACGTCGGCTTTCTGGTAAGACCGCGAATTTTAAATGCAAACAGCAAAATGCATTTTGGAAATTTAAAATATAGGCACGTTTCAAATATAACTTTATAATACAGGGCCGTCCAGCTGAATGAAAAGCCGGCAGTGTGTTGAGATGATCACTTTCTATGTGAGCAATAATTACTATCCTATCTCTGAACACGAATTTGTTGTTCTCAGATTATATCAAGGGACTATTCTTCCTAAACAAGTTGAATTGAGATGATAGCAATATTTTTGATATAATTTAAACTACCCATGATGTTAATATATATATAAGGTCGACTACTGCGTAGCACTGGTAAAGTGTGAAGGTAAACAGATTGGAATGATAAAAAGTGCTAAAATTCGGAAGAAAGCTTCGCAACGTTTCGGGTATGTACCCTTCATCAGGCGGCAAAATAATAACTGATCCAAAAAACGATATTCAAAAGAAACAACAAACGCGCGCCGATACAACTCGATCGGCGCGTGTGCAACGGCCAAGCACCTACGCCAACCCGTTGTGTGTCTTGTTGTGTCCCCATCAACTCTTTACAAGATGGGAAAGATCTCTCTTTTTTTTTACCTCTGCTATGTTATTGCAACCTCCTTTTTTTGCTACTGTATTAGTTTTTTGTGTTTCAGTAGTCTGATTGTTGTTTTTTTTTCTTCTCAGGGAGTGCACGTTTTCAAGCCCCCCGGGGTTTTTGTGTACTTCCTTTCGCTTTTATATGTCCTTATATTCTTTTGTTGAGTTTATACTCTATATGTGTATGTTTATATGTAAAAGCGATAAAACAATAAACGAAACGAAACGAAACAATCGTCTCTAAGTCCCTGAAGTGCTGACGCACTGGTAACAAACGCACTACCCATGACAACATCCATCCAGTAAGCCAAACCAAAACGCGCCGACGTCATGTGTACAACCTCTTTACAAAGGAAATGCCAATAATGAAATGTTTGCCTACTTCGCGACGCAATTTTAAACAGAGCTAAACGACGCAACCGTGCAAAATAAGTTAAAAGTGATGACGCGATTAAAAATTAAAAGTAACAATAAATACACGCTAGGCGATTATGATGTCATTATGAACGGACTATGCAAGGAAAATTGAACACGATCAATTTAAGTCCAAGTTCGGCAAACAGTCCGTTGTAAAAAAAAAACACAATCTATAACAGTTCAAGTTTGACGTTCAGCCCGTAGGGAGCTAGAGTTCCTAGCCTTACTATCAGTCGGTTTTCGGCAGTAAGACGATCACGGTCGGAACCTCTGCATGGGATGGCCGCCGTGACCATCAGATCCTGTATAGAACAGGCCGATGGGGGGTTAAAATGGTTGGCAACCGGGTAACCTGGAAGGTTTTGCCTAATGGATCTCAGGTGTTCAGTAACCCGATCAGCTAATCGAAGTTAAGTTTCACCCACATACATCATGGCACAGCGCTTACAAGCTAGGATATAAACTATTTTAGTAGACGTACATGTAAAATGATGTTTAACGTCGAAGGAATTGTTGTTGGGACCTACAACAGACAGAAGCTCGTCTTTGCTAACAAGTTTACAAGTATTACATCTACTACGGTTACAAGGAAACGTCCCTGCCGGATGTATCATAAAGGGTTGGGGATGTGAGGCCCGAACCAAGTGACCTGAGATGTTTTTCTAAAGGCCTAAAGGCCTAAAGGCCGTAATAGGCGGTAATATAATTTGTTCACCAATACTACCCGATTTTAAGTTATTTTCTCTATTTTTGCTTCTGTTTATACTAAGTTTTCCCTTTTCCCTTATCTCCTATATAGTATCCTGAAGAAGGCCGATACATACTGGCCGAAAGCTTGATTAAATCTTTATATGATTGTAAGTAACGCGAAGCTATGTCTGCCGAGTTTTTATTTTTCTGTTGTCTCACTCTCGGGACCTCCCGTTTTCTAGTGCGGACGCTCTAACCACTGAGCCATGAAGCCAAGTTGGTTCGGCCTTTGTTCAAATAACAGATGAGGCAACTCGCATTTTACCTCCTGAGCGGGCGCCTAATTTTTTGGAACAGCACTAGTTCTCGTTTGACACAAGCCCAACCAGAGATCAAAGTTGATGTTATCCAGCTGAACACAATTGTGTACTCGCCAGCGCTATCTATCTATCTATCTATCTATCTATCTATCTATCTATCTATCTATCTATCTATCTATCTATCTATCTATCTATCTATCTATCTATCTATCTATCTATCTATCTATCTATCTATCTATCTATCTATCTATCTATCTATCTATCTATCTATCTATCTATCTATCTATCTATCTATCTATCTATCTATCTATCTATCTATCTATCTATCTATCTATCTATCTATCTATCTATCTATCTATCTATCTATCTATCTATCTATCTATCTATCTATCTATCTATCTATCTATCTATCTATCTATCTATCTATCTATCTATCTATCTATCTATCTATCTATCTATCTATCTATCTATCTATCTATCTATCTATCTATCTATCTATCTATCTATCTATCTATCTATCTATCTATCTATCTATCTATCTATCTATCTATCTATCTATCTATCTATCTATCTATCTATCTATCTATCTATCTATCTATCTATCTATCTATCTATCTATCTATCTATCTATCTATCTATCTATCTATCTATCTATCTATCTATCTATCTATCTATCTATCTATCTATCTATCTATCTATCTATCTATCTATCTATCTATCTATCTATCTATCTATCTATCTATCTATCTATCTATCTATCTATCTATCTATCTATCTATCTATCTATCTATCTATCTATCTATCTATCTATCTATCTATCTATCTATCTATCTATCTATCTATCTATCTATCTATCTATCTATCTATCTATCTATCTATCTATCTATCTATCTATCTATCTATCTATCTATCTATCTATCTATCTATCTATCTATCTATCTATCTATCTATCTATCTATCTATCTATCTATCTATCTATCTATCTATCTATCTATCTATCTATCTATCTATCTATCTATCTATCTATCTATCTATCTATCTATCTATCTATCTATCTATCTATCTATCTATCTATCTATCTATCTATCTATCTATCTATCTATCTATCTATCTATCTATCTATCTATCTATCTATCTATCTATCTATCTATCTATCTATCTATCTATCTATCTATCTATCTATCTATCTATCTATCTATCTATCTATCTATCTATCTATCTATCTATCTATCTATCTATCTATCTATCTATCTATCTATCTATCTATCTATCTATCTATCTATCTATCTATCTATCTATCTATCTATCTATCTATCTATCTATCTATCTATCTATCTATCTATCTATCTATCTATCTATCTATCTATCTATCTATCTATCTATCTATCTATCTATCTATCTATCTATCTATCTATCTATCTATCTATCTATCTATCTATCTATCTATCTATCTATCTATCTATCTATCTATCTATCTATCTATCTATCTATCTATCTATCTATCTATCTATCTATCTATCTATCTATCTATCTATCTATCTATCTATCTATCTATCTATCTATCTATCTATCTATCTATCTATCTATCTATCTATCTATCTATCTATCTATCTATCTATCTATCTATCTATCTATCTATCTATCTATCTATCTATCTATCTATCTATCTATCTATCTATCTATCTATCTATCTATCTATCTATCTATCTATCTATCTATCTATCTATCTATCTATCTATCTATCTATCTATCTATCTATCTATCTATCTATCTATCTATCTATCTATCTATCTATCTATCTATCTATCTATCTATCTATCTATCTATCTATCTATCTATCTATCTATCTATCTATCTATCTATCTATCTATCTATCTATCTATCTATCTATCTATCTATCTATCTATCTATCTATCTATCTATCTATCTATCTATCTATCTATCTATCTATTTTCAATGGGAATACGTAACAGTATGGTAAATCCCCCAAAACCATACGTAGTACATGTAATTACTTAAATGTATACGAACTTACGTACACGTATCCGTTAACACAAATGTATGAGGGGCCATTGAAAAAATGTGTATGCATATCTCAAAACGCAAAGGGGAAATATATTCTTATGTATTTTATTGTTTTCTTTTCGCCTTAACGTTCTGACGGTATACCGATTTCCCCCTACTGGTCGATCCAGCGTTATAAATATATATATATATATATATATATATATATATATATATATATATATATATATATATATATATATATATATATATATATATATATATATATATATATATATATATATATATATATATATATATATATATATATATATATATATATATATATATATATGTATGAAGAACCCAGGTTCATATTTCGATTTTCGGTACAATGCAGAAGTAGGATACCTACTTTTTTAAGAGCACATTTGGCTCACGTTGACCTTATTGCAACGATGGTGGTGCATTTCTGTTCTGTCACATCATTTACAACGGACCTGTAGTAATCGGTGCTTGCATTGGAAATCATGAAGATTAACGGGGGGGGGGGGGTATAGATAGCTTTGAGATAAGCTTTCTAGATAGATGTGTAAAACAGTGCCACAGACCCCTTTCCAAATATAACTACAAAGGATTGCAGGACTGCACTTCGCCGTTCGTCATTTCGCCAACGGTAAAATGACATTGACAAAAAAACTCGCACCAAAATTCTGTCCCACAATCCTTTTTAGTTGATTTTTGAAAAATGATCAATCGATATCTTAATACGAAATTGTAATATGAGTGCAAAAGCGCAAAAGGGCACAATCTGTCGTTCGTCTGCTCGTCCGTTGTTATTTAGTAAAATCAAAATGAATTTTCCGTTTAAAATGTCATCTTTGTTACTTTAAAAAGAATATTTATTGATACATTTTAAGGAAAAAGTTTCTATATTAGCCGTATAACCTTTGTAAATTGTGCCTTTTCACAGTAGTTATTATGTCCATACTTTTCAACGCACATTATCGGGTGGTACATCTTAAATATTATAAGGATGATTGCACTCTATGAACTAATGAGTAAAAAGCGTTGGCGCAAAATCCAAAGTGCTAAACACGCAATTTATTGCCCAACAAATGGGTAAAAATTCTACCCATATTTGTTGGGTAAATAAAGGTTGGGTAAAATTCAAGTGTTAGTAAAAGGGGTTCGGAAAGCTTTAAAGGGACCAACATTTGGGCAAAATGTAACTGAACAATAAGATGATTATTGAAAGATCAGTTAAGTTTTACAGATAATCATTTTAAGAAAAGTGGTTAATTGAGATCTTAAAGTTGAATACGATTGGATTCGGTTAATAAAAAGCTAGCGGTATAAAAGCCGTAAAACTCTGGACGAAACTACTTAAAGAGCAATGGTCGTATGGAAAAAAAGTTTTTACTTCTACGTTATCAATGGGAGAAGAAATATAAGTACTATTGAGTTTGTTATTTCAAACTACACGCTTCACTGTTAATTAACCAAGTACATCGTTGCTGGTGCCCCAACCAGTCTTGGTGGGGAAGCGGTGTAAGTTTTAGGGTACTTCGTTAAATCTCCTTCTTGCCCAAAACATAAAATTATATATATCAGGTTATATTGAAATCCACAGAGGTGCCCAACTGCAAAGCTTTTGGGCAAATGTGTTGGTACTAGTTTTAATCATTTGTTGGACAAAATAAGTTGGGTGAAATGGTTGGGCAATTTCTTTTGCCTAACTAATGAATAAAACACTTAACAAACTGAGTAGGGCAGTTTTTTACCCTATTCCGGTCAGGAGGCATACGGGACCATCGGTAGGGTAATTTTTTGCCCAGGTTGGGTAATCATTTTTAAAAATGAATTGAGATATGATTTGTTAGGCAATTAAACTATCTTTCTAAGAAATGTACTGTATAAATTTTAATAACTAAACTATCAGGTTATATTGAAATCCACAGAGGTGCCCAACTGCAAAGCTTTTGGGCAAATGTGTTGGTACTAGTTTTAATCATTTGTTGGACAAAATAAGTTGGGTGAAATGGTTGGGCAATTTCTTTTGCCTAACTAATGAATAAAACACTTAACAAACTGAGTAGGGCAGTTTTTTACCCTATTCCGGTCAGGAGGCATACGGGACCATCGGTAGGGTAATTTTTTGCCCAGGTTGGGTAATCATTTTTAAAAATGAATTGAGATATGATTTGTTAGGCAATTAAACTATCTTTCTAAGAAATGTACTGTATAAATTTTAATAACTAAACTTTCTTCTATCGATTCTTTCTCAATCACTTGTTTTCGTGGAGAATAGCATGCTGATTTAGAATTCAATGCCATTGGTGGACTTCGTCTTTTGCTTCAAATTTCGAGACCACCAAATTTTGACATCAAACTGTTGGTGCTGTTGACCAAGTTCTCAAATCTTGGGTTTCAAAAAAATACTTTCACCATGTCTGAGTGTTTACCAAGTTGTTTATCGCAGTATCGAGAACTGCCCAAACAAGCTATCATGTTATCTTTTTGTTTAAAACTTTGTCAGTAAATTGTGTTGAATTATGTTGCAAAAAGCATTCATCTTAATTATTACAGCAAAGAATTCCTTACCATGCGAAATATTTAACAAGGAATTCTTGATTGGCAGTTGTCATTGCATTAGATGGAATGCATTCTAACTGAGTTTTAAGAATTAGGGTAGGGATTAACTCTATCGTCAGTCAGTTTAGAAAATTTCTTGTTAAATAATGCTCATCGGTCCAAAGATTTAACATCACAGAGAATCAATTACAGAGAATTTTGTTGTTTACACTCTTTGCTTTCCTTTCTTTCTGTGCTGTTTGCCGCACACGTGAATATTGGAGGCTATCGGAAAACATTCCCGGTTGCATTTGTTTCCTTAACATATATTAAATATTCTGTTAGTATCATATTTCTGTATTTTATCATTATAAAAACACACACAGATATTTTCCTTTTTATATATAGTACTTCTAAGTTTTCGGAACATACAAAATTCTTTATTTTCAAAGTGCTTATTGGGAAGATAATCTTCGGCGTTCCTAATGAAAGAACCAAAGAACTAAAATAAACACATTCCAATAATTATCAAATTATTGCAATCCAGGTCCCCACAATTGGCATACCAATATGCAATTGTTTTCATAGCCTGTATAGTTTTGCGTAGTTTCAAATTTTCCATAAACGAATATTATGCAAAGGTTTTATAGATGCCCTGTTCGAAAACATTTTACTTTATTCACCATTTGTTAACCATAGAAGGTTCTTAGGGTGTTCTGAATTATCTTTGTCGACAAATTAATCAGTTAGAAGAGATTTAACGACACACCAACATCTCAGTGTTATGTAGTGTCAATCAACTCCGTAAATATCAAAGTTTAAATTTATTTACCAGGTGGGCCTATTGTTCAAGTTCAAATTTGGTTTCCCTTAAGTCGCTTCTTACAGCATGCGGAAAAATACCGTGGCAAATTCTAAAATCCCTAGCCCACAGGGGGACTTCGTAAACAAGAAATGTCTCCTATTGGTTACTGGACCCCGGTCAGACCACAAAGTTTTGGCCCCCGAGTCACTTTTAACCTCGAATAAGATGTGTGGAGTGGAATCATTAAGAACGAAAAAACAAGGAAGGTAGAAGGAGGATTAGAAAGCATCTTTGTAGAAACGTTTGGAAATATCAACTCGATGATCTCTTATCTAGTATTAAAAAATATAATTGGGCTTTTACTGAGACGACTTTCATAACTTAGTTCGCGTTTTACCGTACACTTGTATTTGATCGAGCTCGCAGAACGCTTTGATGATCAAAGGTTCCATGAAACATCTCATTCAATCAGTACGTGTAAGTTTGGTGCTTTTCTCTAAATGATAATTACAGCGGACTTAACTGCCCTTTCGTCAAGCCTTACATGCATAGTTATGTTTTTATTTTTGATATAGTTCGTTGGCAATATATCTTCTTGTGTGTTTAGAGATAAAGAGACTTTTGGGACCACATTTCCTATGTAGGAAGTTATTTATGTCTTATTTTCATGGCCAGTGGTGTGATGGTTGAAGGGCCTTTGTACTCCCCATTTTCAAAATCTTTCTGCATTATCTGGTGGAACAAATTACCTATATTTTTAACATGAGTATCGTTGAGATGTTTTTTATGGTATAATAACGAAAATAACCTTCCTCGTGCATCAACCATGGGAAGTTTTAGTGTTCATATTATGCGTACATATTTCTTGCTTATCCTAATGTCCTCTTTGGGATAATCATTATGTTCACTTTGCCTGTTAAATGACGTTAAACTGCATCCAGGTTGTGGCTTCTGTTCTGTTCAGCCAGTCTAGAGCAGGACCACTCAGTGTTTGCCCTTTGGAGGGCGTACGTGTCCATTTGGGAAGTTAAGCTCATTAAGGGAGCGGAACTCCTCCGGGAGTAATCGTTGGGTTTTCGCCCCTTGGCTCTTCGCCAAAGAGTCGTGGGGACTTTTAGAAAAAAACTTTTCCTGTTAAAAACTGGTTCTATTTCCTTATTCCTTATTGCTTGTTACACTATCTACACTTTAACACTTGAACTAAACTGAAGGAGAGGACGCTTTGCTTTATTTGTTATTTGGTACCTTTCCCATTTCCCATTTCCCGTAAAAGACAGTTCAGTTATTGCTTATATGACTACGATAACTCATTTCCGTGTATTCCATTTCAAGAGTCGACAAGACTCTCACTTACATTTCATAACAACGAGTTCACCGAAAACAACCGAGTGATTCAATCTCCTTCACAGTAAATAACCGTACGATTTGGTGGCTAACCGACATATATTTCAACATGGAAATCTGTGTTAAAGTTATTAGAAACAACACGCTGTACAAAATAAGGCGACGGAGAATCATTAATATTTTAGCAGTGTGGATGTACTTTGCAATGCAGAACACTGATGCCAGCAATGCTGAAGGTAAGTACCGCGAAGCAGCTACCGGTATAGCCTAGCTATGGGTAGGACTGTCATTACTTGGCGCGGAGCGTACAGCAAAGTTTTGGAATATCTCTGCTCAGATAGCCGTCCATGGCATTTCACAGGTATGAAAGTACTCAAGCAGTCTTTAACTTAAGCTTTCGTTTGCAATAAAATGCTCACTTGAATAAAAATGAGCAATTTGAAAAGTGATCAGAAAATTACCAAATAGCATGCAACTTTGTTGTAATTGGGTTCACGTGCAAATGTGTGTATGAGGGGCGGATGCAAAGACGACTCACCATCTCCTTTTTTGTTCGCTGTCCTGTGAGACGGGGTGAAAAGCAAAAGAGTGTTACCATTCCCGTTAAAAATGGTTTGCTGTTTCAAAGGGCCGAGATGTTAACTCGCACTCTTTACTGTTTTTTTTATACTAGATCCATGTGCTGTAAATTTCGTAAATTTTTATTCTGTCAGTGAATAGTCAGCCCTATTTCTAGTTGTGACAAAATCGAAATAAGAACATGCAAACCTACATTGCTTTGTAAGTCTATCTTGGCTTTTCATTATGAAAGTTAACAGCATTTTGCACTTTGGGCCAATGACCCTTACTTTTAACTTCACCCCACAAACTTCATGCGCACGGTTTAACAAGACATTTCCTAAATGGCTAACGATTGAGCTTATCTCTGACCTAATCCATAACTCGAACTGAATACAATAGACACAATACAAAAGAAAAAAACAACCGACAAACCCCTTGTTATACACTACACATCAGCCGAAAACTTCCTATGCCCCCCCCCTTCGGTAATTCCGTTTTTTGCTCTCTTTAATTTTATAACATCGTCTCACGCGTCAGCAAAATTTCGGTTGGGGAGGACTTTGCCCCTTCTCCCGCTGATGAAATGTGCCATTGCATACATTGGTCCTGTTTGAAGCTTGTTTGGAGAAAATCTAGAGGAATTGGAAATATAATTTATTGTAACTGTGTCTCTTTTGCAACTCATGTCCGAAGTCAAGGTCCACTAAAATGACAGAATATCCTATATCGGCACGAACAAATGATTACTATTAACGCGTATTTCAGGAAACGGGTATGTTACAATATGATTCTTAATGAAATGTAAGGCAGACTTGTGAGAAGATTTTTCACATTATATATATATATAATCTTTATTATTCTGCTTTGATTGTTCGATCAACACATATGTGTGTGACCAACAAGATTGATAGATATCCGAATATATTTCAATCCCACCTGGGATCTTCCTCAGCGGATTAGACGGAGAACGTACAGCGATTACAAATACACGGAAAACATTTTTATTATATATATATATATATATATATATATATATATATATATATATATATATATATATATATATATATATATATATATATATATATATATATATATATATATATATATATATATATATATATATATATATATATACATTATTCTAAACCAATGTGTTAAACTGTACCTTTCTCTGTGTTATTAGAAGTTAATATAACTGCATATCTAAGGTAAAATGTCACAATTTAGTAAGGAAAATATTGGTATTATCGAGAGTCATTCATCGAAAGGATAGAATACAAGACCTTTACAATTTAGGTGACTGTACTTATTTAAGTTCTGAAGATGATTAGAGCCGAAGATTTTAAGAACTTGCTGAAAATATTACCATCCAGATGATCAGCCATGTCCGAGGGCAAATCCGGTATGTCTATGCCCTCAGACATGGTAGTTACTAACCCCTAGTTGTGACAATTCTGAGGATTAGTTCTTGCATTGACACAATTTTGACATTCGTTTTGCAAACAGAAGCAAAGATATTACATCCTTATATCTGCAGATAAGATGTTCTTACCTTCCAGATATCTCCACACACATAGTTCATAAGGATTGAATAAAACATGCGTTAACTTTATAGGTTGTCGTATTACTTTGACACTGCATTATTGTCAAATCGTGGGAAAATGCCACTTCAAGGAATATGTTAAATAAAACAAGTCATCAATGCAATATGCTTCTGTCATATTTATAGTGTATGAATAACTAATCAAATTTTAATAATTGACAAATCAATATTTCACATCAAGATGAATGTAAATATAATTCATGTGACTAACAGCGATATGCGTTATCCGTCTTCTGGGTTAATGTGTCCGATCTGGCAGAACGTTCCCCATGGCTATTACCTCCATAAATCCAGACTTCCTTAGTTTGTGTAAATTGTCAGCAAGTGGCAAAGGTGTCTTGATACTCATGACAACATCTTGTTGGTTTAGTTTAATCGTTAATAAAATTAACTGTATGGTAGGTGAACTGTCAAAGCCACCAACGAACCACGTCCAATTATTGCTTTCTTCAGTTTAGGCGGTCTTTGTCTTTGAAAGACTACAGCGGAACTTTTATTACCACCTTAGAAGACGCGTCCCCGAAATACACTAGGATAAAGTTAGTTAAACCAAGGGTGTTTCACAAGATGTGACATAGGAATGACAAAGACCTGGCTACTGATGTAAAAAGGATAACAACCCAGTAAACAGCAGAAATCCCAATCAAAATTCACTAACACTTGACCATTTCACAGGGTGATTTCTGATTTTCCCCAAATAATGAATAATGCTAAATATGCAAATCTTGTGTGTAATGTTGAGAAAGGGACAGGCGATGTGTCGAAAACGTTATCCTTTGTTTTTGCAGCCTACATTTCAAAAACTGTTGTAACATGTCCTGAAGGTTTCATTTAGGCATATTGAATTGTGTCCTTGAAAATCATCAGTATCAATAACCGAGCCGTAAGGTATGAGTAAGTAAGAGATAATTAAGATAGGATAAACAAAAGGAATGTTAATACTGTGCAACCTTCCAAATCATTGGTTTTTAATGGGTAAGATGTTATTGCAGAAACATTCGAGATTTGATATATCAGAGATATATCTTAAGGACCATTAACGATATTTGCATTATTCCAAGGGATTTTTCCTAGAGTAACTGTACTTCTTAACTGCGAAATTAAGTCAGAGCTAGTGCCAACAGGTCACACTGACTTCCAAACACACTTCGCATGAAGACCTTAGGACATCTCAAACATTATACTGAAAGAGGATTTAATTTTTTGAAATGGAAAACTTAGCCTCAAGCAGGATTCGAACCAGCGACCTCCCGCTTACAAGGCGGATGCTCTGACCACTGAGCCATCGAGGACTATGTGATTGAGCGCGGTCAACTAATTATAAATACTGTTGGGTTAAGTTCTCCATTGTTACGTCATATATACATAATGTAATTTATCTAGTACTGTGTAACCCCACCAGGTAGACCCATAGTATCAGGTATCAATACCTCCACTGAGTATCTTTCTGCATATGTTGAAAACTTTTTGCAACCCCTAATTAAATCTATACCCAGTTATATTAAAAATACTACCCACTTCATCAGCAGTCTCCAACAAATTTCCCACATCCTGGCAGGTTTATTCTTGGTATCCCTTGATGTTTCATCATTATATACTAATATCCCACATGAGGAAGGGATCAAGGCCTGCCGGGAATTTCTTCTTAAACACCATTTCCCTAGCAAAGCTAATGACTTAGCGTCCCTAACAGAGTTCATCCTCAAAAATAATTATTTTCAATTTCTTGATGAAATTCACCACCAAACCAATGGAACCGCCATTGGTACTAAGATGGACCCAAGTTTCGCTTACCTTTTCATGGCTTCTGTAGAGCAACACCTCCTCGCGGCTTTCCCTAAGAATCCTTCTTTTTGTGTACGTTATATCGATGACATTTTTTTAATGTGGCCTCATGGCCTACAGGGATTACTTAAGTTCAAGGATTTTTAAAATTCTTTTCATAGTTCCATTAAGTGTACTATGGAATATTCTCAAACTCAATTACCGTTTCTTGATACGGTTGTGCATCTAACAGGCTGTTGCCTGCCTTAAGACTTCTTTATTTACGAAATACATGGACAATTCCTATTTACATTTTGGCAGTTTCCATCCTTCTCATATCAAACCATCGATCATTTTAAGTCAATTTCTGAGAATCAAACGTATCTGCTCTACTGAAGCAGACCAACTACGACACATGGTGGATTTTGCTGCATACCATTTACATAGAGGGTATACTTTTGGACTTATTGACTCTTACTTCAAAAAGGTTCAACTGTTAGAGAGGAACAATCTGCTCTGTTACCGTGCGTGCCAGGAATGAAACTAAATGAATCCCCATTCTAGTTACCTATAACCCTAAACTTTCCTCCCTACTCAAAAGAATCAAGACTTCGTGGCGAAATCTCAGCCTAGACCCCACTATCAGATATATTTTCAATGAACCCCCAGTTACTGTTTACAGGACAACCGCCCAGTTTACGCGGAATCTTGGTTCACACCAGGCTTAATCCTTCCCTGGCTACCCCTCCTAGAGGTAATTCCCCTTGTGGTAAAAGTCGTTGCCAAGTATGCAACCATATGATCACAGAGCGTACAGTGCACATCCACCCTAAGGGAATTCAATTATCATCGGGCCAGTTCTCTTGTAATTCCTCCATTGATATTTACTTTCTTTTGTGTGATAAGTGCCCGACAATTTCTTACATAGGTGAGACCTCCTCCAAATTTAGGCTAAGATCCAATAACCAGAAAGCCAGCATTCGCAACAAAAGCACCGGGCTCCCTGTCGCAGAACACTTCAACAAACCCCTCACAGTGTTAACGATTTAAAATTTGCTATATTGACAGGAGGCTTTTCCACAACCGAGCTACGTAAAAACAAGGATTAAGGCTAATCTTTAGGTGTGAGAGTCACGTCCACGGTCTTAACCGTGACCTTTCTTTCATGGCCGACAAGCGTGACCGCTGATCAAGTCGCCTGTACTAAGGCCGAGTCATGCGCGCGTATCAATAACCCACTCCCAGTGCTTGGGCAGTAACGCTTTTACGTCACGTGAAGATCCTTGATTATGACGCAACACGATGCGCGTCTTTATTATTTCGTAACATTCTTCTTTATTATTTCGTAACGATCTTATCTCTGTTTTTAACGCAATCTGCCATTGTGTATGTTTAAATTTTAAGCTTTGTCCATTTGTCACCGAGGAAGGCCCCAGGTGGGGCGGGAATATCTGACTACAAAAAATTAGTACTCTCTTTTGTCCATATTTGTTTCTTCGGATTTTCCTCTAATTTTATATCTTCAGGAGTACACGTGGATCTTTTACTTAATCATTACTTATAATATATATATTTATATATATATATATATATATATATATATTTATATATATATATATATATATATATATATATATATATATATATATATATATATATATATATATATATATATATATATATATATATATATATAACATGGTGAAGTCCGTTGGTGGAAAATAAATACACAAAATAAGCAGAAAAGGAGCAATTATTTCACTCTTCATTAAATATATATATATATTAATATATATATATATATATATATATATATATATATATATATATATATATATTTATTCTTCTCACTTTATACGATGCTCAGGGAAAAGCAATCGTTTCCTATTTATTTCTAATTATTATTTGCATATTTACTCTACAGTTCATTTATTCTTTTCACTTTATACGATGCTCAGGAAAAAGCAATCGTTTCCTATTTATTTCTAATTATTATTTGCATATTTACTTTACAGTTCACTTTCAATCACCCGGTCTCCGGGCTTATCGGTGCGATCAGAGTCGAAAAAGGACGAGGCGACCTCTGCTCTGTATAGCGCCCCCTCAGTGAGAGATTGTCATCTTTCTGTGATGAGAACAGCCAAGACCGGCTTCATAGCCTAATTGGTTAAGGCACCTGCACGTAAAGCAGGAGGTCTGGGTTCGAGTCCCAGTGGAGGTGGTCAATTTTTCGCTGAGGTTGATTTCATTTATTCTTTTCACTATATATATTTATATATATATATATACTGCTAAATGCGGGCTAAGGTGGACATGCTTTAAAAAGGGCACTTTGGTGGACATATTATTATGGGACTATGGTAGATGTATTATGCACCATTCAGGCAAGTAAGAGTGACACTGCATGGTGTTTAGTACCACTATGGCATGTCTCCAGTACTCCAGTGAGGCTGCTTTTAGGTCCCATGTTGTATTCGAGATATAATGCTGGCTTCACATAAAATCGTGTCCACTTAAGTTGTGTCCACCTTTATTTGAAGTCCACAAATTTACCCAATATGAAACAGGCAACATATATATCATGCTGATTTCAACCACTGATGCCTACTGAGGGAGTGATTGAATCGGGTTCACTTGTTGACACAAAATAGATGGCGCTCTGTATTATTAGAAGTCATACTTTGGAGTCGCTCACTCTCTAGGAAATACTCTTCCGAGAGGCCTGAACAATACGTGGAACAATACGTCAAAACTGCAATATTCAGAAAAATGCCATTTTGCTGGGTAAGAACTTTTAATCAAAATGACAAAATTTAAAAATTATCATCTTGTCGAGTTAGATCATCTTGTTTAAACGGCGAAATTCGATGGAAGCGTTAAGGTGCCATCAAGTTAAGCCTTACTAACATTTGGCAGCAAATGATGAAATGTAAACTTACAATATTTCAACAATTCAAAATTTCACAGAAAATTAATGAATTACGCATTTAACGAATGTTACTAATTTCTCGCTTTGCAGAAAATTAAAGAATTACTTATGTAAACCAAGTTTTTTGTATCATAGTTATGTTCTTTTCCCAATCTGGTAAGTTTATGGGACAATCAGGAGTACAGGCGCTTTACGAACAAGAAGAAGATATACGGAAACAGTGGAATCATTACGTAATAAAATTATGCTAAAAAGTATTTAATATTTTGGACAGTTTATTTTTCTATGCAATATGTATATTCGGTCTCAGTCTCTGTCTTGAACTTTGTCGGTCTCGGTCTCGAGTTCTGTCCTGGTATCGGTATCGACACCTTCTGGTTTCGGTCTTGGATATGCTGGTCTCGACTAAACACTGGCCCAGATACCCTCCTTCGAAAAGTATAATCAAATCCCGGTTGCTGTTTCTGTCTTAAACCAAGCCCTGATTTGTAAAGCTTTCAAGTGAAAACTATGACAAACTTTAGATTTGTAGCCTTTGTGTTCAACTTTGAGCGAGTTTAGACCTTGCTGATATTAACGTCCCACTTACAACGAAAAAAGTAATTATAGGGGTCCTTTTGAGAAGGTAGCAGACAATAGAAAGAAAGTGATTTAGTTGTAGAGTCTGATATGTTGCTACAACTTGTACACATATCAAACTAGCAGCATAGCTAGAGGGAAATAGGCAAAGTGCCTCCGGAAAAAAGTCAAAGGTGAAATTGTTGAGACAGTAAAACGAAAAAAAAAAGATTGCGTAACCCGAAATTCGAATTTTAGGGGCTCTCTGAAGTCTAAAAGTTTTATAACCTCCTCCTGCCTCAAGAGGTCAGATTGCCCCAAACACACAGATATACATAAATGTTTCGGTATGAAAACATGTGTATTTAGATTTAATGACGGCGCATTTTATTCTGCCCCTTTAAAATGTGGAAATAGAAATTTGAGGCAGATCCGTAATCCGTAGTCATTTTTCTGTAAATTGACAATACGCTAAATTTATCACTTGCAATAAGCAGTTTAAAAGTTTGGTTTCGCCGAATGGCCCTTTGCCAGACGGTTGGGAGGACTTTAGAAGAAGTAGTGAGAAATTAATCAGTTTTTGTGCAAAATGTTAAGATAATAAGACTCATTTCATCATTTTTGTCGCAAAATTTTAAAATAATACCTTAACGTTTCCATAGAATTTCGCCCTGACGGTTCTAACTATGCGAAATGGCAATTTTCCGAATTTTGCCGTTTTGACAAGATGTTTTATCTAGGCAAAATGTCATATTTCCCAAACTTTGCCGTTATGACGATAAGTTATAACTCGACAAAATTACAAAATTCCAAATTTTGCCATGTTGACGAGATGTTCTAATCCAGCAAAATGTCATATTTTCCAAACTTTGCCTTTATGACGATAAGTTATAACTCGGCAAAATGACAATTTTCTGAATTTTGCAATTCTGACAAGATGTTCTATTTCGGCAAAAGGACAATTTTGGGAATTTCGCAATTTTGATAACATGTTCTTCCTCGGCAAAATAAAAATTTGGGGAACTTTGTCATTTTGACGAGATGTTGTTTGGTCGGCAAAATATAAATTTTCCGAATTTTGCCATTTTGACGAGATGTTTTATCTTGTCAAAATGACAATTTTCCGAATTTTGCCTTTTTAAGGAGTCCATTAAGTCGTCAAAATGTCAATTTTACGAAAATTGTCACTTTGCCGAGGCAGTTCTTTTTTCTTTTGAGTGGCCCTTCTACGCTTCCGTAGTTTTCGGAGTTTTTCATTTTGACGAGATGTTGTTTGGTCGGCAAAATTCTAATTTTCTAAATTTTGCCGTTTTGACAAGATGTTTTATCTGGGCAAAATGTCATTTTTTCCAAACTTTGCCATTATGACGATAAGTTATAATTCGACAAAATTACAAAATTACAAATTTTGCCATGTTGACGAGATGTTCTAACCCAGCAAAATGGGAACTTTCCCAACTTTGCCATTTGGACAACATGTTGCTACTCGGCAAAATGACAATTTTCTGAATTTTGCCATTCTGACAAGATGTTCTATTTCGGCAAAAGGACAATTTTGGGAATTTTGCCATTTTGATAACATGTTCTTACTCGGCAAAATACCAGTTTTCGGAGTTTTTCATTTTGACGAGATGTTGTTTGGCCGGCAAAATTATAATTTTCCGAATTTTGCCATTTTGACGAGATGTTTTATCTTGTCAAAATGACATTTTTCCGATTTGTGCCATTTTTTAAGGAGTCCATTAAGTTGTCAAAATGTCAATTTTACGAAAATTTTCACTTTACCGGACAGTTCGTTTTTCTTTTGAATGGCCCTTCTACGCTTCCGTAAATTTCCCATCTGTCACTCAAAGGCTTAAATTCGAAAGCAAATGGATGCTGAAACTGTCCACACATACCTGCGGCCTAAACAAAGACCTGGGTATTTTGAGCGACTTCCCTTCTGTGGTTTAAAGGGGAAGCCGATACTGTTTAAAAACATTCTTGGTAGGATTTGTATTTCGTTTATTCTATCTCTCTCTCTCTCTTGCTGTTGTAAATTTGACTTACTTGTGAACTAATATACCTTCCATTACATCTTCAGCACATTAACGTGAATGTTGGCCTATACAGAGACGACGGCTTGGCTGTTTGCAAAGTAACATCAAGGGAAACAGAAAAAATAAAGAACGAAATATGCAAGATATTCTCAAACAACAAGATAAGAATAGAAATCGAAGCAAACAAAAAGAAATAGTGAACTTTTTAGACCTAACCCTCGATCTCAGCACAAGTACATACAAGCCATACATGAAACCCGACAACACCCCTCTCTTTGTGAAAAAAAAACAGAGCAACCACCGCCACTCATCATAAAGAACATTCCAGAAAGCATGAACAGGAGACCATCCAACATCCGACGAAAACACATGATACACATCATCGCCGGTATGAAAAGAAGCAATACAAAGAAGTGGCTATGGGTAAAACCTAAAGCACAAAACCCAATCGCCTAACACCAGTCATTCCAAGGGAATCCTTAAACGAAGACGAAATAGGAAAATAACCTGGTTCAACCCCCCGTTAAGTGACAGTTTAACCACCAACATTGGCAAAGAATTCTTTGACCTCTCTGACAGAGGTGATATAATATATATATATATATATAGATATATTTATATATATATATATACATATATATATATATAAATATATATATATATATATATAAATATATATATACATATATATATATATATATATTCCATTAATTCAATTCTTCGTGGGAGGAATAAGGACAAACCTATTGAGAAAATAAGTCACAATATTACTACTATCCGCGACTCCCTTGGTATTGGTAACGCGTTTAACGATTTTGTTTTTACTTCTGTTGGTACAAGAACTCAAAGCAGTATTCCTGAGGTTTCCAATACCTCCTTTGGTCATTATCTCGGCTCTCCGAATCCAATTCTTTGTACCTTGTACCAACCAACCATGACGAAGTTCTCCAGATACCTCAAGTCTCAAAAACTCGGCTGCAGGTCTTGATGAAATACCGCCAAAAGTGTTAAAAGCTGTTGCTCCTCTGATAAGTGATCCTTTAGTACACTATTTTAATCTATCGCTTCAGCAGGGTATTGTTCCCAAATCTCTGAAAATTGCGGCGTATTATCCCTGTATATAAAAATAGAAATAGGGATGTTGTAAGTTACTATAGTCCTATATCTGTATTACCATGTTTTTTCCAAAATTATTGAGAAGTTAGTGTTTGAAAGATTGTATATTTTTTTAATTTAGTTTGACATGTATGATTTTCACTTTGGCTTCCTTCCATGTCGCTCAACTACACATACTGTTTTACATTTCAACAATTTGTTGATCAATGCTTTTGAAAAAAAAAAAAAAAACTTTTTGTCTCTGGAACATTTCTAGACCTTTCCAAGGTATTTGAGTGTCTACATCATAAAACACTTCTAAGTAAAGCAGCTTACTACGGTGTACGAGGTGTTCTACTCAATTGGATTAGGAGCTATTTATGTGATAGGAAACAATTCGTAGTTACTCGTAACGAACATTCAAATTACCTACCTGTGAATTGTGGTATCCCACAGGGCTCCATTCTTGGGCCTCTTCTCTTTATTAGTTACATTAATGATCTATGTAAAGCTAGTGACAAGATTCACTGGCTCTAATTGGGTTTCCGTACCCACAGATATTGGGTTAGGGTTACGTACGCATAGTTAATAGGGCTAGGGTTACGTACGCATAGTAATACTGGGTTAGGGTTACATGCTTGTGCATGCATATATGCCACTTCCGGGTACGGAAACCCAATTGGTACCGCTTCACTTTATATTGTACGCTGATGATACTAATATTTTCTGTCCTCATGAAGATGCTAAGAATTTTACGCATATTGTTAGCAATGATTTATTCAAAATACGTACATGTTTTTGTACAAATAAGTTATTACTGAATCTAAACAAAACTGCATCTTTTCAGTACTCCTAAAAGGCTACAAGACCCTCTTATCCGTAGCATTGGTTTCTGTGGCACTGATGTCCCCCTCTGAAAATCGGCTTAGTTTCTCGGTGTCGTTATTGACAGTCACCTCAATTGGAACAGGGAGTTGCCAGCCACTCCCTGCTTCTGGCACCTCCCTGGTTGGAATGATCACATTCAGGCCATCTCTAAAACCATCTTAAAGAACGTTGGAATAAAAGCTCGGTTGAGCCATTATCTTCCTCTTAAGATCCTTCTCACTCTGTATAATAGTCTGATTCATCCACATCTATCCTATTGTGCTCTTCTGCGAGGTGGCACGTATTGTTCCAGGATTTATCTCCTCTTAGTTCTTCAGAAGAAAGCTCTTCGCCTTATAGCTAATTATCTTCCCTCTCAAACCACCTGTAATTTGTTTAAAAATTCAACATTCGCCATGTCTGCGATGTTCATCGCCATCAAATTGGTATTTTTATGTACTCCTGGTGTAACAATAGTCAGCTAAATATCTTCAAATCCATATTTCACTTTCGATACACACACACCTTACATAATCCATGAATTATCTTTCTATTTCCTCATTTTGGCTAACATCTTCGCAGCAAACAATTCGTTTTGCTGAGCCAACTCTTTGGAACTCCCTCCCACTTTACATTCGACGGTGTCACTCTTTAAACCTAAATTCCTAAAAGTTTTTCTGATGAGTACAGTGACTGTTCTTCCCAGTTTCCTTCTTCTCAGTTTTCTTTTCTCTGTTTTTCCTGTTGTTGTTTTGCTGTAATCGCTTTCCTTTTGCAAACTTTGTCACTGTTATAATTTTTTCTTTTACGGAGGGTTCTTTCACAAGCTCTACGGAGCTTTTCTGAGTTTCCTCCTGAGTTTCTCTTTAGTTTTGATTCGTTGTATTATTTTCTGGATTATGTTACATGTAAATCCAGAGATTGACTCAAATAAATGTTGTCGAATAAAAAAAATTATAAGACTCAATTCAACATTCCTCGGACCGCTAAGTACCGAATACGCATTTTCTTCCATTTGAGGTTGTGCCATTCGTAAAATCCTTGCTTCAACAAATGGTTCATTTCAATCTGTACAGATAATTATTTCAACGAATCTTGTCAATGTGCTGGAAATTGCCAGCCGCTTTCCTTAAAAAACTATTTTTCAGCTACCAATGAGAGGAAGATTCTCTACCACTAGACTAAACACGCTACCAATGAGAAACAACGCATCAAAGTAGGCCTATGCTATGTGATTTTTAGGTTTCATGCTGAACATGTTTACACCTTGTACTGGCTGCGAAAACTAAAATAAAACCCAATGAATAGTAATCTCATTTTCACTTTGGTCATTTCGGAACGATGTCATCTTCGCTCTTCCAGCTTGTTATTGCTATTTAGACTCAAAAATGTTGTTAGGCTGTTATACCTTTCCTTTTCCGACAAGTGAAGTCACATGCAGCTATTTTGCCACTCGCGTTGCGCTGTCGACTCGGGAATGTAACCTTTACTTTTCGATGGGAGAAATTTCTTATTTTCAAGTCAAATACCGTACCCTTTAATTAGATTTCTTTTATTGTTTTTCTCAGTCAATGATATGGAAAAAATAACGATGCGAGTTGGTACAGTTATAAACAATGTTTAACATTAAACAAAATACAGGGAAAACGAATGGGTAACGTTATATTAAAATCAAGATGAAGGCTATTAAACCATGGTCGTCATTGTGTCATGAACGCATTTATATCATAAGTACACACATTGTAATGCACTGATTGCATCAAACTCCTTGCATAATTTTGAAAGTGAACAAAATTAAAGGTTCCCTTTTTCGTCAAATAAATCATCAACTTTATAAACACCCTTTTGTATCCGGTCTTTTAAGTACACAGAATTCCTTTCACCTTGTATTAAATCATTGTGTGATGGGTACTTGGCTCATTGCCAAGATCAAAATCTATGGACTCTCTTACTTTGTTAACTGCATTTAGGATGTCTTCATAGAAGAGATTCTTCATAAGAGGAGATCGATTTTTAAAGTACGTAGGTCCCCCATTACAAAAGAATTTTACTTTATCCTCTAAAAAGTAGTTAAACATAGCAAAGGTGGGCGAAGAGGGAGATGCGTTGTGATATTATCCTCTCAACAAGGTATGTTTCATTGAAATCGCAAAAGAGTTAAGATCTACCATATGTAAACCGCTTATTCGTAGGAAAGGTAGAGTTGTTGACGACTGATACGATCAGGGGCCAATCCAGATAAACGAGTAGAACATTTTCTCATTTTTTTTAAAAGGGGCTTCGGGGGTCAGGTATAGAGAGCAAAAGATAATTGATTGTTGGCAGTAAAAGGGACTCTACTATAGTTATTTTTCCTTATACCAGGAATTTTCTCTTGGGCCAATGTCCAATAATATTGCGGAAATCCTCAATTAAGTTAAAATAATTCAATCGAACCATCCCATCAACATTAAGAAAAAAACGAATTCCTAGAGATGTAAAACCTCCCCCGGGGTCCCAATTAAATCTTTCAACGTCACCGTAAACTTCCCTTATGTAACGCTTGGTTCCAATGGAAAAAGCAGATGTTTTGCCATATTTCACCTTAAGACCAGATAAATACCTAAAATGATATAAAAAATCCATTAAACCTATGTATGAAACACGACTACCACCGTAAACAATAGCAATATCATCTGCATATTGGATTATTTTAACATCACATCCGAAAAGTGTGATATCTTTGATTGAACCTTTTTGACGAATGTGGATGGAAAGTATTTCAACACACAATACGATTAGGTAAGGAGATAGGGGTCACCTCGTAGACAACCCCTATAGATGTTAAAAACTGAGAACGGTGCCCATTAACCCTGACACAGGAAGCTATACTATCGTAGAGCAATTTACACCATTTGACAAACTTAAATCCCTAGAAAACTAAGTTCTTGTCAAAGAAAATCATGTGAAATGCTTTTTCATATTCGATCAAAATAACATGCAAAAGATCGTAAAGCAAACTTACCTTTTCTCCAATATATCTACCTGACATTAAAAATTTCTGGTAATCATGGATTAAACTGGGAAGAACGTCTGTCATTTTTCGCAATACGATCAGAAATAATTTTATAAGACACACTAAGGAGAGAGATCGGATGTAAATTATTTTGAAATTCCCTCGGTTTATGCTAATAACTCCTTTTCTCAAGGTAAGGGAAAAGAGGTGTCTTCGCCAGTAAGTACATAGAGTATTGTAGAAAAACGTACAAAGACGAGACCAAAAGTACTTAGAGGAGAATCAATCCAGCTATGGTGATTTTCATTTTTAAGCACCCTGACAGCATCACTTCGCTCAGATTTGGAGATAAATGTCTCCAATTCATCTGATGCATGAGTAGGTAAGCTTGGAAGGGTTGCCTTATCAATGAAATTACCTACTGATTTCAAATTATTAGCATTTTCATCACATTCAGAAATAAATTTGCAAAATATGCAGAAGTTTCATTAGTAATATCATGTGGGTCATGTAAAGTATTACCACGTTCATATTTTAATGAAAGATTAACATCTATCCAAAGCATTTTTTCTTTTAAAGGTTGAGAAAAACTGCCTATCAATTGACCACGTGACCTTTTTAAGGCTTCCTGTATTTGTACTCTCCTCAACTCCTCTAGCTCATTCTTTTCCTCGTAGAGAATATCAATAGTATCCTCGCCAACCTCCATTTCAAGTTGAGAGATTTCATTAAGTAACGTGTTTTCCCTGTGTACCTCTAACTTTTCTAATCTACTAGAAAACTGAATTGTTTCACCCCAAATGAGAAGAAGCAAAGTCTCCCAAAATAAATCAGCTTAAAAAATGAAAAGTAAATCCCCCTGAGGTATTGATTAAACCTTCTCACGGTTATATCATTGGAGAGACAACATATTGCAAAATACACTGATCAATGGTAGAATTACCAAATTAAAAAAACCAGTATTCAGCAAAAGAGCATTGTTAAATTTCCAATTTCCTTTTCCGTGTTTAATATTATGTAAAGAAACCTCAAGCACTACAATGGATGATCTGTTCTGTAACTAGGCAAAATGTTTGAACCGTTATAAAGTTTTGTAAATTTTCCGAAACCAGGAAAAATCAAGTCGAGCTTGTTAAAAGGGATTTCTACGTCTCCAACTAAACTGGTGGACATTTGAATTTCGTATACGCCATAAATCAATACAAAATTACCCTCTTTTAGACTATTAAGCTTTGCCTGGGTATGCCGATTATTCACTTTTTTAAACGAGTCTCAGTTTAAACCAAAATCCTGCACCATATTCCAATCACCACATAGAACATTAAAGTCGCAACCAATATTCAAGCTCTCGTGAAACACATTTTCGTATGAAGCAAGGGAATATGGATTTTGGCCTATAAATATTTGCAAGATTGAGGGTGTGGCCTTTTATTTCAATAAATATAATATTGTAATTACCATCCTGAGCATAAATCGCCTGCGAAATTTTAAATATACATTTCTTGTCAATTAGAACAGCAACACTTCTTGCATTGGATGGGAAGAAACTAAAATATAGATCACTTCTCCATTCAGAAAAATAGACGCATTCATTTTCTCTGGTCCAATGAACACCTTGTAAACAAATGATTGTAAATTCCATTTTTCGTAAAAATTCAAATACTCCATTCCTTTTGTTTCGATCTCCAATCCCTCTACAATTCGGAGAGCACATTTTAATATTTTCCATTTAGATAGAGTGGAAGTTTATTTCAATCAAGACATGTCTAGACAGAACTGCAATAGCCCCATGAAAATTTCTGGGTATCAATTACTCACATGACTTGCTGCAGAACATTGCAGATTGAGTGATTACAAATGATAAGAACTTTTTTCAAGGCACAGAAATTACAAAAACACAAAAGTACAGACGCAAAAACCACAAACGTTGAATAGAAGATCAAAGCGCTCAAAAGAGCTGCTCACTGCTGTTCTAAATGAATCAATTGGTAGTGTTATCAAAGTTTTGTCGAGTGAGTGTCTCTTCTGGAGCACATAGCCTATAATGCAACAACTGATCCCATGCAAAAATAGCTCTCCAGAAATGTTAGCCAGCTCGTAGCCCATACAGTAAATGGACTTAAAATATAGAAAATGAATTTCTGAAATGTTGAGGTCACATTTTACAGCGTTAGTACTACTGTACCGGCTTCTAGTTTACAATACTTTACAATCATAGATACTGGATCATCTGTGACCTTGGCTGTCATCAACTAGGAACGATGCGATAACCGGCGCTACGAGACTACAAACTCTGAACTACGAAAGTAGCTGTCGCGAACCGTCGTTTTTCACAAGTACAATTCGGGGAGTGATCGGCCATAAAATAGACGCATATTAAACCTCAGTCTGTTGCTTAATTGTGGACAGTTTTTGACGCAAATTTTTTCGAAGTTCTCGAACCTCAACAGACGCATCATCCGAAATGAAGGTGACCTTACCCTTGTACGTTTTGTTCTTGAACATCGACGGAGCTAAGCGTATCACATTCTTTCTTTCTGTATACCTCAGAAAGCAAACATGAATGGGTCGGGGGTTTCCAAATGATCCTTCTATCTGTCTTGGTTTTACCCTTTTGCAAGGAGTTCTATGAACTCTTTCGATGTGAATCGAGGCGGCATCCATTACCATCACATCTCGTAATATATCATCTTTTATTTGTGATTCTATACTAAATTTCGGGATGGGCCAGCTCCATCATCTTCCGGGACCCCATGATATATCAAATTATTTCTTTGAGAGCGATTTTCAAGTTTTCTTTTCCATATTTATTTGTGCATTAGACTTCGTTGGGTGACATTGTAAGACGTTAAAAGACAAAAGGGGTGCGTATGTAACAACAAAAGTTGCATGCATACAACTTTTTGTAATAATAAATACATAGTCACCCGACCAATTTTGTTTTAGAAATCTCTTTCATACACCTTTGTAATCTCCAGAGGGCTATGAGATGAGGGAACTGTTTTGGAGAATGTATTTTTTTTATCAATATATAATTTATTATTTATATGATACAAGCATGGAATTGGTAGACAGTTAGAGTAGGGTATGACCTTAGAGAAACATTTGGTCATAAGGACTTCGCATATTTGTTCAGTGAGAGCAATGGCGGCCATTTTGAAGGGTTGTTGTTTCACCCGTATCTTGGTTCATACACTCTAACAGCTTAGGGTGTCTGTGGACCTAACTGTGATATTTTACTCAATTTTCCAATCCGAGTGTTACAATCATAATTTGTAACCAAGCTTTCACATATAACTACATAGTAATACTTCAACAAAAAGAAAAGAAACCGATAATGGAGAATTTATGTGGCATTATTTAATATAGTGCAGATAAGCGAAAAAAAAAAATAAGGACATTTGGTCTCTCTACTGAGTCACCGGGGTAACGTGACTTCAAACAACTGAAAAACTCTACCTAACATGCTAACATAATAAAACAACCCTTTTTAAAATTTCCAGACCTCACATTTCGTCTAAGTGAGGTATATTAAATTTCAAACACACCCTTCACTGTCAAGGACATTATTTATCACTTCACCTAGCGTCCCGGCACTTAGGTACCGTATACTTCCACGTAAGACTTAAAAGAATAGTCAAGAGCCAAATTTAATTTGTTAAAAAAGGAACATGCGTTCAGCGTTATGTTGATTTACCATGTTTTCGAGGTATAAACTATTGAATGTGGCAAAGTTTCTTGATAGAATGAACGTTGAAAAAGGAAAGATGTGATGTTATCATGTTGTTGGACAATGTTTCATAATTACGTATAATTTACCACCAATTCAATGCAACTAAACTCTGATAAATTGATGCCAGGTACATGTATCCCGAACAATGGAATTTTAAAAATTTTATATAACTTCGGGTCAACATAGCATCTGAAATCAATGCAAGGTCAAAATAATAAGATGGAAACGAAGGAAAAACATAGCATTGCCCAAAAATGGGAATCCATGACATCACACGTGGATATTTCAAATTCACTTTTATAGAAAATGCTTAAACTTCAAATTGCTAATATCTTGAGACCCAAACATGGAAAATAAATGAAACATTCACCGGAATGCTAAGGATATGTTGCTTTCTAACATATCAAAAATAAATTCGGCTCTGGACTATCCTTTTAATAGAAAAGTACCGTACAGCAAACTGATTGAAAACCGCTTCATTAAGTTCATAATACGGATGGAAGCAAAAAGGACAGTCACAAATATCCGTATTACTATCGACGAGATCCCTGTGGGTATTGTTGTCTGTCTATCATCACGTTGTGTGAATGGACACTAGTATCACCTATCTTCAGTATTTTGCCTCCAAGCAGGGAGTTGTCAGAGGATTGCTCTTGGATGGAAAGCCACCCCACTAATGAGGGTGAATTAAATATTTTACCTTTTAACTGAGCCCTGAATGCAGCTAAAACTTTTTCTTTACAGATATATGCAGCGCAGGAGACATAACTGCTACATCGGACTTAAGAGCATTTTTCTCGCCAAACTTCCCAAACCAATATCCAAACAATCTTGATTGCGAAACTACAATTACATCACCACCGAATACATTTATCGAAGTAGAATTTTTCTCCTTTCATCTAGAGGATTCAGAAGGCTGTACGAAAGATTTTTTAAAAGTAAGTAAAGCTATCGTAATTTGTTGGAAAACTGTTAAAATATAATACAAATCTGTTGATAATAAAGCCCAAATTATATGTCAAAGTAGTTGCAGTGCTTTCACGTCATTGCACAGGTAGTTTTGTCACCCTGACGTTATTTGATATGGTATTTGCATGTAGACATGGGTGAATTGCTAATAGCTTACACACTAAGATGTTACAAATTGCATCGAGAAAAATTAATTACTGCTCAATTAGTCGCCGACGGTTGTGAACTTCAAAACGACCGTAAATACAATTGTTAAGTTTTGATTAATTCTAGCATTCTATCACAAGTGTACCCAATTTGTACACTCTATTAAAAAGACATTTACATAAACTGTTATAGTCACTAGCTTACAATCATCGGAGAGAGGGGTGGGGAGTTCCAAAGTCTAATCATCGTCTCCATTCCTAATAAAATATCCTCCCGGAAAAAGTGGTCAAGAATGGCCCATTCGTGACAACCTTTTCCGGGAGGAGATTTCACCCCGACCTTTGGATTTTGTTTGATGTCTCAAATTGCTTTGACGTAATGGGGCACTTTAATTAATAGTATAATTAATTTTTTGTCTGAAATTTTCTCTTCTACATTTATGAACTAAGGAAAAATATTTTCGAATTTTGACAAAAAAGGAAATATGATGCGCAGTAGCGCAATCAGGGAAGGATCGGGAGGTCTAGATACCGCAAGTCAAATGTTCTTGCCCCCATGAGCTTCTAAGGTTTAAAAACATATTGTGCAAATTGGATTAAAAACAAAAACTTCAAAATCAAGCCTTTAAAGTATTGAGTATAAAGTATAAAGAGAAACTAGGAAGTGTCATATCCTGAAATCTGAGAGGAAGTTTAGTCAAACTCTCCTCTGCACACTACAATCAGACGATTAATTTATAGCCTAGGTAGTGTAAAACTTAACGTATAATTTTCGACAGCTTTTCGCGGAAGAAACATATTTAATATTAATTTTTGCGACGACTTCACATACAAGCTCTTTTTCCAATGCTTTTTCACCATTTTACAGTTTGCTTATTTTCATCTTTTTAAGTGAAAATTCCATTGCAAACGAGAGGTTAATATAAGGACTGCTTAGATATTATTCACAAGCTTTGATCAGTTTTGGCTCTCTGAGTGGTTGCGATTTTTCAAAATTTTCTGTACACTCCCCGCCAACCTATAGTCCGCTTCATAAGTGTTTTTACCTTTTGTCACACCAAATGAAGAGTTGACCATGGACCCCCCAGCTCCCAAATGAAAAAGTCTGGTTTCGCCACTGACGGTGTGCAAGCTTTGCATTGCTCTGTTTCTCTGATTCGTCTTAGTTTTTGGTACCTTGATCATGCTGGTTAGGCAAATGCTCCTCAATACCACTTCAACCCAGCCGATACCATCTGAGTGAGCGTAGCGTAAAAATAGGATCAGGGCGAGCCTGTGAGAAAAGATGACTGCCCGAAAGTCTTTTTAGCAGAGCGCCACCACTATTGGCACGGAGCGTACAGAACCTTACTTCTGACGTCTCTTGAGAAGATATTGCGATACAAGAATTTTTCAGGATTACCGATGAAACACACTATATAATATGTGTAATTACCATTGCTTGAATTCCGTGGGTCGACAGGCTAATTTCAGCAAAATCCTCACAATCTACAGTCAAGAACTTATTCCCAACCTTCGCTCGAAAATTTAACCCTTTTGGGGAGTCTACAAGTCTACAGTATGCTGTGAATGCTGAAACTAAGGAATATCTTAATATAAGTTGCCCGAACGTGTCTCAAGTTCCTGTAATTATTTTCAAATTGATTAACCATAAAAGTTTTACTTTGGATATTAGATTTTTTTTTTCGGGAAATGTTGTGAAGGAATTCGCTCAGCCTGGTAGTCGGAAAACTTCTGGCAAGAATATGAAAACAGCCTGAGAAATGATTGTTGTAATAATAAGCAATAGGCTTCCCGAATGCTTGTTTTATTCTTCATTTTTTATGAAAATATTTCAAGTGGTTAAAATAACCTGGATTTTTCGGACAAATGTTTGAAGGAAAAGGATAGTCGGCTGTTTCGAACATTTTGCTTCCCAAATGTTTGAAGTAGAAATTAGGAATAAAATGCTTTTTTAAACTGCCAGAATATGTAGCAAAATGTTGTAAATCTGATGTTTTCCTTTTTTAATTGAACAATAAGTATAAAAATTTTGTTCTTTTTTGGGCTTCATTTTGAAAGATTTCGGGCCCGCTTAGGAATTTCGCGGGGGACTAAAATTAAAAAAAAAATCAAGCTGGCAAAATGTGTCGCAATTTTTTGTAATCTTGATACTTTTTTATTGTTCCATAACTATGATGTTTTTGTTCTTTTCCTTGTTTAATTTGGAATTATTTCGTGTACGATTGGGAATTGGGGATTGACGTGTATGTCATCCTTGAATATTGACATTTGTATTTGATGAGAGGGTTAGGTAATTTGATTTGGGGGATATACGCACATGGGCACATCCTCCAATTCATCCGAATAAAGGAAAGGCCCCCTTAGCTGCAACGTGTGTTCAAAAATTTAGGCTTACTCGAAAATTTTGAAAAATCATTCTTTCTTAGTCAATCTTCTTTGTATACAAGCAATCTCAAGCGTTTTTCGGGGGAGGGGAGACGGATTCAGATTGCCTTTTTTGGTGTTAACGTCAACATTGGTCTGCTGTTATTAGGGCTGAGACCGTTTTTTTGTTCGGTATTACCAGACCGCAATTTTACGCTCAGTGTTATATGTACGTACAATACGAAAATAAAAGAAAAATGAACACTACGTTAGTCCTCGTAGTCAACAGGGTGTACCTGCTTTTCTGCTGCTTCGTGCAACTAAAAAGGAGATTTCGGGGAACCATTAGAGGAGGGGAGATTTTACTTTTCTCATTACGAAATGATTTTCCCCACGTTCAAAAAGTACGCAGCAACGAAAAAAGGGCAATACCAATGCAAACATTTCATTTCAAATCCACCATGATCGCTCGGTCACCAGCCAGTCAGTAACAGTAGCAGTAAAGGAGGAAACTGAACAATGAAACCACAGTAGCATCCGAGTAACTCAGACGACAAAATGGCAGTACCCATGTAAAACGCCAAATTAGATGAAAATCTCAAGTTTGGTTTTAATGCGAAAAACAACTTCAAAATCTTCACAAAAGTATCGTGGAAAATCGTTTGTAAGTTTCGGGCAGACTGGAAAGTCTTCAACTGTCCTGGGGCGGAAATTGCCAGCATTGCGACCGTGAGACTTAGTTTAGATTTTGATAACGCTCAAAACGCCTTTACCTTTCTGTACAAGTACACATTGCACGAAATTTCAAATTCCACGGGGGATGTTATCGTCATTTGTTCGAAAAGCGTAAAATTGAGGGGACGAAACTCTCATTAGTGAATCATAACAGCGAAAGTATCTACTTCCTTGTAAAATTTGGAATTTGTAAACTAACCAGCTTGTCATTATATAGCAACTAGAATAGTTCCTCAATGCCACATAAATACTTGTATAGTCCGTGCTCTATAGCTATATGCTGCTTCACATGGGCGACCCACCTTACCCCTCGTTATCCATCCCTGCTCTTATTCTCAGTGTTTAACATTTTCATATGTGTTTTTGTGGTTGTGTCTGAATTTTTTAATTCATTTTGATTGGGTGATTGCTGAGAACCAGCTCAACACAATTGAAGTAATGTTTTTCATGAAGGCTTCATTCTTGGAGCACAGCATTTTTTATGTCCACGCGTGCCCTTAAGCTCAGCCTTCGCCCTTTCCATAAAGCTTTAGGTCTTTGTAGCAGTAGCTCTTAATCAGTGCTTAATATTACACTACGCTCAAAATGCAAGATCCCCACATGGATCGTATTTTTAGTAAAAAGGTTAGCTATACTGGGTCACAGATTGTCCTTATCATGCAATCACGTAAGACCCGAAGAACACTAAATTGCAATTCTTAACATTAATATCTTCTTTCGTGGGGTCTTAATTACCGAGTGTGGTTTTATTATTCTGTCACAAAAAGATCTTCAATCGACAAGCTGTCTCAAAAATGTATGAAAAGGAAACGACTGTTGTTCGATGGTCCCCCGGTTTTTTTTTTTTCAATTTTCTCACAGGAAACCTACAATCTAAACTACCTTTGGCCGTACAAGCTCTTTGTTTACAACTATTTCTTTAAGCGGATCCAAATTTTCGGCGCGCTCAACGGTCCAGTTACAGTAGTGTTTACATTTTGATAAAAATCGGAAAAGTTTGTAGCTGCCCCTCTGAAAAAAAACACGCCACTGACCTAAAGCATTCCAGGCTGTTAAGATAACAAGAAAACCCATAGCATTTACTAAACTGTTTTGGAAGTATTTTGCATGTAGAAAGCTTGTAGGCAATGTCACATATGGTACGGAATTATGTAATATGTTCTACTTTGTCAATTGAAGTACATGAATTACATGAATTAATTTACATAAAAAGAATAACAGATAACTAAATGATAGCATATCAAAAGAAAAAAAAAAGGAACCAGATAACGCTGAATGCTTTTCCAATCTGCTCCAATCCAGAGTTTTCGTTTCAAAAAAATAAAGCAGTACAACATGCACCTATGGACGCATATAGAAAGTGCAAAAATTAAACAACAAGACAGTAACAAGCTATTGCACTGGAACAATTTGTTTTAGGTGAATAAACTTCAACATTTTATATCTCAGCTCAATGGTATCCTGTGAAAATGGGAGTTAAACTGTTATAATTCATTTTTCTTGCTCTTTAATATATATTAATTTTTGACTTGAGGTACACTTTAATATTAGGAAATTTCGTAACTTGGTGCCAAGGGAATCCAGAGGTGTATACTATGATATCTCACTTGGGAATGGGCAAATATTGTTCGTTTGAAAGGTTGTATCTCTTTCCCTTGTGGGGTAGTTTTGATGGGTATTTTTGGAAGGAAACACGAATTCAAATCATTGGGAAGTTGGTCATTCGGCGTCTATATATGAGGATGCGTAACTGGTATTTATATTGGTCCTTTAAAGGAAGAGTATTAAGGTTATAAACAGGGAAGTGTGTCCAGTGGGTGTAAGGTGGAGCATCTGAGATTAAACGGACAGCCCCTTTTCGGAGAACAAAGAGTTTGTCAATGTAACTTTGGGAGGAATCGCCCCAGAGTAAAATACTGTAAGATAGATGAGGCAAGATTGAGGAATTTTAAATAGTTAACAAAGTTTTACTTCTCTAAAAAAAAAACATTGGTCAATTTTGACAACTAAGTAGTCAACTATGCACCGACTAGATAGTAGTCACACGTTTTGACTACTATTGGGTCAAATTTAGTAACATTTCGGTCAAAGTTGACTAAAAAATGATCAGAATTTTGACTAATTTTTGGTTCGGTGCATAGTTGACTACTGTGCTTTTAGAGTGTTGGAAGAGGATATCTTAATCTATTGATGACCCCAATCATTCTGGAAATAAATTTTGTGACAATGTCTATGTGATTTTTCCAAGAAAGCGTTCTAACTGTCAATCGTTATAGGTAAAAATTTCTCGATAACTATACCTTTAAAAGTTAAGAGATAATCATGATATCCCTCTGCTGTTGTCAAAAACCAGAAACTTTATTATTAATGTTTAACGATAACTTATAAGCAGCTTACCAGTTTTCACAGTTTAATTTTAAGGATAATTTAAAGGATGCAACATGAAGGGTTTCATTTACATTAGAATTTTGACAATAGACAGTAGTGTCATCAGCGAAGAGTACAAACTTGAATATATTTGATGATTTACACACATCACTGATAAAAAGTAGAAAAAAAGAGAGGTCCCAAAATAGACCCTTGTGGGAGACTAACAGTAATTCCCCTGGTATTAGAATCTTTAGCCCCGTAACATACGAATTAATGCATACATGTGGAAAAACTTGTAAACAAATTAAGTGCCACACCCCTTACTCCCTATTATTTACGTAATGTTTTGGGAAGAATGCCATGAAAAAGAGTATCCAACGCCTTCGGCAAATCAATGAACAAGGCTACAGTGGAAGCCCTGTTATTCAACTTACACCCAATATCGTTCACAAATTTTAAGGCAGCCTTGTATGTAGAATGGTTTTCCCTGAAACTATACTGTCCAGAATATGAGAGATCATTCGTATTGATAAAAATAAACAATCTGTTGCAAACAAGTCTTTCAAAGATCTGAGAAAATGGTAAAACAGACACGGTGCGATAATTGGAAATAGTATCAGGATCACCAGACTTATACACAGGTGTTACCTTAGCAATCTTTAATTCATTCGGGAAAATTCCCTCATTAAAAGATAAATTCAATACATGAGTTAGTGGATCCATAATATATTTATGAACATGTTTTATACATCATGGTTATTTTATCTTAACCAGGTGATTTTGATTCTTGTAGTTTCAGATATAACTCTCTCCTATCTTACATGATGAAACAAAAAAGTATTTGGCACATTAGTATCATTTAAGTACGACTCAAAACAGAAATTAGTGTCATCTATCTCGTTAGCCAGGTTTTCACCAACAGTTGAAAAAACCATTAAACTTAACGTCAGTCCCTTATACTTGCGTGAATTGTAGGGGTGGGACTTGAACTCGGACAACATGAGCTAGGCCCTTTCTATTTAACAATCTATTTATACTAGACAATACCTTTTTGCCACTGCCTGTTTCTCAGTAAAGAAGTTATTATGATGGGACGGTTAAGCATTACGAACTATAGTTGTTAATTAATCTTTAGTTTCTTTACTTGAGAAAATTATGTTCAGTAGGGCTTCTTTTGTACGCTCAATAAAGGATTTTCCTTCTTTCGAACAGACTGAAGAATGCCCAACGTCATCCAAGGTGATTCTGTGTTTTTTCTTAGGCATAACGTCTCTAAACGGACACTTCCTATTGAGTATGTCACCAAATTTACTATAAAAGATGCGAAAGGAAGCCTGTGCATTATTATCCAACAAAACATCACTACAGTCGCATGAACTAAGCTCCATTCTCATATCTAAACTATTGCAGTTGGGTGTATCATGTGTTAAGTGATCACTTTTGTGTGTGTGTGTGCCTGTGTGAGTGTGTCTTATAGAAGGTTTTAAGGTATTGCAGAAAATAGCAATTGGAAAGTGGTCTGATATATCCGTTTTTACAACAATGGACCTAGTCGTGTAATCAATATTCGTTAAAATATTATCCATAACGTCTGAAGACAAACAGGTTACTCTAGTTGGTTTATCACTAACAGGATCAATACAAAAAAAATAGTAAAGTAATCACAAATACATCAGCAGTGTGTTCGGAAAGAAGGTTAATAATAAAGTTACCCACAAGAAAACACACATCACGTTGGATAGTTAATTTATTACATATATCGACCAATTCATCTAAGAACTCCCCAACGACTTCACCTGATGGACGACATATAACTCTAACAATCATGTCTTTTGAATCAACATTATTGATTTCAGAAACAAAGACTCAAAAATGTTTAGATTGTGGCAAGATTTTCATCGACACATCTAATTAAATTTAAAATTGAATCGAAGTTATGGGGTAGCGACTGTGCATTGATATGTCGAAAGGCTACGTCTCATTGTCAGTACACACCTTGTAATCTCCAGTGATCCAAAACTAATAGCAATTGTATTTAGCCATTATGAAGATGAGCTTTAAGAAAGGAATTTAGGCAGTTAGCTACTTCGACCGGGCTGTAGTAGAGAAATCCTTAATCCCACTATAGCAGGAAACATCTGTTGTAGCATTTACATACCGCACACTGAGGATGCTTTACACAGAGTGTAGCAGTATGCGAATTATACAATAGGAGATGTTACTGAAAAACAAAATGGCGTCTAAGATACACTTAGCCTATACAGACTGTAGATCTTCTTGCTTGACCTGGAATTTCTTTTCCTTCTTTTTTAACAACACACAGCGGCAATCCAAGTGTCCATTGTCTTTCCACATTAGTATGTTTTCGGACCTTTGTGTACAAGGGTTGCTTCAAAATAGTTAAGTCATCATCAATGAAGATTTGGGTGCCCTTTCAAGACTTTCGGGCTCTATATAATCAGTCCATTACGTTGTAGGAAGTCAATTTTACAGTTATGGGCCTTCGTTTGGTTCCATCAGTGGCAGCATGGCTAGGAATTTTGTAGGAACGGTCAAAATTCAATTATCATCTTACTGGATCTCTACATTCAATTTCTCTTATGCTAATTTTATGAAATTCGCTGTTTGCAGTTCTTTGCAGAAAAAATACTTATAAGACTATTCCAGCACATCAGGCGCGTAGCCAGGAATTTTTCATGGAGAGGCGAACCCAGTAAACAGACTGTCTGTCCACTACGCCACCAAATTGGGTGAGTTGGGGCCATGCTTGCAGCAAAATAACCCGAAAATACATCGAAGATCGCTGGACATTGCACTTTCCAGGAGTTGAAAGTTATATTTAAGAATATAAGTGCGTACATAAATACATTACAGAGGAAGTTTAAGCAAAATGAATAAAAATTCACATGTGAAAGAAGAACTTAATCTACTCAGTGTTGTGAAATTTACGTTTAAATCGGAGATATAGTTCTCGAGATAGCAGCAAATGAAATTACTAGATTTGTGTTCTTGGGTGATTCAGCAGACATTATATCATTTCCTCACATTGACAAAGAATGCTTTGTGTCCCCCTTTTTCAGATTATTGTCTTGACCTTGATGTTAACAGGAATAGGACCACTCCAAAGTTTGAAAAGTTCTCATGCAATCACAATTTGGTAACATGGGACTTTCGAGGAGAAAACTCTTTTCCTCCTCCAAAGCTTTATTGAACTTCATTCCAATTTTTTGTTGACAATATAACACAAAATTTACAATTATGTATGCTGGCATTTTGTAATATTCTTACAAAGAAATGGTACCAAGGTCTTATTATATAAACTTAATTATTACAACATTTTATTTTCAGCACATATTCACTTGTATACACAGTGTAACCATGTAGTTATGTAAACAGCTCGAATCATAATTCAAATGCGTGATATCATTTCCAATATGCATTCTTTACTTTTGCATCGTTTTTCATACTATGCTTTAAGTAACAATGAATGGAATTATTGTTTTTAGAAGCCATTACGTTTTTTACTCCTTATACCTTTGAACTTGTAGTGATTAATTCCTTACAATTTAAACTTTGTAATGGAGTCACTAGAAAACGAACTAAAGTCAAATAGATCAAAACAATTTGTTTTACTCTGTAATGTCAGGCCACCTTAATCACAACTCTGTGGTATTAAATGGTAGACCAATACTCGTGTACTACATTAAACAGAATAAACATGTCGAGGTAATTAAAAAGCACACATTGAAACCTGGTTTCAGGCTGCTTTACACAAATAACTACTGAATCGAGTCATATGGTGAAAGAATCCTTCAGAGCATTTCAATTAACAACATTGTTTTTTCTAGAACAGGACTGTAGGTAGTTGTACTCCTCAACTTTAACGGCAAATTTAAATTTATAATGAAACTCGTTTACATTTGGCAAAGTCTGTTGAATCTTTTTTGTAAATATGTATTACTTCAAATGAATAATTAAAAATTTGTAAGGATGACGCTTGCTATTACTGAACCCCCCAAAAGATGTCGCCTTTTGAGAAGACAAATTGCTTGTTCAGGAGTTTTTAATTTTACATCAATGATAAATTGGGAAACATAACTGCAACCCCCAAACAGGTGGTCGAGAGTCTCTTCCTCCTGATTACAAAAAGTGCATAGATTGGTTTCAATCTTTCCCATAAGAAAAAAAAAGTCTATTTGTCAATACGATTCTGTGGAGAAACTTAAACTGGAAATAAGAAAACTTTGTTCCACGAACGGAATTCCATGGCATGCTTCAGATATTTTTCCAATTATGTTGTTCAAAATTGACCACATCATTTTTCAATGTTTTCATTGAGGTTGCTTCAATAGCTAGTAAAGAAAGTATTATAAACAAATTGAAATAGAGAAGATGCGTTCAGGGCACGTTGAACCCACAGTGTCGTACTATTTGGAGATTCCGTACGGCCACACCCTGCCTCTCTCCAGTTAGACGGGATGCTATTTATCATCCCCGAGTACAAAATAAACGGGAAATTTTCTAAATTAAATTTCTGCTTAGATGAATGCAGTGAAATTGAATTTCCTTTGTTGACAAAGAGGTCTGACACACACTTACTACCTTTCTTATGTAAAAATTCATGGTAACATATCTTATTGTTAACACACACATGTGATGATTCATCCAAATAATTTGATGCCCGAAACTGTTCGTGGGTGTATGAAAAGAACCATCACCCATGTACTGACAACCTACTTTACAAAGAAATTTGGGAATACCAGTTAGATCAATTGTTTTACAGTTACAATGGATAGTTAATTCTTTGCCAAAGCTGTGTAAATTCTTATCAGAAAATAACTTCCACATCCCACTAGCGTCATCAACGTACCTACGAATTCATGTACAAGTCAAACTACTTACAAAACTCTTTATATCCTTAACTTTTAAGCCCCCATCCCCAATCGTGTTATATAAAGTTGTTCGCTTAACCTTGTTGGGGTTACCAGACCATATGAAGTCAGCAATGACCGATTCGAGCTCTTTCATAAAATTTTGGGGTGAATTTGGTAAAACAAGGGAAATACATACTAATTGGGAAAGAGCAAGAGACTTGACAATAGTATTACGTCCTACGGGGGGGGGGGCAAGTCCCTTGGGGACCAGACACGAAGACAGCTTTTTAGACGTGAAAGCTTGGATATAAAATTTAGGCGAAAAAGATCGTCCCCATTATTAGAAAATGTAACTCACAACATTGTTACAGGACCGAAGGTCACATTAAAAATGCATTCATCAAGAAAGGCCGGCTGGTGATTAACAAAAGGGCCAAAAGCAAACAGCTTACATTTTTCTGGATTAATTGTGAGTCCGGCGACTTGTTTAAAAACTTCTAGAATTATAATGGCTTCATCACTCGACTCTTTACTACCGTCAAGAATGAAGGTAGTATCATCGGCGTACTGCAAAAGCTTAGTTTCGATACCACCAAGTGTAATACCTTTTATAATCCTACTTTTATTTGTGAAGAGGTTAAGAATCTGTTGAGGAGAAAATAGACAGTAAGTTTGGAGAAACACAGGAGCCTGTTCATTAATGTAGGAAAATGATGTCATATGTGCTTGTTTCAAGTTTACTGTTTGTTGAAAATGTGACAACTTAATTTCTCATATCTTGAATGAGAACCACACATTGGATTTCAATGCTTATTTCACCAAATAATTAGAATAAGTACCTCTCTAACATATCAAAAAACTTTATTCGACCTTACACCCTTCTTGTAATAAGTACCAAAAATATGCTCAATATGCTCCTCCAACACATTTCATACATAGTTTCTCTGCAAAATCCCCCAAAGCACAACAAAAGCACAACTTTTATACTGGTTGCATCTTAACTTTAAATCCGACTTTTAGAATAAAAAGCTTTAACAAAATAAATCCCCCCTAAAGGTAAAAACTTTGGTGTTACCGGAAGAAGGTTCCCTGAATAACCCATACGATCATGAAACAATTGCAAGTTACCTCCACACATTATCCTTCTTCTACAAAATTTAGCACTGCCTCAAGCGAGACCCCTCAATTATATGACATGTTGCAAACGGAAAGGAATCTAAGCCCATGGGTAGTGAACATTTTTTGATGAAATCATCATATTTGCAACCCATTCACTTCAGGATCCATACTTTTTTAAAGGCGAATTTTTTTAAGGGGACTTACTCCAAGACCCCTCACCGAGAGACTTGACAACATGTTGCGCAGTTTTAACATTGGATGCTTTTACACACACTTTTTAGGAAAGAATGGGGACTGTTGACCTCATGCAACTATTGACAATCATGCAGATTTCTTTCTGTCGGGATTCCATGGACCTACCGGAAAATAGTTCCAACAAAAACAAAGCTTACCCTGAAGCTATTATTGACAGTATTCTGTGTAGTGCTTTCATTTGGATAGCGCCTTCATTTATTTGTTTGCCTTTCTCCTCGACCTTGAGAATGGTCAGCTAGGGTTTGCAGGGAGAATTCATATGTGAATGAGAGTTGCCAAGTAAGATCGATGACATCATGCATGTTTCTAACTTGAGTACGTTCGTAATGTATTTCTTCCTTCAGTAGAGAATTCTATGCGATATCGGCAGACATTTTGTCTGAAGATTCAGTGCAACTTTTGCGCCTGGGAAAAATCAAATTAAATATGAATATTGATGTTGTGAATTATGAGAGGACGAACTTTAAGGTAATCCCACAGGACCCGCGCCCCTTCGTGCGTTTTGCACGAAGTCCTATATTTAAAGCCTTTTTGTTGTAATCCCTACTGGCTTTTAATTAATATATCCCACATTGTGGCCCATAATTCTACAGGAACGATTTAATGAACTTACTTGTAGCGATAATCTCTTTATACCGTCTTCCATCTTCCCTGTACCGTCAAAGCGGGACCGCCCTCAACTTCAAAGCAGTCTGACATGAAAATGTGTTTTCAGGCTGAGGCACAAGTACCTTCGGATAAAGAACGTGTCATTTCAAATGGCATATTCACCGAAATGAAAACTCGTTCCTAGACGTATAAGTAGTCTAAAAAATATAAAACTAGAAGGTAAAATGGACAATCGTAATCAGATACGATTGATATGGCGTCTGCTATTATATTTGTAACATAGCAGCAATGAATTGTGTTAGCAAGTATACAAGAGAAGAAGAAAAAGATACAAGAGACAAAAGCGCAGACTTATCTTACGTGCTGTTTAATTTTCTGGGGAATATCTTATATAGCATGGTACTTGATATTATTCTTTACACAGATAACGGACAAAACCGGTGGTGTGGCTTTAAAACCTTCATGTGGTGCATCCTTTTTGTGGCCAAAATACCCTGACAAGGTTGTGTCACTAGAAAATGACATGACTGTAACATTTACAACGGATAATAACGTGAGCGGTAGAGGCTTCAACGCTACAATTAGAACTGGTAAGTCAATCAAACACGCGAGCGTAAGTTTTAAGATACTCAGTACTATAAGAGTACCATAAGGGCAGCCCTATATATAAATATATATATATATATATATATATATATATATATATATATATATATATATATATATATATATATATATATATATATATATATATATATATATATATATATATATATATATATATATATATATATATATATATATATATATATATATATATATATATATATATATATATATATATATATATATATATGCTGTTATTTTTTGCCCTATGTACAAGCAGATATAACAATTTCCCCCTAATGTGGGAATTCTCGTTATGATGAAAATTTCTTTTTCCGAAAAACCTCAATATTCATGTAAGATAGTCATGAAGGAAGGAAGACCTTTTCGCCATTATACCCCTAAAATAGGCATAGCATTTTGCTGAAAGAGGACATTTAAATGAATATTTATATTAACACTTTTGGCCATGAAATCTCTGTTGGAATGTGAGATGCGATTAATTGTATCCTCCCTACCCATTGTCATTATATCCCTTCGCCTACCAAAGAATTCGATTTGCTTTCTTTTCATCAGGTGAGGACGGGTACAGTCAGTAACCACGTTTGTTATTGACTAAGACTTTCGAATAGGTTAAAAACCCTTTTCAGTTTACAGGATACTAGTATCACTGTAAGGTAGGCCTAAGGATAAGCACTCCATTTTTAATTCCCATGAAGGGTAGGTTTTTTTTTTACTTATTCTAAGCATATATAAGCGTTGTTCTTTGTTAGATGGATGGATACAGTTTAATATCCTAGTCTCCAACCAGTTGGTTATAGTCGAGCCGGCCATGGCTGGCCTTTTTCGTGACGTTGCGCACTGTTTAACACGAAATTTCCCAACTGACTAACGATAACCCTAATTCCTTACCCAATCCATAATCCGAACAAATAATGCGGTCGATACAATACAATGGCAACAGCAAATCAAGAAACATGTTGTTAAACAGTGCGCATCTACCCCTTTTTTGCAGTTGTGGCTAACACGTTGTAGACTGTAAAATATTTCAAGTTGGATCAAAAGCACATTACAGTTATTATCGTCTTCCTAGTGCAACAAGTGCCGAATCTTCTTGTGGTTGCCGAGACCTCAACTATTCGATGGAGGTACCGCAATAACGGGAAATGTTATTTTACAAAATCCAAAATAATCAAGGCTCCACTTGCAGTTGACTACGATCCCCGAACACAGTATATTTTCTATTCTGACAGAGGAACGAAGAGTATCGTCAAGTTTCACGTGGAAAAACGTTTTTTTGAAGATGTTCTTCGTTTGGACAACATTTCCGGTAAGAATTGCTGCTTTGTATAAGTTGTCTTGAACTTCACGAACTAATTATTGTTGCATGTTCGGATTGTCTTTTCACTTTTCGATCCTTGAAACTTTCCAATGAAATTTCCGTAGGCTACTATGGGGAAAATTAGAGAAGCCGGGTAAGTGAGTCTGTTTCGGCACTAGGCATAATCCATTGGTACAGCCAGTTTTCTTAATTGGGAAGAGTTGAAGGAAATTTGCTTCCGAGTCTTTAACATTTCGTCTCTAACTTCCCAGAGCACAGATTTCTGGATCTCAGAAGGTTTTCGTATTCAGTAGAAGCCCGGCGTTGGGCACTTAGTCCATGCTACAAAACGATTGGCCAACGGGATATTAAGAACATGTCCTGATATTGCAATTATTTTACTTATCTTCACAATGTAATGAGGATCATGAAAAAGTCTGAACTAAAGAATTGTTGGGATTTGATTAATAATGCTAGTTCATCACAGAAATGTAGCTCTCATATTTCTATTGATGAATTCAAAGTTCATTTCATGAAACTTTCTAAGGGGGACCTTGGGCATTTCAACGTATTTTCAGATTTTAATAGCGTGATCTAATGTAAATGAGTATTTGAATGATGATATAACAGAAGGAGAGGTGACGGTACATTGCAAATACTAAAACCTTAAAAGGGGAAAGTCACCAGGGATGGATAATCTTATTAATGAATTTTTCAAGTGCAGCCCAATTAACGTTGTGAAACTGGTAACCAAACTTTTCAATATTGTTTTGGCGGCTGGGTGGTGCTGATGGACTGCGCAATCACTGTAATGAAGCCATTATTCAAAGAAAAAGGGTCGCCTTATGATATCGATAAGTACCGTGTTATCACCCTTTTAAGCTGTTTGGGAAATTAAACTTTTAACTTCTATTTTAAGCGAACGCATTAAGAAATATTTAGATAAGACTGGGTCTTTGGGAGACGAGCAAGCGGGGTTTAGAGCTAACTATTCCACACTTGATCATATTTTTGTATTATTTTCAGTTAGCTGAGTTAAAGAAATCTTGTATTTTGTCCTTTATCGATTATAAAAAGGCTTTTGATTTGGTCAATAAGGCTTTTCTTTGGTCTAACTTAATTGCAAGTATTATTTATGTTAGAGTTCTTAATATAATTCAGTCCTTGTACAGAAATGCTAAGTCATGTGTAGAAAATACGGGGCAAACATTTGACCTTTTCGACTGTAATTAAGAGTTAGATAGGGGGAAAATTTGTCCCCAGTGCTATTCGCTATCTTTTGAAATGATTTTGAAAGGTTTATTGGCCGTTATTATAAGGGTTTAAATATTTTAAGTGAGTCTTTTAAGGAACATTTAGGTGATGATGTAGAAGTTTTTCTGAACATATTTATTTTATTATACGGTACTGTAGTTCTAGCTGAGAGTGAGAAAGATTTACAGTTAGCTTTAAATGGTGGAAAATGTATTGTGATACATGGAATTTGACCGTTAATATAAATAAGACAAAAGTAGTTGCATTTTCTAGACTGAGGCAAAATTATAAAGAAACCTTTTTTTTATTTTAGGGATTAAGTGCTTGAAGTCGCCAAAAGCTATTCTTACTTAGCCGCTCAATTAAACTTTAATAACAAGTTTAAGAAGGGCAAAGCGTTGCAAGCAAACCAGGCCCTAAGGGCATTGTATAGTTTCCTTACTAAGTCTCGTAAACTCCAACTGCCTATTGATTTACAACTGCAATTGATTGATCAATTAGTTTTACCTGTTTTACTCTATGGGTGTGAAAAATGTGGGTTTGAAGGTTTATAAATAATGGAGTCATTTTAACTGAAGTTTTCAAAAATGTTTTCAGAGTGAACAAGTATACTCCTTATTATAGGTAAATGGGGAACTTGGAAGACAAAAGTTAATTAATACGGTTGATGTTAGAATGGTGGCCTTTGGGGGTAGACTAGTCAATGGCTCTGCACATAAACTTTCGTCTACGATATAAAGGCTTTTAAGAACTTTAAATGATAGAAAAATTAATTCATCTCTTTGGATTCTTAAAGTTCACTCAGTTTCTTATTATACGGGCTTATCATATATTTAGAAAAACTCAATTACGAATCGTCAAAGTTTTACTCAAGTGGTACATTATCCGCAGCTTCAGTGTGTAACAAAAACTGCGGAGAAAATCGTAATTTACTTTTTCAATTATATTTTTTGTTGACCTCTACCCGCAATCTCATGGTCCTGACAAAGAAATATGTTTGACTTGGCTAATACCATAATGTGGATGAAAGACGTCGATTACCGAAGAAAGGGATACATTTTTGGTGCTGTGTGAAGACGGGGGGGGGGGGGGATCAAATTAAAAATATTCACACCCGGCATAAAATTTAAAGCCATTATTAATCTTTCGCATGAGGTCACGAATGATGATCTCGGGCCTTTCCTAAAAAATTACAAGGTTCACCGACTTATAGGAACGTCAGATGGCGCACCGCCTACCCTTATTTTACTTTATTTAGATGGGAAAAGTAGATATATAGCACAGGTCATTGGCCCTATCCTTTGGGGAATTTCTTTTTATTAAAGAGGTGGCTTAGTTAACAAAAGGGCGATGCTGATATTTGACAGAATCATATTTCAAGACACTCTCAACACAGGAGAGCAGGCCTTCCATTATCGTATGAGAAGTTTAGTAATAATGTGCGAGCATGCTTGCTGCATATACATACTGATGTGTAGCTAAGCGGGAAACACATATATGACTGCCTGAGTTGTTTTGCTTCAATTTCAAAGAAATAACTTTCATTTAACAAAACGTGTCATCATCACCATTGACATCACCATCACCATCACCATCACCATCATCATCACTATCACCATCATCATCATCACTATTATTATTATGATTAATGGTGTTATTTTAGATGTAACCAAGCAACACAGTAGTTTGAATCCTAGTATGAAATGGGAGTATGTTAAGTATGCTATCCGTAAGACCACTATTAAATACTGTAAATTGAAGGCTAGAGAAAGAAAGAAAAAGGAGCAGAAGCTTTTACATGAAATAGCTCGTCTGAACAAAGATGCTACTTTTCGAATTCAGAAAATGATACATATCTTTTGAGGCAAGCTAGAAACAATTTACAATATATTTATGATTACAAGTTGAAAGGAATAATAATTCGTTCGAGAGCACACTGGGATGAAGAAGGGGAAAAGGCTACAAAATATTTTTTAAATCTGGAAAACCGACAAAGTACTTACAACGTAATCAGAAAATTAAAATCCAAAGATGGTATTGATGTGTATGAAAATTCTGACATTATTAATGTTTTATCAGATTTTTATCATTCGTTATACACGCATGAATGTTGTAATCCGAATTTAATCCTAGGCGACATTCGTTGTAATAGTCCTCTTACAATAGAGCAAGCTGAAAGTTGTGATAGGAATCTTAATTTGAAAGAGTTCTGGGATGCCTTGAATTCTTTTGGTAAAGGAAAGAGTCCAGGTAGTGACTGGCTCTCTGCCGAATTTTATAAAGCTTTCTGGCCTAGTATCGGAAATCTGGTGTGCAACTCCTTCAATTATGCATTTGATAATATTAGGTTGTTTTATGAGCAAGGACGGAGCAAAATTTTACTTATACCGAAACCCAACAAAGATCATACGGTAGTCAAGAACTATCGTCCCATTTCTTTATTAAATATTGACTACAAAGTTGCTGCTAAGGCTTTGGCCACTAAAGTAAAGAAAATTTTGGCCTCCATAATAAATCCGAACCAAACTGGTTTTATAAATAATAGATTAATCGGTGGGGATATTCGGTTTGTTTTAGACGCTATTGATTACTGTAAAGACCGTGAAATACCTGGCTTCTTCCTCCTGGTGGATTTCGAGAAAGCATTTGACCGCCTAGAATGGAATTTTATAATAAATTTTCTGACTTTCTTTAATTTTAATGACGCCTTTATTAAAGGGATACTTACCCTGTATTCAAATGCTTCTGCATTTAAGTAACAATGGATTTTCCTCAGCCTTTTCCAGATTTCTAGAGGGGTTAGACAGGGCTGCCCTTTAAGTCCCTATATTTTTATTATTTGCGCTGAAATTCTAGCCCTCCGCATTAATGGTTAAGGGGCTTAATATTTTTAGAACAGGAAATTAAAATTCTGCAGTATGCAGATGACACCACTATTTTTGTTGACAGTACCAGTCAAAGATTAAGGGAAATTGTTAATGTTTTCCATTCACTTGAAATATCTTCTGGGTTAAATGTATACTACGAAAAGACAAACATTTTCCCACTTGGACCGCTTGCTGGAAGAAAACCACGCTTTCTCACTGACTTTGATTTTAATTGGACACAGGGACCAGTTACTGTATTGGGCATCACTTTTGATGATCAAAGAGATAATCTCTTCCATTTGAATTACTCCCCTAAATTGTCTCGCCTCAAAAACCTATTACATTTATGGTCATCGAGAGACTTAACTACTATTGGGCGTATAACAATTGTTAAAACTTTAGGGCTCTCACAACTGGTTTTTCTCTTCCAAGTTTTACTTGACCCACCAGAAGCTTTTGCAAACAAAATTGGACTCTATTATTTACCAATTTATTTGGGCAGGCAAACCAGATAAGATTAAACGTAAGACTCTAGTTGGAACTATTGAACAGGGATAATTGAAGGCGCCGGACATTAAGTGCTTTATTCAAAGTCTTAAATGTACGTGGGTCAAAAGACACATTGAAGCTACTCCAGCTAATTGGAAAGTATTCTTTGACTTTTATCTTCAACGATATGGAAAGGTTTCACTGTTTTCTTGTAATTTTCAGGCTAGAGATATTTCTGTGGGTAATCCCTTTTTTGGATGATATATGTAGAGCGTGGTCTAGTTACACTTACCTAAAACCTTCTAATGAAT